>CAJINU010000100.1:176364-459528 GCA_905178165.1 Amoebophrya sp. A25 | reverse complement strand
GAACGTGGACGACAAGACTCATTCTCGACTACGCGCATAGCACAGCGCTTCATCCGAGTAACAAGCGCACGGCGCAGGTCTGCAGCGATGACGTCGATGGTTTGAGTAGTGGGATATGCCAAACTAATTTCAGTAGCCAGGCAAACCGAATCCGGCGCAATGGTCGACGTGCAGCATTTGGAAACTCCGGCAGTCCCTTATCTCTTAGCTCACACGCGGCGCGCTGGAGTCCGACGGTCGATGGCTGGCAGTTCAGTACTACGCTGTATTGCCGGGAAATCGAAACCAATGCACAAGGGCACGCAGTTACCTAATCTATGGCTTCTGTGTCATATACTCTGTAACTCTGGACCTGCCGCAAGGGCTGCGGCTCAACAGCCGTGCTCTGACCATTGAAGCACGTCCATTAGTAAAAGCACGCGCGGGCATTAGTGCAAGTGTATTGAGTATCGAGATACTCTGACCGCGCGAAGGGAGATACAAACCTAGGTATAGAGCTAGTACGCTTTTAAGACCCAACTGAAACTACAAAACTGCAAGCAACAGGACACTACGTGTTATGTGAGCCGTTAGATGCCTCCGAATTAGGTGCGTGCTTAATGTTCGCGCGTGTGGCGTAAAATCGCGCACTAGGAAGCCAAGCCGTGCCCTCGTGGTACGTGCCTCGAACTGAATGAGCAAAGCGGGCGCCTCTCTTTTCCAGTACCTACCGGAATAAATTCGCAACACAAGCGCTCCCCTCTAGTAATTCAACACGAAAACGCGGAAGGGGTTGGCTCTTTTCTAGTCCCAAATGGAATAAGTTCGCAGCTCAAGCACTCCCCTCCAGTAATTGAGCAGAAAAATGCGAGAGAGGTCCTCTCTTTCTAGTCCCCAATGGAATAAATTCCAACCCCAAGCGCTCCCCTCTAGTAATTGGGCCGCAAACAGTGGAGAGCTTTCCCCCTTTTCTAAGACCCAAAGGGACAAACTCACAGCCCAAGCACTCCCCTCCAGTAATTGGGCCAAAAATGTGGACGCTCAGCCTTTTCCGGTCCCCCCCTGAAAAAAGGCCCACAGCCCAAGCCCTTCTCTCTAGATTCTGAGCGGAAAAAGCTGGGGGCAGCTTTCTGGCCACCTATGGAGTGAATTTATCGCCAACGTTCTCCCGTCTAGATTCCGGGGAGAAGAGGGGGGAGGGGTGTTATTTTCTCAGTCCTCTTGGAAATAGATTCGCAGCCAAATCCCTTCCCTCTGGCTAGATCCTGAGCCAAAAAAGCTGAGACTTGTTCTGCTTTTTTGTCCCAAATGAAAAAAGTCCCCAGCTCTAGAGCCCGGCCCCCCTCTAGATTCTGAGCCGAAAAAGCTGGGCGGGGTGCTCTTTTTTTATAGTCTCCACTGAAATGAATCCGCTGCCTTATTTTGCTATCTTATGAATTGCCACCGACAGGCCACGCGCGTAGCCTGGTAGCCTGTCACTACGCCACCCGCGACACGCGGCAAGGTATGCCAAGGAATGCAGGGACACCGCAGGCGACCGCTGCGCGGAGGAATGGCCTCCGCAGCGAATAGCACCCACATCGAAGAGGACCTGCGCCGGAGACCTACCAAAGCGAGCCAAGGCCTTGAAGAGGTCCCGACGTTTGTGGTAGAGACTTTCAATCTGTTTCAAGCTTCTCCAAAATGATAGACGGACATGTATGAAATTTGTCAAATTTGACCAGTTTGGGCGAGCTCTTGCTGGCTTCCGCTTGTTCCATTCCTTGGGTGGGTCTCTCTCAGAAGATTCGCCCACGGTGTTCCCTGCTCTCAAGTCCTGAAGGCTGCGCCATCGGTCAGGCTAAGAAAAAGCCGCACCACGACACCGCCAAGCGCACCCCAGCCGCGGCCGCCAGCAGCCGCCCCCAAACACAGGGCGGAGCCAGTCCAAAGACCTCGCCCGGCCTGGGAGACACAACACGGCGCACGCCAGCCGCAGCCACCGCGGCGCGCCCTCGAATCACCGGGGGAGGAGAAAGGGAAGAGAGAGGAGCAGACAGCAGCGACATTCGAGCCAGCCCGCGCAGAGCTCGCAGGGCTGGGCTCTCTGAAGAGCTCTCGCGGCTGTCGTCTTCCTCTGGCTCCCTTCTTCGCTCCGTTCTCGCCTCCCTGTGATTCGAGGGCGCGCCGTGGTGGCTGTGGCTGAAGCATGGCCACGCACCGCCCAACGGCCTGAGGGTGTTCCCCCGTCTCTTCTGCTAAGTCGTTCCACCTGTTTGGCTGTCGTTCGGTCTGTTCGGTCGTTCTGTCTGTTCGGTCGTTCTGTCTGTCCCGTCGTCTTGTCTGTTCCGCCGTCTTGTCTGTTCCGTCGTTCTGGCTGTTCGGTCTTGTTTCTGTCCCTTCTGCCGTCCTCCTTGCTTGGTCGTCTTGTCTGTTTTGTCGCTCTGTTCGCTCCGTTGGTCGTTCTGTCTGCTGCGTCGTTCTGCTTGTTCGGCTGTCTTCTCTGTTCAGCCGCCGCGCCGATGTGCAAGCGGAGCAAATTAGCGACGCACCTGCGCACCGCGACAAAGCGACGCGGTGGCGGGGTGCATAGTATCCCCGGAGGGTTGCGCGCTTGTGGCCTGTGCTCTCACTGTGGTGGGTGGCGAAACACGTCCAAAACCTCCAGGGCGGCGAAGGTTTTCCGGGTGCCGTTATCGGTTTCGCCTGGGTCGCTTATCCATCGGCTTCGGCTTTTGATCACTTAGGGAGCAAACCCGCCAAAAAGCGAGACAGAAGGCGAGGCCTCACAGATGGGGAGTGGCCACAACACAAAACACAAACGCGGGAAAAAGGCCAAAAAAGCGAAGACAAAACGCAAAAAGCTGCCGGCCGTTTTGCAAGTCCCTTAGCGGTTTCGGCTTGCCTAAGTTCTGTCCCTTAGCAGTTTCGAACTTCGTGCGGGTATCGGTTTCGAGTGGATCCCCGCGAAACTCTTAAGCGAAACCGCTAGGGGACCGCGCTGCTTCGGTTCCCTTGTAGGTTTCTCTGTCCCCTTTTGTCCCCATCTGCCTCCCCCGGTCTTGCCAAAGGCGTGGCCGCGTTTTGCTCTTGGGCCGTCCGTTTTGTTATCGGTTTCACCTGCTGCCTTCTCTTCTTTTCTGTGCTTTTCTGGCAACTGCTTATCGGTTTCGCGCCGGCTGCTTTCCCTCGTTTGTTTCTCGCGCCTCCTCGCGTCTCTCTCTATATAATGCCACAGGTCGGCCTCCTCTACGCCGCGGCCCTGTTGTGATATCTTGGGAGCCACTTGCGCGCCATCGGAGATCCCCCCGCGGAACTCTTAAGCGAAACCGCTAAGGGACAGCGCTGCTGCGGTTCCCTTTTGGATTTCTTTGCCCCCTCTTGTCTTCCATTGCTTCCCCCGGTCCTGCCCAAGGCGTGGCCGCGGTTTGCTCTTGTGCCGTCCACTTTGTCATCGGTTTCGCGTGTTGCCTCCTCTTCTTTTCTGTGATTTTCTGGCATCTTGTCATCGGTTTCGCTACGGCTGGGTAGCGATACCGGGACACAGGGCGGGCATCTCTTGCCGCCTCGTTCTTGCGTGTGGCTCACTTCATCGCGAAGGCCTTGGGCAGGGGTGGCGTGAGCGCTGGGCGCTTTGGCAGCCTCGCGCTGGAAGGGGTCTCGGCAAGTTCTTAATCGGCGGCCAGTGGTGCAAAGCCTAGGAGTACGAAGCTACTTCGTTGCGCTTTATATTTTTAGCATTTTTTCACAGAGTGGGACTGCTGTTGTTGGTCGGAATAAAGTTTTTTTTCATTTTTTTCGAAAAAATTTTTGGAAATTTTTGAGAAAGTGCTGACGCTATATAAAAGCTGCCGACTTTTTGGCACCAAGCTGAGCCGTATTATTTAGCACATGAGTCAGAAGATTTATTATATGGCATCAGGATGCATTTTTCTGCGCAAATGAGCCCACGGACACGCGTGCACTTGATAGAGCCAGAGAGAAAGCCCACACAGGGCCGAGGCTGGCCTTCTGTAAGCCTTAAACTCTCAGGGCTTGGAAGTCGTGGACTTTGAGGCCTTAAACATTAGAGACTTGTAGGAAGGGCTGCCACCTTTGGGGCCATCTCTTCCCTCTCTCTTCTCTAGGGCTGGCACTATCAGCCGCCAACTGCCTCCAAAGTTCCGGCTTTCTCACTGCAGCCGTCTGATTGAAGTGGGGAGGTCGCCTCTTTGGTCGAAACTAATGGGGAAACGCGCCGCCGCTCTTCTTCATTAGATCCCTATAGGACGCGATAGAGGGCGATCGGGTCCCGGCCTCGACCAGGCCACAAAGCTACTAATCAGCCTACTTACCTAATGAACCACTTACCGATCAACTTCCCCACCAAATTACTAAGCTAATTAGTCGCCCCCCCCTCAGCTTCCCAAGCCACCCAAGTCCCCCCTCCCCACCAAATGGCCCAGCTGCTTGCCCGCCCGATTTTCCACCGCCGAAACCGCTTGCCCGCAGCCCCGGTTACTTGTCCGCCGCGCCCACCCGCTTGCCCGCCGCTCCGCCCGCCTGCTTTTAGCCACAACCGCTTTCCCGCAGCCCCACCCGCTTGCCCGCCCCCGAGGACGTGGCCGCCCTCCCTATTTGCCTGCGGGAAACTAATGCAGAGGAAGCGCTGGCTTGACATAACTGCCGCGCGGTTGGCATGGGGTCCCCCGTAGATTCCGCCGAGACCTCTCCCTACTGAGATCTCAGCCGAGGCCAGCGCAAGCCACGCACTAGATGCCGCGGCGTGTCCTTGTTTGCGTGCGAACCTGATGCCGACAACCTTGCTCCCGCCGTTAGATGGCGCGCAGCCCTCGCAATTCCCTGAAGAGTGCGACTGTCTTCGAGCGGGGAGGGTGGTCTGCTTAAAAGGGCGCCGCCTTTCGAGGCCCTGCATGCCACAAGGAGTCGAGAACAGACGCGCAGCGCAGAGCCGCCCAGCAGCCGGCCCGCGATACGTCGAGAACAGACGCGCGGCGCAGGGCTGTCTCGCGGCCGGCCCGCGGTAAGTCGATAAGAGGCGCGCAGCCCGCGAAAAGTCGATAAGTGTCCGATCCGTAATAGTTTTTGACTAGACTCGCAGAAGGGAAAGGGGAAGGATGGGCTTACGAAAGCGGCGCTTCACGAGTCTAAAACGTTTGGGAATTAAATGCCGCCGGCTTTTTCAACCCTGATAGTTTCCGACCCGCAGAAGGCAAGCGGAGAGGCCGGCCGCGCAGCTGGTAGGAGCGTCCCACTTTCTTGCGGACTAATACGAAAAAAGCCCGCGCCCCTTCTCCATTATGAGCGCCAGCGCCTACTTGCCGACGAGCGACGGCCAAGAAGAATCCAAGCGCAAGCCCCGCGGCCAATGTTAAAACTTCGCTACTTGAGCTGAAAAGAGGCGAGAGAGCTGCTCTTTCGTGCGAAGCTAATTGGAAAAATGGCGCACCACTTTCCCGCATGAGTTTCCCGTAGGCCCCTATGGAGGGCGGCCGAGGCCATGCCTTGCCCGCCCCCCCTTAAGACCAAGGCCGCCCTCTATAGAGGCGCGCGGGGAGGGGAAATGCAATGGGGGCTCCGCTGCTTTTCGTGAATCTCATTGCGATGCGAGGCAAACCCCCACCAAATTCCACAGCTTTCTGCCTCCTCGAATGCCCTCCGCTTGTTGCTGATTGGCCGAGAAAAGTCCTGGCTTTTGAAAAGTTTGCAAGTTGAACACTCGAAAAAGCCGCGGCTTTGGATGCCAGGAGACCGCGCGCGCGCGCCTGCTGGCTCCATGCTCCTGCGGCTTAGCAGCCGGACCGCGATAAGCCGACGAGGCGCGCGCCTGCTGACTCCATGGCCCTGCGGCTTAGCAGCCGGATGGCGATGAGCCGACGCGGCGCGCGCCTGCTGACTCCATGGCCCTGCGGCTTAGCAGCCGGGCCGCGATGGATAAGTCGACGCGGCGACGAAGGCTCTCGCGCTGGTTGTTGATTGGTTGAAAAGCCCCGACTTTTGAAGGGTTTCCAAGCTGAACACTTGAAGAAGTCGCGGCTTTGGAAGCCAAGGAGACTGCGCGCGCGCCTGCTGACTCCATGGCCCTACGGCTTCGCAGCCGCACCGCGATAAGCCGACACGGCGGCCAAGGTTCTTGCGCTGGTTGTCGATTGGTTGAAAGGCCCCGACTTTTGCAAGGTTTTCAAGTTGAACACTCGAAAAGGTCGCAGCTTTGGCCGTCATCGCTAGCGGGCTTTGCGGCTGCGTCGCCATCCCTCGCGGCGTCTGCGCGTGAGCTAACTATCAGCCAAAGTGCCGAGGCTTTCTAAACGCTCCCAACGCTAGAACGCCAAAGGCCGCGACTTTGGGCGACATCGCTCGCGGCATCAAGTCGCTCGCGCAACAAGCCAGCGCTATCTGGGTTCAACAGCTACGCCATGGCGGCGCCCCTTTGGAAGTGGCACAACGCTCACCGAAGTCGCGACAACCTGCGGCCTGACGCGGTAAAACTTTGCAAAAATAGGAATGCTGCAGAATTCAGTGGAGACGTTTGCAACTTCTCCATTGAAAATTTAAGATACTTGCGCCCGTGCGCCTCGCTAGAGGGTCGCCTGGAGCCTACCCGCCCCCCCCGCCCGCTTACCCGTAGCCCCCCGCCCGCTTGTCCGCCGCCCCCCCCCGGGTCGGCGTCGCCCTCTAAAGAGGCCGGCGGGAAAACTCATGGCTGTTTTTTTCCACCCCAATAGGCTTTCCCGGACCTCCCGCCCCTGCCTCCTTGGCCTCTTGCGGGGTCCCTACTGGTCTCCCCCCAAAGGTAACCGGGAGGCCAGTGGCTGCAAGGAGACCCGCAAGGACCCCATTGGAGGCAGGGGCGGGAGGGCCGGGGAAGCCTATGGGGGTGGAACACGACCCCCCGCGGGTTTTGCCGTAGGCCTCTCAAGAGAGTGGTGTCGACCGTACCCCCCCGCCCACTTGCACACCCCCCGGCGAAACCGCACACCCCCCTCTTGCCTATCCACTTACTCCCGCCTTGCCAAATTCGCACCCACTTGCCACCCGTTTTCCTCCCTGTTTGCTTACCCGCCCGCCTACCCCTGGAAGGATAAAACTTCAGATTAGCAAAGGAAGAGGCGCCTCAATAATGAAACAAATTGCGAACAGCTACTACCGAAATCAGCCACGGATCCTCTCCCTGACAAATTGAGTAATGTTTCCGCGCCATGGAACTCAACTGACGACCTCTAACAGACTAGGCTGACCATTAGCGGCGCACTTGCGGCTGCAGAGGATTCGTAGAAGCATGGCGCCCTGGCGTCATCTCCTCAGGGCGTTCTAGTTTCTTTGGGTTGGTGGTGATGTTCCGGCAGGGTCTCAGACGGTAGAGCCGGGGGAGATACAGATATGCTCAATAAGGAAGCTGGACGATGAAAAGGACCGGTCGTGATTATTCTTAAGAAATAGTAGAGTTGTGAAAGTGAAGTATTGTTGCAACAACGGTGAGCCTCCTACGCTGGAAAGAAAATACTACAAAGCTATTGCACTTCTACACATTGTCCTACCGAAAACTACTCCTGTTGTCATACCACACATTTTCCTACGGAAGCATTCTATGAAATATCTGTCCAAGACAAGATTGGCATGCATCGCACTTGTTCATATAGACACGTGATACAAAAAGAAAACTGTACCTTATAAAATATTCTTCATATTTTTTAGAAGTGTGTATCTAGTTGATATGGGATAAAAAGAAAACTGTACCTACTTTTGTGATAGTGATTAAAGGTCAATACTGTGACGTCGCCGGGTATGTACTTGAGACTCCAACTCAACGAGGACACGTCCAAACTTGAGAGCGATGGCTACGGATGTTTACCCAGAGAGTTTGTTCTCATCAGTAGTGTTATCACAGCATAGGAATGCTCACGTGTGTGTTCTAGGCCTACCGAAAAAGACGCTTCTTCAGGGGAACGCGCGTCGGTGCGCTTAATAAATAACTAGGAGAACAACTTTTACTGTCACCTTCAGCAGGAGAAAGGACTGCTAGATCTAGATCAAAATGATCGATGTGCTGAGAGATTGGTCTCCCAGGTGGTAAGACTGAAAGATATAGATAAGAGGGGTTCTTGCTCATCGAAAATCCTAGTACCAAACTACATCATGATGTTCTGAGAGTTCATAGAAAAATGATTTATCAACAAAAATTTTGAAACATCGAGTGAACAACTACAGTTCTTGGTACTCTTCGTTGTTGTTGTAGAAGTTTGTGTGCGGTACTTGCTCTGCTAAGCTACGAGTCATCGTGTGCCTTGGTTTCCTGGTCGCACTTGCTTTCTGCAGCCTGGAAGAAGTTGCTCTTGCCTTGATGCGGTGTGGAAAGTTATACGGACAGTTGTAGTTGTTTTCCTGAGTACGACCAAACCGGTGCATTGTCATCGAGTCGCACGACAACGAAACCGCGACGTGCGGTTGCCCACACAGTTGCACACGATGCGCATCCCGAAGTTTCTCACACCTCCTGTCGCAGGATGTCTGCTACTCGGAGGTGTTCGATATGGGGCAGTTGTCTCTCCAATCCAGGTTTCGGCGCAGGAAATGTTTCCTCGGTCTTCAGGCAGCGTGGCTGGAGGAAACATCAAGTTGGACTACGCAAGGGAACTCCGAAAAGAGCAAGGAGGACAGGGAGTAGCCGGCGTCGCAGCCGGTGTCGCTAGTGGTGAGCAGATGAACAATATTGTTGTAGCCGCATCAGGAGAACAACAAGCACCCGCAGAGCAAGCGCGAGCGCCAGTCGACCTGTTGGCAGAGGCTCGTGCACATCCAGAATGTGGATCGGGGAGGGTGAACGGACTGATGATGTTAAGGCTCACGATAATTCCTCTCTAGAGTAGCATAATCATGTCCTTCCACGAGAGATCATATCGCCTTATCAGCGGAAGGACGCGCCCCCCCCTTCTTGGGTGGGACCGGTCAAGTTTGCCGATGGCGGTCAAGTTTGCCGATGTAGTCGAACTGCGCAGTTGGCTTAGTGGTTTAGGCGTTCCCCTGTTCACTTATCAAATTCCTCTCTAGAGTAGCATAATTTCCTAGAACACTTAGCATAATCCTGTGCTTCCACGGGAGATCATATGGCCTGGAGCGCCATCAGCGGAAGGACGCGAGCCACTCACGAACACTATCGCCTTATACTCGCAAGTACAGTACCAGAAGAAGCATTGACGTATATCGGCCTCCGCTCTCTTCTTGGATTCTGAGAGTATTATTCTTTCTCAGCCTTCCTCGTGGATTCTGAGCGTATGCGCCTTCCGTCAGTAAAAGAAGAATTAATATTTTGGGCTCTAATGAAGTGGCCAGGGCAGCCTGAATCGTTTTTGGTTGACGCACACGCCACTCTCGAGAGTCTTCTGTTTCACCACCCCGATTTCAATGTCTACGTCTTCAACCTCCCGCGTGGGCATTTATGACACTGAGAGGTGACATTCATTTGAGCTCAACGTCAGCACCGAATCCGTAGTCCATTGGCAGGGAGATAACGGGTAGTATAGCTCTTTTTAACTCCTTCAAATGTATTGAGCTTCCATACCCTGAATGTTGTCAGCTTTGAATCTGGTTCGAAGTTGCAGCGTCTACCGCAGCACCTCTTTACTTCTTCCCCGCTCGCTAGTTATTTATTAGCATGCTAGTACTATTTGCTTCTTTTGTACCCAGCCTGTTCCCCCTTTATCCACAGAGCCTTATCTCCTTGTTGCATCCGACCTGTTCCTTCATGTTTCTCTCCGTTTTTGCTCTCTAGTTAGCATCTAACCACATTAGCGCGGTACCGTAAAGAGGGCTATTGCGTTTTCGCCGTGCCGTTGGACTGGAATGGAATCCGTGACGTGCTCCATGCGGCCAGTCGCGGAAGATTCACGCGGGATCAGATTCAGGAGTTCCTCTACACCATGCAGAACACACCAGATCCTGCCATCACAATGTTAGGAAATTCAACTTCTACCTATGAATTATAACTCAAATAAGGACTATGTTGATGATGACTCAGAATTTAGGTTTACTCAATCTTTGGTACTGCTGGTAGGTAATACGTGCAGGGAAAATGATCTCTGAATAATCGCTGCTAGAACTATGTTTGGGGGAGATGACCTATTACTAGCTAGTATGACTGTTTCAAGAAGACAAGGGGCACGCCCCTTGTGCAGCACCGTTTTTCTTCAGATCAACTAACGAAACTGTAGAAAATGAACCTCAGCTAGAAGGAGATGAAGCAATATTACAGTATGCAGATGAAAAGGAATTTCAATTTCTATCGTGAGGCACCAGCTACCGTGACGCGCAAGCTGCCTCTAAAGGGAGGCGTCGTGTGGAACAGTTTCATCTTCGCCGTGCAGCACCTGTACGGTGGATTGTACGTCCCGCTCGATGGCGTGTTGCTTGGCGCAGTGGACCAGTTTCTGACTACGCCACTCGCTGACACCCTGATGTTCACGGAACGCATTTTGCCAGAGAAGCTCGACTGGGGTCTGAAACTTGAAGAGGTAAAGCAACCACGTTCTCCTACCGATCTAGCTGACTTGGAAACTGGGATTTGCGGTGATGTCCAGATGTGCTTGAGGCACATTCCTGCCCCAGAGCGGAGACAACTTTATGAATGGAATTTCTTCACTGATAAGAACTTTATGATAACTACGTTAACACAAAAGCCGCAGCTGGCGGGGACTGTGGCGACCGGACATACCATAGTCGATCGCAATGACGACCATAGCACTACACACACAGAGCACAAAGAAATCCGGCGGGATCGTACGCGTCGCCCGGAGCGCATCAAAACAAACAAACAAACAAAAACTGACTGTGAAAAATCTTTTTGATATACCCGGAGTGATATTAAAGATAACATCTTTCTCCTCGTGGAATTATTACAGCTTCTTTTTTCGCATCAGTAGACTTAGTTTCTGAAAACAACATCTTCGACAGGCAGCACAAGAAAGCTGCCTCTTATTTCCTTGCTTCATTTTAAGCTGCGACAGAGAGGTGTGGATATCGAGAAAGTTGCGCACGAGTACGTTGTGCACATACTAGACCAGGTGCGAAATTGGAGGAATGGCAGCCCTGATCTAGAGAAATTTGGTACAGAAATGATGAGAACGTGGATGCGCGAGGATCGTATGTTGCTTCTGCCTCATTGGGTCATTCAGGAACCTAGTTTTGCTGACGGATATGGCGATTTTTTTTTGATACTGAGTATTGATATCTGTAAAGCGTATAAGGGAAGTCGATCGGCATGGTCATATGGTTCGCAAAGGTGCGGACGTGGATGCATCCTATGATCATGTCCTCAAGCCGTTGTAACTCTATCCGTGACAGAAGTGAGTATAATGAGCAGTACTCATAGTGATTTGTTTTCAATATCTTCTCGAGCATTCTTCATACCCCCTACTCGGCGCACATTTTGGTGGGACCCGAAAAACAGACGGAGCTTTACTCCCCTCGATTCCATCGGTCTAGTTCAGACTGGACATTGGTAAGCACCGCGAAACTGTGGCTGCCCTTACGTTACGGGCAGATCTCAGCAAGAAATGCCCTCCGATGGAGCGTGATGGATTCGGCGTTGCTTTTGTTAAGGCCTCCCAACTGGTGTGTGAAGACTCTGAGCGCCTCTTGGTCCTCTGACATTTTTCACTGTTGACAAAAGTGTTGTGAAGTAGGGGAGTTGCGTCGAAAGAGAGAGAATAGCCGTGTCTATCGAAGCAGTTTAGAGTTGTTGGTTTGGACTTCTAATGTGGCAGTCGCTGCACATATCGCCGTATCCATACCGTACCGCGTTCCACAATCACGATTACGAAAAGCATCGAATGCGAATTGAGGTAATAGAAGTTTACTAGTCTAACCGTATTAGTCTAACCCGACGAGTGAGACTACTCCTACTAGTCTAAGCCCCCTAGTCTAGCCCTACTAGTCTAGCGCTAAACGGTAGAAGTCGATGCATCTTTTTGTGATGGTAGTGCTTTCCGCATTAAGTGGTGACCCTGGTACTCGGCTTAGGGGTGGCTTAAGCGATGACCAAGACATCACTTAGCGCTCGCTTTAGTGGTCACCAAGACATCACTTAGGATTCGCTTAGGTAATGACCAAGATATCACTTAGAACTCGCTTAAGCAGTGACCAAGACATCACCGTTTAAGGGTTCCTTAAGTAGTGACTACCTCCACACAGTGCTTAACATGGGACACCCTGATAAATCAATACAAGAGAGCAGCGCGCATATACTCAGACTTGTTGTACGAAAGAAAATTAGATTAACAATTATAGCAATTTCGCCTACTCATACTCCTGTCTTCCACGTCCCAACAAATGACAGGGTTACCACTTGTCTATGGGCGTTTCCGATTCGTACAAGAACTTTGCGCCCCACGGAGTTAACGAGACGATACAAGCAGGCATCATCGAGGGAGGATATCCAGGTATTGTGGGTGGCTTTCGAACCTTTGGGCGTATTCGAGTGGTCGGTAGGCCATGGACAGAGGCATGGGTGCGCGGCGCAAATTCAAATGAAGCGCAGCAGGTGGACACGCAAAGCGCCCAACAGAGCCACGAGGTGATGGCAAGCATGCTAGGAAGTGGAGATGTTGGGGCAGCTCCGACATTAAGGCTACTTACTTAGTCATTTTCACATTGCATCTCCTTTGTTTAGCCATCCTCTACAGACTTTTTTTTAATGTACATCTACTTAAGCAAAACGTCAAGAATGGATGCCTCTCACCATGCCGAGTGCAATGTCTTGTCGCAGCCTCCTCGTTCTAAAAACAGGATTTCCGTATCCCTCCGTAGCGCAGGCCGAAGGCAGTATGAAACAGCGACTGCGACTGGTGATTCGCGTGAACAAACAAGTGGCGCTCTTCTGCCGAAATGCGGCAGTGCCTTCCAAGTTCGAGTGGCGAGATGAGGCTTGGTTTCAAAAGTGTGAGCGAGCATTGAAGGGCGCGCAGCGTTTCGAGATGTGCGCGTCGTCCTCAGAAATCAATTCCGTGGTGCGACTGCTCAGCTACCGAGGAAACTATGTCAAGGAGATGAGCACAGCAGTGGCGCGAGTGACGGATGAGAAGAACTTGGCAATCCGAGAGCAGATTGAAGCACACTATGGACTAGGCTATTTCGCACTGTTTCAGGGTTGTGACGTAGTGGAACCCGGTTACGAGCAGATGACTCTTGCTGACTACGCAAAGGTACTAGCAGCGGAAAAACAAGCAACAGGAGATACTAGTGCAGGAGGGGGAGCCGGAGCAAACCAACAAACAGCAGCACAGCAGTCTTCTAGCTCATCTGGTGACTCACCGCAACATCAACAGCAGACAGCATCGGATGCCAGTAAGATGCGCACGGCTGGCACCGTCACAACGCCATCGCTCGAAGGCACCGAGGACCGATTTGCGGGACAAACTACGTTGCCGCGACACAATTTACTAGATTTTAGGGGACTGAAATTACTTCTAGACGACCCAGAGTCCGTGATTACGATTGCTGCACACTCTGCATCTCGGTGCTGGATGTTAGAGCGGCTCGCAGACAGCCTGAAAACGAGCTATCCTACAATGCCCATCATAGGAACCTGTGAATGCGCGGAAGAAGACACGGTTTGCGACGCGACACCAATCCAGAAATCTGATTTAGGTGTGGTAACAACACTTTGACGTTGTTTCTGATATAGAAGCTGCGTTTGGATGCAGCTATAAGTCTCACGAATAATGACACCAGTTCTTGAAAATTATTCTGATAACAACATAGCTATGATTAATTCTTGTGAAAAATGAAGTTTTAATCATTACTCTGTTCCTCTAAACAACGTGCTCACGGTGTATCCTGTGCCATATGATTTTGGGTTGTCGCAGGGAAAAACAAGGCTGACTGAGCTGAGCAAGACAGAGTATCTTCTCATTTTGGACGACGACTTCGTGCGGACGCACCACACGTGTATCGAGTGCATGCTCGCCAAAATGTACTCGTACTGGCACACGAGCTTCCTACCGCTGGATCTAGGTGCTCATTTGATCTAGGTGTAGCAGTTCTAGTTATCGACAAATTACAAGGATGACGAGTGATCATTGTTCGCAAGTAAGTGTTAAAGGTTGCAGCATTACATTCTTTAGAACATCCCTCACCTCTTTCCTACTGGGGATGTAATTGTTTAATCATCCTCATCGCCCTCCTCGTCCATCAGTCGGCTTCCCGGTTCTGGAGGACGAGCGGAATTTCGGTGCTTACCGTGGTAAATTCCGTTTGCAGAACACGGCTTTGTTCCTAGAACCGTTTTACCACGGCAACGCGCCCGATGGCTGTATCAGAGTGGATTTTTGCCCAATGGTGTATCTAGCTAGGCGCGAACGCATGAAGCAATTCGTGTGGAAACCGGAGTTGAAAGTCGGAGAACACGAATACTTTTTCTACACCAACAATTAAGGCTACAAATAATTCGCTAGTCCATCTATACAAGAGCGAGCTTCTACTCAAGCATATGAAAAGGAGAACCTGCACAGCGAGTAAAAGCCAGAGAGCAGTGATCAAAATCCAGAGAATGCTTAGCATATACAAAGCTCTCCCTAGCACGGGGATACTCTACACTCAAAGCGATGGACTAGAAGAGCAGCTCTAAAACAAGTTACGCGGCATTCAAACCGGTGTGTGCTTTGACAGCAGTTTCGCGCATGCAAGACACAAACCTCAGACCGCTCTAGCAACCTATCAACCAAGACGTGATAGGTTTCTGGATCTCATGATGGGAGCTTTTGCAGTCGGCGGAATCACGCGTGTGATGTACCTCTTTCGCACGTACCAGGTATAATAAAATTACTGCTCCTTGAATACTAATACTTGTTGAGATTAGAATATCCTATGGCCACTCTTGTTGTCGTAGTTGTAACCCTGCACGACCAGCTTGAGCATGCCCTAATTTTACTCGCAAACAAACGTAGATGACCGAGACAAAAGATTTTGACGAGTTGGCGGACAGGGAGGTGGCGCCTTGGGATATATCCGATGACACATGTGGGCCAAGCCAGGAACCGGTAGCGCCTTTCGTTGTTCTATTCGTGGCGCTTTTATCGTCACCAGAAAACAGTCAGACGCGAAATTATCTCCGTAGCGGTAAGAACTCGTGGCTCCGACGGCTACAGGAAATGGGCCAACTCTCATATGTATGGCAAGGCTGTAGAGCTAATTATATTCGATAGAAGAAACACTTCGCGTCGCATAATTCTTAGGCCGCTGGGCGAAAGAGAAGAGCCAGACGAAGGCAGAAGTGGCAACCTCGTTGGGAGAAACGCCGGGCGTTCTAAGCCAGTCGTTTCTTTGTGGATTCGATAGATCACGACTTTCATCAAAGAAGCTACTACTTGAAGTCGGTTATACTTTTCCTTTCTCCTACTTCTGTTACCGTCTTCGTCTTTCACTGTCCAACAAGATTCGTGATACCTCCTCCACATACATCTTCGTCTTCGTCTTTCATGTGACACCTTCGTGATACCTGGAGATCCATCCCAGACTCCGGGAGTGATGGCAGAGCAGGCGCAGTGGAACGACATGGTCTTTGCGCCGCATGTCGAATGGACGCCTAAGCCGGAACGAGATGCGTACGAGCGAAAGTATCCAACAGCAAAACTCATCGGAGGAACAGGTGGGGCGCCTTTGGCTACGGAGTTCGGTGGTGGGATGTTGAGGTTCATATTCGAGTTTCTTCGGAAACGCTTTCAATTTCGCTGGATCCTGGTCCAGCACGATGACGTTTATCTGCACTTAGTTAAGGCTATCGATGATTCAGTCATATAAGAAAACAGAGCTTTTCTAACTGTAAGAGCTGTTTAGGCGTTGGCCTGTTCACTTATCACTATCGATGATTCAGTCTTATAAGAAAACAGAGCTTATTTACTGGGTGACCTCATAGGTAGACACGCGCAGCTACAAACGAGGTTCCATGACACATGACTGTAAGAGCTGCGCCTCTAGAAGTTCTTAGTGTATGCACAACCGATAGGGCCCTTGATGATTTGATTCAGTCCTATACGAAGATGCAGCTTCATCTCCAGCTCCTGTAAGAGATGGCAATTCTTCAAGTGCTTCTTGTCAAGACGAAAAAATTCTAATTTCGGCACGTTTTTGGATACATTGGGTGATTGCGGAGAGCCAGAAAATAAGGTCATAGGCAGACTCTACGACGAACCGGGGATGGGACCGGAGAAGATGGTGGACGGACTTTCATTTGTTTATGAACATGCTTATAGAGTACATCTACCCACTTATCTTTTTTTCCCTCGACCATTCAGTGATTATAGATAGTGTGCACTACAAAAAGTCCCCCTGCTCCCTCCCCTTCTAAAGTTCTTTGTCCCGCGACTTGTTTCAAGTCTTAACGGATGCGACGTTTTTGAGTCGAAGTCGAGTGACTGACTCTCTGACAGGGACCATCAATAGGTGGCTTTTGCCTTTCGAAGTGACAAAAATCGAATTGCCGTATGCGAAATTCAGACTAGAAAATGCACAGTGTCCCCTGGATGCAGCGTTCCTGCATCCGATAAACCCAGAAGCAATGCAGCTGATGGACGACCATGCTCGTCCGAATGAGCCACCCTGTGGCGTTTTCTATCGCGAAGAACTCGGTGCACCGGGAGAAAAGCGGGCGGAACTTTGAAAACGGTCTAACTCTCGTTGATGTGGTTCCTCGAACCCGAACATGAGTAAGCTACATCACCACATCTAGTAGATCATGATAGTGAGAAAACAGAATAAGTATGGGATTCTAGGAGCACGGAGACGCTATATTATCATAGAGACGAGAACAAGACAGAACAAGAATGAGATCAGTTTCGAGTACGTATTTTTGATCGCAGCCTTGCAGTATCGGATGAACAGCTGCCAAAGATTGCAGCACTTGCACCTAAACTTAATGATACTTACGTTCTTTGTTGTGTGCAATAGGTATGAAGTCCTCGCCTGTAGTTCTTATATTCTAGATATGAAGGTGTGTATGCGATATGTTGGGCATCTGACTTACACGAGCTACAACACTTAGAGAATAAAAACTTGTTGAAGTTGGAATATAGTGAAGAATGTATCGTCTTGGAAATATAGCGATAAATAGCAGCATTGAAAATAGTTGGTTCAATGGGATCAGCGCGCGCAACAAGGACAAGAGGGTATTGCCGACGAGACGGGTAGTATTTTGAGGAAACAAGTGTAATACAAGGTTAACCAGTTACCGACCATTGTGCTGTAATGGAGCACAGTTCTGTTGGAATGCGTCATCATGGTTGCAGAAGGAAAAAAGCGTGTTTCCCGTTGTTTAATACTATTTGGAAACCTAGCGATGTTGAAAAGCGGTCTTTTGCCGTGTTTCCTCCCCCAGTGATCATGCCCCGTAGGAAGTAGCACAAAATACAGTGACACGTCTTTTCAGACTTGCACGATGACTGCGCTCGTGAAGGTCCATGATCACTCCATATTCAAATGTAACGCTTTTCTAACAATAGACAGGTGCTTGCATTGGCTTTGGCCGCGCTAGTACCAACGTACTCATAGAACAACCGCCTAAAGGAACCATAGAACTGAGCACATGCAGTTCCAATTCATTTGATCTCCTCGACGAATGAGAATGCTACGTGCCGTCTCTGTGTCCTTACTTGCGCTAGCGCAGGAGGCCAGCCTCGCTTCTGCGACTGGGAATGCTTTTTTGAGGTCAGCGGTCGATCTCGTTGTGGATGACGCTCAAGCGGCTCTCGCAAAATGTGCCAAGTGGGACGATACCTTCAGTTATGGGCAGTTCTTAGTTTTTGTTGTGCCGCTCGTTTTGCTTCTTCTGTGAGGGAGAGAAGCAAGACGAACAAGGGGACTAAAAACGAGGATGATCAATCTTTTAGTTATAAGCTCTAATTTAGTCTCCCCATCTTCGATCGGATGCAGCGCCAACGGGTAGAGATGAAACCATGCTTGCTTGCGATGCATCCGAGACTCATGCGCGCGGCGCGTCTGTTGGTACTGAGATAGATAGGCTGACGTTCTTCGTCCTCGTGAAATGTTCGAAAGTTTCACTTCTTCAAAAATAACATCCTAAAGTTCAGAGTTGTCGTCTATCTCACTTATTATTTCCACATTCTCATTCTGACAAACACCACCACAGCGCCGGGTGTATCATCACGCGGATGTGCGAGCAGCTGCCGACGCCTACTTTGTCGATAGGAGTAAAGATTTGCTGGCGCAGTTGCAAGACTATGGCTCCAACTCGGCTGAGTGGTATTACTGGCACGGCCTCAAGGTATCAGTCGCGGAGACGCTAACGCAGCTCCAAAAGCACCTAACTCTGATTTACGGCTCTGCTCATAATGACTCATCTTCTACTTCATAGAGTGAAGCGTCTTATTCATCTTCTACTTCATAGAGTGTTCATAGTTATATTTATCCCACTTTAATATTCCTTTTCCTTCCTGGAAGATACTTAATAAATGCTGAGACAACAAATAACAACTATGAACGTCCTCGTAGAAGATGGAATATGTTTGTGAAGAGCTCTAACTGATACTCAAAGAAGCAACTAACCCAGACGTGTCGTTTCCCGCGATAGAGCTGATCGGGACTAAGGAGACTTCTAGTGGAACGACTGCAATGCCGCGCATGGCCTATGAGCTAACCGACACGAAGAATCCTCCAGCCGCAGCGACGCATATCGTTTTCTCGAGTCGACACAAGTCTCAGGCGAACAGCTTCCTAGAACCAAGTTATGAATGTTGAGCTTGAAATCAAATCAAATGATTTTGAAGCAGGATCTCTTTGTCATCGTTTGATCTCCCTCTCTCTGGTCTAGCTGGTACAACTGGTTGCTGGTCTCACTCTTTGACGTGATCAACACTAAACCTAATGGTTGTTCCTTATTTTGCAGGTAGAACACTTTTTGTTGTTCCGCGTCTAATCTGTTGGACCGAACAAGGGGAGCTCTGTATGGACCACGACTGTTGTTGACGGCAAGGACTATCCGAAGTTCACCGACGCTGCCTTCGACGAAGCGACTCAACTCACGGACGGGACTGTAAATCTATTGGTGGTGCCGCGGCGCTGGGTGCAGAGTGACGCGGGAGCTGAGCTTGCAGCGCGACTCGCCGATAGCAAGGAAGTGCTTAAGCGGCATTTCCTCAAATCATCTTGTTGAAATGCATCTCCTGCGAAGGGTGCTTATCATTAAGAGGGAAATATCCTTGCGGTATTTGATATAAAGGCCGGCAATTAATACTTTTGTAAAAAGCAAAAGCACCTTTCGCAGATGCTTTATGAAACAAGAAGATGAATCTGGCAAGCTCATCCTCTAAGGTGCAGCTCGGCGTCTACCTGGATAGGCGAGAGAAATGTCCCACGGCTAAGGAGCTGGAGAAACTGCAGACGGAACTGAAAAAAGCTGGATTGACAGAGAAATTGCGGTATGTCTTGGCCAGACACGATTTTTTGAAACCATGCAATGCCGAACTCCTGCGCGACTACGGCTTTATGCTGTTTGCAAGTCCCGTTGCCGTTACGGAGAATGACGTCATGGGCGATGGTAATTGGAATGCTGAAATAATTGATTAGAACGATTTGTAAATAAGACGGTGTCTAACTTGTTCAACATTGTACTGACTAGATCCTTATAGCTGTAGTTCCTGGACATTCCCAATCCGAGTCAGCTAGCATCATCGCCACCCCTACATCATAATCAAGTAGAGACATCATACAAGTACAGCCTCGTCATTATATTTCTCTTTTTGCAGACCCTTTCCGAGAGAAGATTCCTCTTGAGGCTGTAGTTGCCGACATCCAGGAAGTACCAGTGGTTGTTCGAAATGCTGCAACACTGATCGACACTGCGAAAGCGGTTCAGCAGGAAACCGATGAGCAGTGGTTGCGGGCTGCGAGTTTCGTGTTGCCCGCTGCAGCTACGCTAGAGGCGGAAGCGAAACTAGCAAAGGAAAAGTACGATATCCTGTCGATCCCGTTTCCCAAGACGTTGGTGCAGGCAGCAAACACGACTTTCCTTGGTGGAATCAACCCAGTGCACTTGGAGAAAATCGAAGAGTAAATCTTACTGAATGGTAGTTCTGCCTCCTTCCAATCCTCTCTCGATACTTCCTGATAAGGTATTAGCAGCACGACTTCTCCTGTTGTAGAATAATATAGGCTGAACTTCTGGCTCTACTCGAGCCTGTTTCGTCCCGGACAGCACGGCCTGGCCGTAGAGCCGCGGACCCTAAACCTCGAACCTTGAACCTTGACTTCTCCTATATTGTAGAATAAAATGTACGCTGAAAGAAGTATCGAAATTTTCCACTCACGAACAGGTACCGGCAGCAGTGGTATGAAAACGAAGATCTAATCATCATGGAGAATTTTTTCGACCAGGAGACTTTTGCGCGGATTGAAGCAGAAAGTCATCGGCTGTGGCGTGCGAGTGAGATGGAGCCGAACTGCAACCTGGACGGTCGAAATCGCTTGGGAGGATACGTCCTGGATGATCTTTACGAAGAAGCAGTAGTATTCATCGAAGAAGCAGTAGTGTTCGCAGTAGTATTTATCGAAGAAGCAGTAGTGTTCGCAGAAGGAGTGTTCATTTTCATCCCTTCTAAGAAGAAAGTCTATTTACGTTTTGCCTTTGTATCCACAATTTCAGTTTATAGGATTCTGGGGATGTGATGTGCCTTAATTGAGTTTTGTGATGAGAATCTCAACTTAGAGTTTTTTCGGTACGTCACAAATAAGGAGCGTGATTGAAGTTTTCTCATCTTGCCACTTGTAGGATTGGTACCTTAAAAATTCACTACTGTCATAGTGCCGCTTCGTACGTGAAGCGGCACTACTTTGTTGACATTCAGCGTCAAATTAGTACAGTGTACTGCTACTCATGACAAGTACTAAATTGATGTCACTAAGTCACTTACAGCACTCTTAGTGCCTTAAGTCATCTTGGTCAGTCACGTTGCCTTAATTGAGTTTTGAACGCGTGACTGAAGTTTTTTCGGTACGAGCGAAGGAAGCACGATATCCTCCGCTAATCTCTGGACCGACGTGGCAGTTTCTACGATCTGATCTATCGCAATCCAGCTTTGCAGCATTTCGTATCCTCGATTTTTTCCAAGCGTATGTGGCCATCCGATTTTCCACTTGAACTGCGAGAATACGGCGATGGCTCGAGTGGAATGTCGTTTAAGGCTTTAGTCACGACAGATTGTTCTATGTATAAGAAGTAGTATTAGGAGGCTCACAAATGCGAATAACATGTTCTGATATAGAATATCTCTGCCTTTTTCGGAGTCGGAAAAAGTGCCAGGTGTGTAGATGACTCAAGGAAGAAATGGAGGACGAACCACAGTACTTTGTACAGAGCAGGACGCATGTTGGTCTAAGATGAGCCATCGAGATCTCGCATTGTATGGGGACGCGTATATCGATGCTGAGTTCGCCTTTACCGTTGCCAACGCCTCACCCAGCCACGAGGTCACCTTCACCGATCTAAAAGGTACTTAGATGTGTCCTTTCCTGATCTAAAAGGTAGTTCGATGTCCTCGTCTACTTAGGATGGAAAGTATAAGTAAACCTCTGTCGTATACTGGATGATGTCTTCTCTACGATGAACATGATTCGTCTTCGACATTTACGTAAGTAAGCAGTGTTCCCACAAGATTTCAAACCCACAAGGTGTGAAGCATCGCATTAATCCGAAGGCAAACACGCTGTTGATGGTACGACCGCAGGCGAGTCTCCATTGTGCGGGAGGCGTGGATCCTGGAACCAGTAGGCAGATGATGAAATGGATTTTCATTATGATCGGGTTTTATTGTTCATCTTTCCTAGCACTATAAGATACTTAGGAGCTGCTAGTGTTCTAGAACTTCTATATAATATAGCTCCTTAGGTGATCGAGTAAGGACTTTCCTAGCACTGTGGTCCCCTACGGTCGTCACGAAAGGCGATATCAGGGGCACAAACATGACATGCCATACTGTAGCCACGGAATGCCAGGGCAAGGGAATCCGGATAGGGGGACCGAGATGAATCAAACTCAAAACATACTCTAACTTCACAGGGAGTTACAAAAAAGCGACAGACTTCGAGATGTACGCTACCAATGATTGTGGGGAATCGAGTCTGTCCTGGAAGGCTTTAATGAAGAAGAAGGGCGAATATGACCGAAGCTCAGAGCTATAAGTTTTTGTCTGGCTCTAGGGTAGAGTTGGCGGGGTTGCATCCATCAAGTGTTATCTTGGCGGAGGACTAGACAAGTAGTACCACAAACTGCAGTGCAAACCTCAATTATTCTAGTTTTTTAACAAATTATAGTAACCAAAAACCCACATCCAGATGAAATGGAATATGACCTGACTCCATATACTTGTACACGTCGCATATTGCGCTACCTGAGAACGCGGAACACCAGCATAGACATCGCAACTCCAAGAGAAGATGGACATATTTTTGGATGTCCTTCTTTCTGTTGAGAGAGATACTCTCTCACGCGAACGAAATCGCTGTAGCATGATGTGACGCTAACATGAATTGTTAGTTCATCGTCCATATTATGAACAAGATGATATCGATAAGTACTCCTAGGTTCTGGTTCGTCCGAACCTAGGAGTAGGTAGATCAAAACTGTTCTGTATTTGCTGCGTAGTGCCTGTTTTTGTGGGAGTGCAGCTCGTTGTGCAAACAACTACAACAGCAGAAAGTACTACAGGCTGCACTACCACTGCACAAGGAACTAGCGCGTGGTGGTCAAAAGCGCAGAAGATGGTGAAAGATGTATGTATAGGTTCAGTATTGTAACTTCTGAAAAGTTCTAATATTCCTGAAAAAAGATATGATATTAGAAATGGGATTCTGCAAATTACAATAAGCAGTCTATGCTGTTGCACTACAAATGTAAGTACGCTTTAAAGACATCCTGGTAAACGTATTTTACACAGTTCGTAGCATGTATTGGAGCAAAGTTCGACAACTTCATTAATATCAACATGGCGCTGGCTCATCTATACCTGCGGCCGAAGCCACGCCGTGCTTTTCGGCCGCGGTATTCGGCAGAAGGACGCGGACGCGGGACTCGAGCGTTCGTTTCTGCTGTGCCGGTCGAGTCCGCGTGGCCATGTTCGGCTGGTGCGATCGAGCCAAGGCAGGGTTTGGAGAAGCTAAGCCACAGCTTGGAATCTAATGATAGCAGACAATCGGGCGAGAGCAGACCAGCTCGCGAGAGCGGGCAAGCTTGCGAGACCAGACGGCTCAGCCGTAACGCCAACAAGATCGCAGAAGTGTACCTTCGTCGACTCACCGAAATTTGCTCCGAAACAACACATAGTTGTTCGGAAGAAGTTTCTTATGCTCTGAAGCATCTGGCAGTGGGCTTGTGGGGCGAAGAGCAGGATGTTGCTGCAGCTGTGGTCCTCACCCAGCTTGCGAAGATGATAAAACTATCTTGCGAAGGTGGTTCAATGAAGGAAAAAATCCCAGTCTCGATCGCAGTTCAATATGCACGAGAAATCGTGAGTGCAGGAGGTCAGCGAGGTTGCCACCTGCCTGGGGCAATGCAGGTATTCGCGGCTGCGGGACAGAGTGGCGAGGCGTTGAAGATATTTTTCTGTCACTGGGTTAAGGCTCACGATAATTCATTTACATTTAGTTCACAGATACTTACTTACAGTTACAGACTATCCTGACTCTGTTCACACTACTACCAGTGCTACAACTAGTGCTGTAGATGTAGACGCCAAAGTGATGATCTTCTAACCAGAATCAGGTTTGGGAAATGTTAGAACCCGCAGTGGCCTCTCAGATGGCTACCCTGGCGCTCTCGCACTGTACAGCAACGCGGCATGTAGACAAAGTTCTGGCAATTCTACATGAAACCTCGCTGCTCGTCTCTCGATCTCGCACATTGGATGAAGGTGGGAGAGAAACGCAGTTTGGAGGACGAGAAGCATCTGCACATCTGCATGCTGGTAAGAACTCTTCGTCTCCGGAGGTTGCGCCCTGTAGTAACAAGCGAATTCTTCATGCTGAGCACGTGTCCTCTCATGCGAGACGCACCTATTCACTCGCAATTGCAATGTACGGTAAATTACGTAGTCCTGAAAGGGCTTTTGCTCTCTACGAGGCCACACTAGAGAAAGGCAGCCTTGACGGCCACGTTTTCGCCGCAGCAATGCAAATCTGCGCTTCTGCTGGTGATGTGCGGCGCGCAACTGCCGTACTCGGCCAAGCGAAGGCGTTTTACAGGATTTCTCAGGAGGTCAATGGAGAGGATGGACTTCCACGAGAAGAAGCTGTCAAAGTCGACGCATGTGACTGGTGGCGCCTCTATTGCGGGTGTATTCAAGCATGTCGACCAGGACGAAGGTGGCAAGACGCGGTTCGGCTCTTAGAAGAAGCTGAGAGCCTTTACGCAACGCCGGAAGTCGTGGCTGCAACAGGAGATGTTTCGGGTACAACAGGAGATGGTGGCACTTTCTCGAGTACGACTAAAAGGGAAAATAGCGAAGCGCCAACAACCAATGATGAGCAGCGTACTACTTTTGGAGGCGAAAGCGATGGCCGTGAGACCACAATGCGTGATGGTGGGGGATCGATACGTGACACTGGTCCTCATGCCGATCTTGCCTCGTCTCAGCGACGAGAGAAATCACGAAACGTGTGTTACACTGCAGCTCTATCGGTGCTCGAGGCGGCGGGTAGATGGAGAGAAGCGCTGGCAGTGCTTGACGTTGGCATCCGAAACGGGAACTCGGTTCCAGACGCGCAGACGTTCGTTGCTGTCATCCGCGCCTGTCAAAAGGGAGAGAAATGGCGGGAAGCGCTCCGCGTCTTGCGCGACTTTCGACGGGCCTACGGTTTAGCAGAGCTAGGCGGAACGAACGTGGACTGCACCGCAGAGACGGTGTGCGGGGAGCAGTCGTCAGAGCCTATTCGCGCAGACGGTAAGATAAGAGCGACATTGTTCGAAATAGATGAAAATGGGGAGCCAGGGAAGAAAGAGGTTTTTCGGTCTGCATTGCCTAATGCGGTCACCAGATCTGCGTCAATATTAGACACAAGAAATTCACTCTCGTCTCTTGTAACCTCCAGCACGGATGAGCAGCAGCACTACTCCACCAATCGTGGTACTACTATCGTGGCATCGTGCGGCAAGACGTCAACATCTTCACCAGTACTGGAGCAGGCGAACCCACCTTCTTCCGCTTCTTCGAAGCGTGTTGGAGACAACAGTATCCTCGATAAAAAGGCTTCGGTACTCGCTGTATCGAAAGGGTTTGCCAAGTCCTTGACGGTCGCGACCACACTCGCAATGGATGCATGCACGAGAGGCGGGCAGTGGAGTTGGTCGCTTCAGCTTTTCCGGCAGCTCCAGAGTGAATGTGAATCTTCGCAACGTAGTTCTATAACTACTGCAGGATCAGGATACAACTTAGCACCAGCATTGACGGATACACAGTGCGTGCTAGCGGCATTGAAGGCCTGTGAGGCTGGCGGTCTTAGCGAGGAAGCGCTTGCCATAGTACGTCGACAGTGTGGAGGCCCAAAGATGACTCCTAATGTGTCGTCAAATTACGCGGCCGTGTCCAATTACGTGGGGATACACAATGCTGCGCTCCGCTGCTGCGTTGGCCCAGACGCACTCGCTACCGCAGAAGCGCTTTGGGACTCGCTTTCAGGGAAAGGGCTTCCACATGAGCCAGCAGCGGTTGGTGCTGTTGAACAGAGTATGGAGGCAACACCAGAGCAAACAAAGGATGTGCTCAGCTACAATGTTGCAGCTAATGCGTTTGAACGGGCTGGAAGAATAGACAAGGTAGCCGTGGTTCTATTGGAGATGCAAGAGCGCTATTTGGAGGATTCTGCTTCTGGCGACGGTCATTGCCCTCTTCTCCACATGATTCCGGTCCTTGGCCGTTTTCGGACCGCGCTTGTCAACGACAGAATATGGGAAGATGCAGTCGCGATGCTCCGATCCTTCGAAACAGATGATATAGTGCATCCTGCTGCTCCTCAAGATACAGAAGTAGAGCAAGCTATATCTATATCTAAGCGATCGAACAAGCAGAAAATATCCGAGCTAGAAAAAGTCCGAGCTAGTGGTTGCAAAAATCCAGCTGGAAAAAATGCTGTCACTTCTCGCGACTTCACCAATTTCTGTTGGGGACTAGCTCTATTGCATATTCGCCGTGCGCATGAAATTCCTCAAAACACGACATCATCCAGTTCAAAAACGGCATCAAGCCCAAAGACGGCACCCAGCTCATTTCCGCCCTTCAGTTTTGAGGTTTTGGAAAACTGTCTTCTCGGAATGCGCGATGTAAAAGGGGAAAAAGCGAAGATAGGTGAATGGATCCGCCTGTGGGATGTTGGGTTTCTTGGCTTTCCAGATTTCAGGTGTAGGGCAGAGCAAGCCTTTACAACCCTCTGCTGTAATGCAAGTACAAAAAACACAAGGAAAAGTTCTTTCCAAGGAGGACATACAACTACGAGCGACCCTAAAAGCGACGAAATTCGTGAAGAAATAAAACTAGAAGGGGATTGCTCTGCCAGGAGTCCCCCAGCTGGGTTGGCTGCGTTGCTCGATGTAGGAGATAAGGTAAAAAGCATGGGTGCTAAAAAAACAATGCGCTTCTGCGATGCCGATGCATCTCTACAAGAACACCAGAGTGTTGGTAATAGAGCGTACATGCGCAATACAGATTGTAGGACTTCACCTACGCGTGTCAACTCCGATCTCGAAGGAACAACCTTTTTGTCGGGTTTGGCCGTGCACGAAAGAGAAATATTGTGGCCGGTGCTGGCCGCTTTGCGGCAAGTAGTAGATACAGGGGACGTTGCGGGGGTTCGCAGACTAGCGAGCGGATTTCAGTCCTTGGGTGACATCGCGACCCGTTGGGTGCTCCCTGACCTCGGCATATCGTATTTGCACCGAAATTCCACCGAAGATCACGAAGGCGACTCCTTTCTAGAAAGAGCTCGAGCAGCTGTACAGCAGGAGCGCGAGGACAAGTGCACCACGTCGAAGAAGGACCAAGAGCATGTAGTTGTTAGTCGTGCAGTAAGCGAGCGTCTCCTAGCTGTTTCGCGACCGCCACATGCAGCGCAGGTCTTCGGGTTTGTTTCCTGGAGTTTGAAGAACGAAACACCGCGATCTCCAGTAGGCACAGCGACAAACAACGAAACGCCGCTGCTTAAAGTTAAGGGCTGAAGCATTTCATTTCTACATGCTTTTTTCCATTATACCATTGCTAGCGAAAAGTGAAATGTTTAAACCTTTAATAAAGATTCTCGCACGTCGCACACGGAGATTCTCGGAAGTCGAGAAAATCCACTATCGCGGCTCCCCATTGAAGTGAGTGGCGAGAGCGTCCTTCGAGAGGACGTCAGTGCGACGTCGTGCTCGCCTAGTGAACGCTGGCCGCACACGGTGCGCGGGTGTCGCAGCCGCAACAGCAACCACAGTCACGCGGAAATTACAGCAATGCACAAAGTGCTAGCTGCAATGCGATGCTATGAAGACAGTGGATGTGGCAACAGGACTTCTCCGTCTGATGGACAGTTCAATAGGCAGACAAAGGTCTCCTGTGTAAGTACACCTCCTAGTCCTTCTACACCAGAAGTTCACAGAGTAGACTCTCCAGGTTGCTCTACCTGCTCAGCAGAATTTCCTCCACCTCTGACCGCACACGATCTTGGTATCGTGGCTAGTGGTACTAGTGCAGCCATCGCCCAGCAAGTTCCAGTAATGAATGGTCACAATCATTATGAGTCAAGTAGAAGCTGTCACAAGTTAGGAGTTCAACCTGAGTGGCACGGATCGATCCGCTTGTATGTGAGCCACTATCCATGCATTTCGTGTCTCTCCGCGCTCTGTCAGTTCTCCTGGCGCTTCCCAAACATCCGCATTTCTCTAGCATGGGATAGCGAGTGGACGCGATTTTGATAGCAAATCGATTTTGATGGAAAATTTTTGACATCCGGATTTGCTTGGTCCCAGATTGTGTTGTTCCATATCGGTCGCTGATTGACACTCTGCCTCTTACAGAAAATACTGTAGGCTTGCGTCCGAAATCTTCCACGCAAATTCAACAACAAGAAGAGCAAAAGATCATTTACATCTGGGCCTACAACAACTTTTAATTAATATTCTTTTACTCGGTCATTAGCATAAAATACTGATAGGTTATTAAAAATAATGTTTTTTTCTATCTCTCCTAGATAGGATGGCTCTAGCACTATCAATATCTACTCGGTACAGAGGAGGTCAAGGTGAAGTCATGTGAGGACTTCGAACTCTATTCGTAGTACGTGCTTAAGAGAATAATAGTAGCAAGCTACACTTCCTGTTAGTGTCATTCAGTCAATTTCGATGATGACTTAAGTGGAGTTGTCTGCTGAGAACTATTCTTTCCTGGTTCGTCTCACTTTATCATTATGTTCATGTTACACTTACATTTTCTTATATCGTTTCGTACCCAGCACTTGTGATTTTATCGCATTATAAGTTGTTGCGTAACTACTACGTGGTTCGTCATTCATCTCATATTGACCCCGCGTGGTCGACCACACACATGATGAGTAGCCCCCGTAGAGATGTCCTTAGGGAGCGCTTGGTGGGCGTTCAATCACCGGAGCGCGCCAAAGCTATTCTGGACCAGATGACTGCTGAGGATGTGGGAAGGATCAACCTTTGCGGGGACCTGGATCAAGCAAAAAGGTCATGCGTCAACGTGAAACTGAATTATGGTGCCATTGCCTCTGTTCTAAAAGACGCGCGCTTCAACACCGATGCGATCAATAGAACGGCTCCTTTAGCTTACTTCTGCGATATGCACTGGGGAATACTTCAGTGCGCCGCTTATGACGGTAGGAAAGATATCTGCGAGCTCGTGCTGCAGCATAAACAGTTCTCCTACGGTGAGACTCTTACGCACGCAGCGGGCATGGCGGTGGCGGCAGGACGCACAGGGTTTAATACGGTTTTACGCAGATGTGCGAAGCGCGACAGGGTCGCAAAATTTTTGCTGCAGATACAAGCGAAGCGGCAGTAAAGGCAACCTTCGAACTCGCGAGGAGAAACCAACTAACGCCGGACATATTGAATGACTTCGGACTAGCTATGAAGCTCACGCGAGTCACCGCCAAGGTTCTTCTCGAGAGTGATGTAGCAGCGGATTTCATCCAAGCAAAAGATGAAGATGGATGGACCATGCTTCACTGGGCCGCCTTCTACGGATATGGGGACATTGTTGAGGACATAGTAGAACACGGCGGCGGATACTCGTGTAGCAGCGTCATCAATATTAAGCAGGACGACAGGAAAATCTGCGTTCGAGATCGCGTCACAGTCTTTTCAGAAACTGGTGGCACGATCTTTGGGAGCTTAAACATTGCTGTTGCGTCATGCAGTGTATGACGAAAAAACGGATGTAATCAAGCAGTTGGTGAGTTTGCCAACTCTGGAGGACTTCGGAGAGGCGACCTATGACTGTGTTGATGGCGATGATAAAGATTCAGATGAGGATCCACGTGGCCTAAACATTCTTCACGTTCGTGCGGCGCTTGATGAGCAGCCTTCCACTGAGGAGGTTCTAGAGGCTCTTTTTATGCATGAGAGCGCGATGGAGGCTTTGCATGCTGAAAACGAGGACGGAGACTCTCCGTTGGAAATGGCGAAGGCAAAGCGCGGCGCTGACTCAGCTTAAGAGCGATAAAGTGATGTCGATCTCACCTTCACAGTTTATCTTGGAATTTCAGATAATCTTCGGTGACTTTCCACCTACATGAAATACTGAGAGTAAAAGATGTTAGGTTCGTCTCTGTACTGAAGGTTTGTGATCGACGGGTTGACTCTAATGACCAATCTACAAGTTCTTTGAGGAGAAGCATCAAATACGTAAGCTCGCGCAGACGAATGACGAAGAGGAACGTCGAAAAGTCGTGGAGGCGCTGAAGGAGCCCCTCTTGTGCAAGATCACTGTCAAGGATCAAGTTGGTTTCGCTTTACTCTGCGGGCACCAGCTCTGCAGCCATTGCGTCACTAAGAGCGAGACTCGCGGGCCCTACGGAGGACTTTGCCCGGTTTGTCGTGAACCGATTACACGCAAAGTGAAACTATTCTTCAGCTAGTCGCTCGAGGATACTTTGATTGGTCGTGCACCCGCTCGTCCACTGCGCATTGTTTTAGCAGGACAAGGTGCTTGAAGCAAAGAGAATGATCACCGACAAGGAGATTCCCACTCGATTTTGTAGAGTCGTCACGGAATAATTATGAAAAGATGCTCAACACCCATCCTCATTCACAGGAAGCACCCCAGCAACCAGAGAATCACTTCGCCTATTCGCGAATATGACAAGATTTCAGAGACTTATGAATATCCAGGCGAAATCGCCTTGAATCGATATTGCAACTCGAATCCGAAATATATGTCATCGCATTGACTGCTGTTCAAGTAGGCCTTTCTCTTCTGCCGTGAGCTCAACAAGACGTAAAGATACTGTTGCGCCTTACCTGTCAGAACGCCTATCATTCTCTTGCAGCGTCGACAGGTGGCGACGAGTTGTATATCAAGTACTCCATCCGATGCTTCTCTCTGAAAAAACGAAGACTTCTTCCCTGCAGAATGCATCCTTCTGAGTCGAAGCTTCGTTTACGGATGTAGAGGTGCGGCAGTCGCAGCTGCGGGGAGGTTGGTGCCCTGTAGAGGCAAAAAAAAATGGTGCCCCGTAGAGGTGCCCTGATTGATTGACTTTGAAGATGTTGAAAGAGGAATGCTCCACGGAGTCCGTTTTCTTAGACGATCCCAGGATTCGACAAGGGCTAGTGAAGCAGTAACTCCTGCTTGTCGCCCTATCATCTCTTGTAACATCATGAACCAAGAATGCAAGGAGGATTGCTATCCTCCAACAAAAATCATTTATTTCTATCGTGGTCTCCCTCATCTTCCTATAGACAGGAAGTTTTTTCATCTCCTCTGTGGAATAGGTCTTTTGACTCTCTAATGTCAACAAGGTTATGTTCATTGCGCAATCTTGACCCCACTAGATTTTGTCCACAAGCGAATCTTAAACTTTCTCGTGAAGTATCTAGAAATTCTCTCGTTTATTCCATCATAAGAAAGGAAAACTTACATTGAAAATAGTAATTTTTCTACTACAACGAAGGCACTTATTCACTACAAATCATTTGATAAAGATGGGCGAGAAAATTCTCGTAGCAAAGCTGCGCGGTGTTAAGTCACCCGCGCGAGGAAAGGAAATTGTGAAGCAACTTGGTGACGCGGAAATAAAAGGAATCAACGTGTGCACTGATTTGGGATCGCCAATCAATTACAGAGCGGTTGCGTGCGTACTACAGGACGAGCGCTTTGCCGCGACACCCTCCAACAACACTGGTTCTGAAGGCAAATGGGGAATTTTGCACTACGCTGCCCATGATGGCAACAAAGATGTTTGTGATTTGGTTTTGCAGCGAGGGGACTTCAGGTGCGGAACAGCGGTCACGGAAGCTGCAGATATTGCGCAGAAAGCGGGGCACGCTGACCTGGCCGAGTTTCTGCGGGGATCCGCCAAGCGCGAAAGGGTCGCAAAATTTTTTGCTTCCGAAACCGAAGAAGAGGCTGACGATGCACTCAATTCGTTGGAGGAGAACAGCGAGCTGAGCGCTGAGATGCTCTGCAACTTCGGCCTGTCGATGAAGCTCACCCCGATCACGGCAAATGCCCTCCTCGACAGTGCGTCGGCGAAGGAGTTTCTTTTGGCCAAGGACGAAGATAACTGGACGATGCTACACTGGGCGGCATTCAAGAACAATTACGAGTTGGTTCGCAGAATTGTAGATGATCACAGCCGGCACGCGGGTGGAATCATTAATGCTACAAACGATAGTGGTCAAACGGCGTTTTCTATGGCAGTCTCATCTGGAGAGTACGGGATCGCGCATAAAATTCAGTGCTCGGATCATTTCATTTTTGAGGAACCTGACACTTCCAGTGTTCCACCGAACTTGTTGGCGGAGCTAGAGGATCGCTGGCTGCCGCTTTGGAGGCTGAAAGCGTGCAGGATTGAGGATGATTGCGCATCGCTCGTGAAAAGGCTTAGAACACTCGAAGATATAGATCTAGTAATGGACTTTGGGTGGCATGACGTCAACTACATCGCCATCCGGGCACTCCTGGACTTTGCCAAAAAAAAAGAAGATGACTATTGGGGATGTGACTATTTCGATGTCGACAACATCGATGAGTATTATAACTACCTCGAGATAAATGAGTATGCCTACGGTTACGATCTCTTGCGCTCTGCTGTGGAGGACGGAGAGGCTGGCATCGTGGAAATGCTTGTGATGGGCATGGGGTTTCTCAACGATTTCGAGCAGAGATACCCTGACGGAGTCGGATCTGAGTTTCCCCCGGTGAACGCAAGTAACATACTCCACATCTGTGTGGCCAGAACGACGGAGGAAGATGTCACTCTTAGACTCTTAGAAGCGCTGTCTTTGCATCAGAGCGCCATGGCGGCTCTGAGTGCAACCGATGGCTCGGGGAAGACGCCAAAAGATGTCGCTAAAGCTGTTCATGGAGTGGATTCGTCAATTTACAAGTTTCTGCATCAGAAGGATACGATTCACAGGCTTGCGCAAACGTCGGAAGTGGATGAGTGCCGACGAATTGTGGAGTCTCTGACAGAGTCCCTGACGGAGCCGCTCCAGTGCAAAATTTGCTTGAAGGATAATATCGGCGTGGCGCTATCGTGCGGGCACCAACTTTGTGCCACATGTGTCACCAAAATGACAGAAAGAGGACCAGGTGGGTGCGAAAAGTGCCCTTTCTGTCGCGCAGCCGTGACGTCAAAAATCAAGCTGTTTTTCAATTGAATTAAGCATATTCTCGGATAATTCCAGTGCTGGATAGGTCAATGACCAATAGAAGTATGAAAACAATCTTCGTCATTGTATCTCGCAACTTATATCAGAGTAGTTTATAGCACGCATGGTGCATGGAGTAGCATGGAGTGCATGGAGTAGCATGGAGTGCATGGAGCGCAGAGCTTTAAGGGGCGCAAGAAGCTCCCCCTCTAGCTCCATGCTACTCCATGTGATCCATGCACTCCATGCCATGCGAGCCGTGAAACCTTATAAATTGCTCTGTTATATCATCACTTTCTACCCCGTCAATTTTCATCGAAGTCAGAGGATCGATCTCATTAAGTCAAAGGACCCCACCCCATTCAAATGCTTGCTGTTGACTACAAAGACGCGTGGTTTGTAGAATTCCGCTTGCCGTTTTATGAATATTGCTACTACTTCATTAGTATTTTCACCGTCTGAAAAATAGAAGATACCCGCGGATCAGAGGAATCCGAGGAAAAGTAAAATCGCGCCTTATATCAGCACCTTCCCTTCTGATGCTTTTCCTCGAAATCAAAAGATCCCATTAAGTCAGAGGACCTCATTCAAATGTTTGCTGTAGACTACAAAGATTCGTGGTTCGCAGGATTTCGATTTCGTCAAAAATCAATCTGTTTTCAATTGAGGTCAGCCTATTCTCCGAGGCCGTTGATGTAGGCCAATGGCTAGAACAGTCTTCATCTTTATATGTCGGAGCTTAAATTGTATCATCACTTTCTACCCCGTCAGTTTTTTGTGAAATCAAAGGAACCCATCAAGAGGACCCCACTCAACTTCTGTTTGCTGTAGACTACAAACACCAGCGCTTTGTAAGATTACGGTTTTTCGAATCAAAAACGTCAAAAATGTCTTGCGGCTCCACATGGAGATGCTTGCTCCCGCAAGTAGTACTTGTCTCTTCACACTTGCAGATCTCGCTGTTCGATTGTGAGACAGGGCCCTTAGATTGTCTCAGTGTGAAAGAGACGGAGAGAACACACAGCAGTACTACATCATGAAGATTCACACGAAATTTTCGTGTTGAGCCCAAGGGTGCTTGTTTTGGTTGCTTGACCTCAAGTTGCTTGTTTTTGAATAATGAGCATTCAAGAGTACTGCGTACTAACCTGTTCAATTTCTCTCCCCGGGATGTGAAAAGCTTTGATCTTTGAAGCTTCTGGATGAACAGTGTAGCCTATTCTGCTTGTGGATGAACAGCGTGGCGACCGGAGGTATCTTTGTTGATATCCGAAGTCTCGAAATTCACAGCCCTCAGCAATGGGTAGTCCTTCTCGAAATTCAGCTACCAGATACGCCTATTCTGCTTGTAGAGCAAGTACTCCATTGCGTGTCTCTGTCTGAAAAGTTGAAGACTATCTCCTTGAAAAATGCATCCTTCTAAATCGAGGCTACAAACTTGTGAAGATCGCTTTTGTAACCCATTCGCTCATCTTTTTCTTGTCGCCCTATCATCTTTTTGTTTTTTTGTTTCACAACATCATCAACTAATACGCGTGAGGTTGATTTCCTTCCAAAAGTCTTCGTTATAGGAAAGGTGCTGATGGTATTATTTTCACTACAAGGGAACCTCGTAGAGATTACTTGAAAATAACGCCATTTCTCCAATATTGGGAGTGTACATAGGATAGTCTGGCTGTGGTCTAGATTTAGCAGTATTCTCCAAAACGGCAGTGAACTCCTCCTGCGTGATATTTTCATTACCCTGCTTGTGGCTTTCAGTCATTAACCCATCAATATCGTTCAGATAAGAAAATATGGGTGGCAAAATTCTCGTCGCAAAGCTGCGGGGTGTGAAGACGCGTGCGCGAGGAAGGCAAATTGTGAAGAAGCTTGGGCGCAGGGAAGTGACATCAATCAACGTCTGCACTGATTTGGGGCGGCCAATCAACTATGACGCGGTCGCGTGCGTACTACAGGATGAGCGCTTCGTCGTGAAAGTCAAAGACCCTAACGCCGAAAATCGATGGGGAATCTTGCACCACGCTGCCCGTGATGGCAACAAAGAAATTTGTGATTTGGCTTTGCAGCGTGGGGACTTCAAGTGCGGAACAGCGGTAACGGATGCGGCAAAAATTGCAGAGGAAGCGGGACACGCAGAACTGGCTGACTTTCTGCGGGGATCCGCCAAGCGCGAAAGACTCGCAAAATTTTTTGCGACAAAAAGCGCAGTACCGGCTCGCACCGCACTCAAAGCCTTGAAGGACCGTAACGAGCTGAAGCCAGATATACTCTGCAACTTCGGCCTGGCAGAGAAGCTTAAGTCCGTAACAGCGAATGCCCTCCTCGACAGTGCGTCCGCAAAGGAATTTGTTTTGGCCAAGGACGAAGATAACTGGACAATGCTACACTGGGCGGTATTCAAGAATGATGAAGCGTTGGTGGAGAGAATTGTGGAGCATGACCTTGAGAGATCGTGCTCGAACATCAACAAAAAAAATCACAGCGGTCATTCCCCGCTATCGTTGGCAGTGTCTTCCGGCCAGTATCGCGTCGCGAATTTGATTCAGCGGTCGCGCCAGTTCGTTTTTCCTGAAAATCCCGACTCGGAGCTCGTTCCGGACAAAGCGTCGGCGCAGGTGTTTGTGAGTCACTGGCTGCCGCGTTGGAAGCTGAAGGCTTGCAGTAACAAAAAGGAGTGCGCTAAGCTCGTGAAACAGCTCACATCAGTCTCTTCCATCGCGGTGGCGCAAGACTTTGGGTTTCATGAGGTCAACTACACTGCTATCCGGGCACTCTTGAAATTTGCAGGAGGGAACAACGATCTCGACATAAATGCATTTTCGTGCGGGTACGATCTTTTGCGCCATGCTGTTATAGATGGAGAGCCTGATGTCGTAGGGATGCTTGTTGCGACGAAGCGGCTGGACGATTTCAAGCAGATATATTCGTGCAAATGCGAAAGAAGGAACATACTCCATATCTGTGCCGCTAGAAAGTCGACGCCAGACATCACTCTTCGACTGCTAGAAGCGCTGTTTGTGCATCCGAGTGCCATGACTGCTTTGTGTGCAACGGATGACTCGGACAAAACGCCAAAAGAAGTCGCTCGAGCTGTTCGTGGGGAGGAGTCGCCAGTTTACAAGTTTCTGCACGAGAAAGATACAATTCACAAGCTTGCGCAAACGTCAGATGTGGGCGAGTGCCGACGCATTGTGAAGTCTCTGACGGAGTCCCTTACGGAGCCGCTGCAGTGCAAAATTTGTCTGAAGGATAATGTCGGTGTAGCGCTATCGTGCGGGCACCAACTTTGTGCCACATGTGTCGATAAAATCGCAGAACAACGAGGACCAGGCGGGCTCGAAAAGTGCCCATTCTGCCGTAAAGTGGTGACTTCAAAAATCAATCTGTTTTTCAATTGAATTGCGCTTATTCTCGGATCCCATTGTTGGATCTATGAATGGCCACTAGAGGTATGAAAACAATGTTCACCATTATATCTCGCAACTTATACCATCAGGGAAGCGTCAGGCAAGTTGCCGAATAGATTCGAGGCATCGTATTTCGCGACTTGTATCATCACTTTCCACCCCGTCCCTTTTCCTCAAAGTCAAGGTACCCGCTTCAAATCAAATGAAACCCATTCAAATGTTTGTCGTAGACTAGAAGCACCAATGCTCTTTAGATTGTCGATTAAGTACCGTTTTTCGAGTCAGAAGCAGCTTGCGATTCAACACGAGGATGTTTCGTCCTGCAAGTAGAGGCTCAATCTTTACGTGATCAGCAGAGCTTTCTGTACGAGTACGATTGATGGGAGAAGTGTCTGAAGGAGCTTGTCTTTGTCTGAGAGAGACGGAGAGAATTGCATCATAGATATTTCTACTACTTTCTCGGTAAGTATTGAACTGAAAAATAAAAGATGCTACCAGATCAGCAGAATCCGAGAAAAACTAAACGATCGGTACAAGAGATCGCCTGTTATGTGGAGTAGGATGAAGAGAGGGATGAGTTTCCTGGGCTGGACACTGCTGTGTGATTGAGACTGAGAGTATACCCAGCAATCCATCGAGCTTCTTGCGGCAATTCTCACTTAAATTTGGAAAATTGCAGTGGCGCTACCAAAGAATTATTGGCGTAGGGGTATACAAATCTAGTAGCAGTACTACACTAGTGGGAAATAGTTGTAGCAATGTCAGCTCGACACCCTTTCCACACACGAGACTCTAAATTGTAGTATGATTGTTCACCCAGGAACGATAGAAAAAGCAGGTGGCTACTTTCCCGTTACTTTCGAGTCAGTTTTATGAGCCTCAATGAAAGGTCCTTCTCTTCGACTCATTTTGATTCCGCGTAAAAACAGAAATTTCGTGAGCATTGACAATGTCGTGTCCACAGCTAAGCGTTTCTCCAGCTGTAAACAATGGCGTTTCGCCAAGGGTACTGCCGCGTGTGGGTCCAGTTCCAATCTCCGCTCGAACAGGAACGCCACCAAGCACCAGTCGTTGGACCGGACGGTATTTTTCTCTTACAGTTGTAATTTCAGAGAGGTTATGCTTCTTGAAAGAGGAAGTGCATATGATTAAGTTTCTACTAACCTAAGAATCGTTAAAAGAGTATGAAAGCTGAGCATCCGTTAGATTACAATACAAGCATTTTTCACTGAGACCGTCTTGTGTCCCTTTCCACTCGTCCCAGAAACCAGCAGAATCTCGAGGAGTATTTGAATACCCGCGCTACTGTATCTGCCATGGAGCAAGAATGGGCACTGATGCGACAAACAATGGCAACGCTGGCTGAAAAGCTACAAAGCTTGGAGTCTTTAGTGCGTCGCGTGGAGTGGAGGGTGTCAGGATTCGATAATATGCGAAAAAAAGCTATTGCGCGGATCAGCGATGCTAGTCGAAAGAAAGAGACGAGCTTGAGCGTGTCACTATGAACAGAGTTGTGGCAAAGCATCAGTGTTTGGTAATTTTTTCTGAGGTTCCTCAATTTGGGCCTCCCTGATTAAGAGTAAACTACGGGTAAAAACACATGTCGGTATTAGATATGCTCAGACGAACACATCACTGCGCTGCGACTACTGTGATTAGAGCGGGTTTTTTCTTTGCAAGATTTCGTACACCATTCTAAAATCCGGCGAAACAACGAATTCTGATGACAACGCTAGCTGTGACTCAGAGTCTCCGCCCATGGAGACCACGGTTGTGCAACGAGTTGCAGGTACCGGCATTGAGCTGCATCTGTATCCGCTAGGACTGCAGGGCGACGCAGCGGGAGCCTCAGAGGTAAGGGGGTCGGGGGGCGCTTTTGTTGCCGACATTCAAGAGGATGGGAGGTTACGCGACAGGAGTTTGATACTTTCTGTTGTGATAGTACAACTAGAAGTAATGCTGGGTAAAGCTACATCGTTCCTTGTTGATATGCATCGGTGGAAAACTGACTTTGTGGGCCACAAGGAAACAGTCGAAAATAGACCTAAAAGTTCACCTTTGTTCACAAGTTAGCTCACGACCACTTCTCTAAGTCGTTCACCTACAACAAGTCACGAAACTTTCGCGGTAGTCGCTGTGGAGGACGCTTCGCATGAAGAGAGAGTGGGGAATCTGCGTGTGGAATTACAGGCACAGGAAGACGACGAGGTGCGCAGCTCGTCTGCACGGAGCTCGTCGCGCAGTGCGCGTGCTTTCTATCCTTCACATGGAGGAGGAAGCCTGTTTTTATGAGATGACGTTTGTCCTCCGTAGTAGACTTCTGTAGAATTTGTAGGTAGAGACAAATTTTTATGAGAATTCTGTGGCACCATTACCGTAGAGTTTGTGAGGCATTTACTTGAGTACCGTGTAGTAATTCTGTTGACATTTTATGAGAAAGTCTGTCTGAACAAGAATTACTGTACGGCAGCAACAGTATTTTGTAGAATTTGTGGCTAGAAGTTGTTCATATGATAGTATTTTGTAGTTGAGTACCGTGTAGAATTTGTAGGTAGAGCAAAGATGGATGTTTCGTTTTGTTCGGGAGAAAAAGCAATTGAACTTCCAAAACTACATCAGTTTTAGCCACTAGAAAAGACTCCATACTTTGTCTACCATTGGATGATGTGCCAGTCTTCAATAACAATACATTATAAGTACATGCCCAGAAAGCGGGCCCATCAAGGGCCCGCTGCGCTGGGCATAGGTTAACAACTAGACAGGTTGACTACTAAGAGACAGAAAGACAAACGAAAAAAGTCGCCAAGTCTGCTCGCCAAGGCTGTGAAGCTGGCCCCCACTGTGGCGAGGCTAGTGAGGAGACTACCGCGATGGCTACTGCCTTGGCCAACTTGCTTGCTAGGGGCAAGCCAATGGGCGCCAAGGCTGGCCCGCTGAGCGTCATGGAGTCCATGAGAAGGCCACGCTTGGACATATGTAGGCACAGAGGTTGGGCCCTTTTGAGTGTGATCATGTCCAGGAGAATCCCAAAGCATAGCATACCCATGGGATGGCAAAAGGCTGACACTGGCGAGCGTCATGGACGAGGCCCATGAGAAAGCCACGCCTGGGCATATCTATGCGCAGACAGAGGCAGAAGCTGAGCCCCAACCTTCAGGCGTGGGGATGTGTCTATAAGCTTGGCCGTTTCATGGACATGACGCAAGACGCCCACCACGGTCCGCGCCTCAGACATGCAACCAATGGCCCACATTTATCATTCTCACACACAGGCATCGACGTCCTCAGCCTTCAGCCTTCACCGACGGAGATGCATGCGCCTGGCCTTCTCATGGACATGATGACGCCCGCCAGGGTCCACCCTTATCTACTTGCTCACAGAAATCGACATCCTCAACGGCTTCGACTTTCACAGGCAAAGCTGTACACCTTTGGCCTTCTCATGGATGTGATGACGCTCACCAGGGTCCACCCTTCAGACACGCAAGTGCTCAAGGCTATCATTCTCACAGACATCGACACCCCCAACGGCTTCGACTTTCAAGCGCAGAGATGTATGCCATTGGCTTTCTCATGAGTGTGATGATGCTCCACAAGGTCCACCCTTCAGAACTGCAAGTGCTCACGCCTATCAGTCTCACAGACATCGACATCCTCAACGGCTTCGACACTCAAGCGCATAGATGTATATCTTTGGCCTTCTCATGGATGTGATGACGCTCACCAGGGTCCACCCTTCAGAGATGCAAGTTCTCACGGCTATCAGTCTCACAGACATCGACATCCTCAACGGCTTCGACTTTCAAGCGCAGAGATGTACATCTTTGGCCTTCTCATGGATATGATGATGCTCACCTGGGTCCACCCTTCAGACATGCAAGTCCTCACGGCTATCATTCTCACAGGCATCGACATCCCCAACGGCTTCGACTTTCAAGCACAGAGATGTATACCCTTGGCCTTCTCATGGATATGATGACGCTCACCAGGGTCCACCCTTCAGACATGCAAGCCCTCACGGCTAGGGCTATCATTCTCACAGACATCGACATCCTCAACGGCTTCGACTTTCACAAAAAGAGATGTGTGTCTTTGGCCCTCTCGTTGATCTGATGACGGTCACCAAGGTCCACCCTTCAGACATGCAAGTCCTCACGGCTATCATTCTCACAGACATCGACATCCTCAACGGCTTCGACTTTCATACACAGAGATGTATATCTTTGGCCTTCTCATGGATATGATGACGCTCACCAGGGTCCACCCTTCAGTCATGCAAGTCCTCACGGCTATCATTCTCACAGACATCAACATCCTCAACGGCTTCGACTTTCACACGCAAAGTTGCACACCTTTGGCCTTCTCATGGATATGATGATGCTCACCAGGGTCCACCCTTCAGACACGCAAGTGCTCACGGCTATCATTCTCACAGCCATCGACATCCTCAACGGCTGCGACTTTGAAGCGCCGAGATGTATTTCTTTGGCCTTCTCGCCGATCAATATGATCACGCTCGTCAGCTTCTACCTTTTCAAGTGCTCACCCTCTCGCTTACAATTCTCCCGCTTTTGTGCTGCTGGTTAGAAGTATACCGGTCAACCATCTCCAAGGGCTGCCGCGCGCTCCTGTGCCGTGGTCGATTGCTGTGCGCGGAAGGTAGTCGCGGAAGGGGAGCGAGCTAACTTTTTTCCAAAAACTTCAGGGAGGTCGTTTAGTTTTCTCTGTATTTGAATGACCTCCCTGAAGTTTTTGAAAAAAAGTAAAGGCGCTGGGCGATATATGACAAGGGTAGCGGTTGGCAGTTCGTTGGGGCGATTCGCTAGGGGTGGGCGCGTAGTGTCTTGCTGCGGGTGTGGCTGGTGTACGTGAGTAGCCTACAAACTAACAGCCGCGAACACGCTAGCACGTTCGTGACACCTTTGAACTCGTAGTACTAGCAAGGTCCTTAAGGAGCCGCTGTTATTAGCCTAAGTTTATAACAGCTTGTCCTTAAGGGAGCTCCTTAAGGAAATTTTTTTTCTCTTAAGGAAAGTTATAATAACTTTTTATAATAAAAATTCTTTAAGGAAACTGATTTCCTTAAGGGAGCCCCTTAAGGAAGCTCCTTAAGGCAGCCCCTTAAGAGATTTCTGGCAATTGCTAATACTATAAATACTAATATCCTCTTTCTGAGCTATTGATATTTATCAGTTTGCCAATCTCAAGAAACTGGAACTTCCAAAACAGGAATGCGTCTCCCTTCTTCCCTCTAACACAGCAAGCCCAGAATGCGTACTCGGGAGCAGCAGGGAGGGGCGTCGCAAGTGGAAATCTCCAGAAAATTGTGGTGTTACCGTACACCGAAGATCAATGCTGTGACGAATTCATCATATTATGTGACGTTCGCAAAAATCCACAGTTGCTCTACCACCTGGATGGGAACTTGGATTATTGATACAGAGACGCCTGATGTGGCACCTGTGCCGGCGCCTGCAGGTGATGTTTCCGTTAAGGCTTACCGAATTACATCCCGCACTACCATCCTTGACTCTTTTTCGACTTGAAAAAGGCGCCAGGCATGTTCTGAGGAATGTAGTTCTGCAACCTCTAAGTCCGGTAGTATTAGGGCGTACATGACAACCTGAGGACGCGTGGGTGAGCTGGAGACTTATGTGAGATAAGTACTGTACAAAAACAATTGAGGGTGGGAGAAAGTGAAAGTGTTTATACGAGAAAAAAGGGAAGATTATTGTCAACAATGATGACAGGAAATGGAGATGAGGGAGAGCATGGAGTAAAAAGGATTTGGAGGCGACTCTGCAATGCAAATTGAGCGATAGATACTTTTCTTGGCAGCCACATTCTTCTCTAGCTGTATCTTACGCTGTGGATTGGCTAAAGCTGGTGGGTCGTCCTTGTGTCACTGTATAAGCAATTGCATCACCAGTGCATTTCTTTATAGTCCTTCAGCTCTTCTAGCGTGGTACTTTCTCTTGAGTTTGTACTTAACTACAATCACCAATACTAATGGTTGTTCCTTTATAGTCCATAGAACGAAGAAAACCTCTTCATAGACAGAAAAACGATGCGCGGTCGCTGGATGCCAGGACGCGGCAGGTCCGTCGCACCAGCGGTGCGGTGATCCTGCAGTCCTCGGCAGCGAGGAACAAGTCCACGATAAGAGAGGCAAGCACTTCTTCTACCGAGTTACTACTTCTAGCTTACCGGAACGTCTTACTTGTTCTAGCTTACCGGAACGTCTTACTACTTCTAGCTTACTTACCCACTGTAACGTCTTACTTACCCCTACCTCATTTACCCACTGTAACGTCTTACTACTTCCTGCTTCCACTAGTGTTGACTGAGGGTGCGACGTGTGCCTTTTGTCGTGCTAAGACCATAAAAATTTTGTCGTGGAGGAGCAAGGATGTATAAGTTGAATCCGGTGGAAGCCCTGCGAGGGCAGATCCTCATCGAAAATGCACTGAAGAAGCTTTCGTTTTTGAGCAACCTGAGCAGCAGCGGCAACGATCAGCGGGATGAGCTAACCCAATTCATGGGTGACGAAATCAGCCGGATTATCAAGGTGCTCATCTAGTTGTAGTTATACTTACTCTTTTTTATAGGTATTCATGATGTACTATTATGGTATGGTGAATCTTGTATTGTATTTGTGTTTGTATGTTCTATTATGGTTATAATGGTGAGTCTATCATGTCTTATGGTGGATCATGTGTTGTCATACCAGATATCAACAAGTTCCATTTTGAAGAACAGCCATGAAAGTAGGTAGTTCATGTTCTATGTTAGGTTGTAACACCACGACACACGAATTGCAGCTGTCAAATTCTCCCACAGGAACAACGCAGTTTGGAAAAGCAGTACGAGAGTTTGATCCATAAGCGTGGATCGTTGAAGGGATTGGTGAACAAGGCAGAGCGTGAAGAGGTACAGAAGCAAATTGAGGAAGTATCTGGCAACCTGCGGGAGAGTAATCAGTCACTCTGCCGAAATCTCAAGGAAAATCCAAATGCTGCGGGGAATCTTGTTTTATGGTGCGTTCCACCGATTATAGTAGTTGCAGGAGTTGCTGACTGAAATAAGGGGCGTAGCTTAACATCAAGACCACTTTTCCTTCTCATCAGTATCTCGGTTATTCTCGTCTGTACTCGGTTATTTCAGTTTTTCGAGTATCTACAATTTCTAACAGAGTACTAAAAGATACTCTACTTCCTCTGGCATCAGCTAAGAGCTGAAAGACTAACGAAATTGATAGACCTTCACGAATGTTTATTCCAAATTGATGCAGAGATACCTTCATATACAGATACAGGATCTAATGTCCAAGATGATGCAGGAGCGAACAAGGGTATTCTCGATAATGGAAGATGCTAAGAGGGAACTGCAAAATCCACCAGGAGAGCAGGCTTTCACGCAACTAGTCGCGAAGGCAGAGGCGGAAAGGAAGGATCAAGTATCAGCAGATAGGATGACTCATGATTACAGTAACAATGAGTAAGAACTAAGAACGACTACTGGTTGTAGCGTCTGCTAAAGTACTAACCTCTCTAGTACGTGCATTTTTCTCCTCCTGCAGGAGCTGCTGTTCGAAGTGAAGAAACGGGAGAAGGAGGCGTCGCTGGCAGCGAAGCAACTAGAGGCAGAACTGCAGTTATGAGAATTTTGATGTATGTCTTGATGGATGCATGATTTTAGTTCTTTCTCTCTTCTGGTACTCAATTCTTAATTTAACGTGAACTGTGTCTATTTCTGGTCTGTAAAAATACGAATGAGCAGTAGCCGTCGAAGTCTGCCACATCGGATGGCGGATCCCAACCTAACCTAACCTAACCTTTCGCCTTCTCCTCTGACTTTCCTGCTCTAAACGGAACCGAGTATACAGAGTATGACCGGGAAGTTAAGCTCGCGATGGAGGAGATCCGCACGTTGAAAGAGGAGCTCACGAAAAACAGAGCAGAGAGCAAAATTTTGCTTAACACCGAGGAAAAGCGGCTTAAGGCGCAAGAGCAAGGCTTGGCACGAATGCTGCAGCAGAAGGAGGTCATTTGAAACACTTTCTTGTTAAATCATCTATAGTCTAAAACTCCAAATATCCAAAAGGTCTCTCTCTTTATCATCTCTTTAGCATACGTAGAAAGTTCTCTCTCTTTATCATCATGAGTATAGGCCGTTTAACCATGAGTCATTCCAAATAACAGGTAAGGAGTCATTCGCATTCCAAAAACCATGGGTCATTCGCATTCCAAATATAGCAGGTAAGGTAACCATGAGTCATTCGCATTCCAAATATAGCAGGTAAGGTAACCATGAGTCATTCGCATTCCAAATATAGCAGGTAAGGTAACCATGAGTCATTCGCATTCCAAATATAGCAGGTAAGGTAACCATGAGTCATTCGCATTCCAAATATAGCAGGTAAGGTAACCATGAGTCATTCGCATTCCAAATATAGCAGGTAAGGTAACCATGAGTCATTCGCATTCCAAATATAGCAGGTAAGGTAACCATGAGTCATTCGCATTCCAAATATAGAAGCCATCCAAATATAGAAGCAGGTAAGCCTCACGGGTGAAGTAGCGGAGCTAGACAAGAACAAGAGGTTGGAAACCCTAGCGCATGAACGGGCACACGAATTTCTTACACATAAGCTGGACGATCTAACACAGCAGCGAGTCGAATGGGCAGAAAAGTACAGTGTTTTACTTCATGGATGGCAGCGGCTTATCAGCCATTGCATTAAGCTGTTAACCTAAAAATGACCTCCCGGCAGCAGAACGAGCGGAGTACTCCTCTGCACAGATGCAGTCAGTTTCTTTCTTTGAAGTGAAATAGTTTCTTGAATTCTAAGGCCAATGAGATTATTGATGGCAGCGGCTTATCAGCCACTGCTTATTAGCCCTTGTTCTGTTGTCACGATAAAACTTTGTGTCCACAAGGCCCACGTGTATGAAAAAACAACGCAGATTTTTTGCGAGTAATGAGTGAATGAATGAAGCTGTTAACACTTTTCTCTTCGCGTTCCAATGTTATTAATCATGTAATAAACGGGAACACTACTAGGTTAATCATTATCATGATTATCATGTAATAAACGGGAACACTACTAGGTTAATCATTATCATGATTATCATGTAATAAACGGGAACACTACTAGGTTAATCATTATCATGATTATCATGTAATAAACGGGAACACTACTAGGTTAATCATTATCATGATTATCATGTAATAAACGGGAACACTACTAGGTTAATCATTATCATGATTATCATGTAATAAACGGGAACACTACTAGGTTAATCATTATCATGATTATCATGTAATAAACGGGAACACTACTAGGTTAATCATTATCATGATTATCATGTAATAAACGGGAACACTACTAGGTTAATCATTATCATGATTATCATGTAATAAACGGGAACACTACTAGGTTAATCATTATCATGATTATCATGTAATAAACGGGAACACTACTAGGTTAATCATTATCATGATTATCATGTAATAAACGGGAACACTACTAGGTTAATCATTATCATGATTATCATGTAATAAACGGGAACACTACTAGGTTAATCATTATCATGATTATCATGTAATAAACGGGAACACTACTAGGTTAATCATTATCATGATTATCATGTAATAAACGGGAACACTACTAGGTTAATCATTATCATGATTATCATGTAATAAACGGGAACACTACTAGGTTAATCATTATCATGATTATCATGTAATAAACGGGAACACTACTAGGTTAATCATTATCATGATTATCATGTAATAAACGGGAACACTACTAGGAGGACTCTAATACACCATACAATCATGAAATCCAGGTACGACAAAGACTACGCGGCTAAGCAAGAGGTGCTTGCGAAAATTCGAGATGAGAGTCATACCTGCCGAACACGGCTGCACGAGTTAAGAGAACGCCAGCAGGAAGAGGAGGGAAAAAGAGCAGGTAGTTTCTACTTCATGCTGGATAGGAAGGTCGTAGACAGGTAAGTAGTTTACTTCTTCAACATGATGTTGATATATAGGTAATCGAAAGTCTTGCTATGGATTGTGTCTAAATGTAATATTGTTGTATGGTGATCTTTCTATCACTAGGAGTACAATCACTTGAGACGTAACTCAATCAATCTTTCTATGATCATTTGACAGCTATCGAGGAGGAGGAGCGATTTTTGTTGCAGGTGGAGAAGTTTCGCGGTGGCCAAGAGAAGGATATGGTGCAAAGTATCATCTTTCTACAGGCAGAGGGGAGGGCCTATATTGCGAAGATGGCCGAAATCAATGCCAAAAAGAAGGGCAAAAAAGGGAAGAAGGGAAAAAAGAAGTAAATGTTGAGGATGTCTGATGTGTCTTACGCTGGATACACTTCTGGAAGTACTTCCTCCTCGTATCTACTAGTTGCCGTGGGCATGGTAAAAATATTGCACCTCGCGTTTGCTTGGAGTTCGTTCCTCTTATGGTACAAAGCAAGTACTCATCAATTAGGCATGTTTTATCATTACGTAAAGGGTCCAGTGTTATTCTCTTGAGAACTCGTTTGTCTAGTGTTTATTCCTCTCATAGACAGACTTACTAGTACAAATATTCAACCATATCACAAATTTTCAAAACCTAATTTACTTAGAAACCTACAATAAACCAAAGATCAAAAATATTTGTTATGCGAATTAGCCTGTGGTATATGAAGATAGTGTTGTAGAATTTGCGAACTGTTTTGAGTCTTTCTAGTTTTTTTTCAGTGTTTGGTTCGTCGGACATTTTCTGAAAAGACAAACTGAAGATTCGCACGTCAGTGCGGTTTTGAAGATAGAACAAGAACGTAGGACGAAAAATGCAGGAAGAAACCCTATGTACTTGGATTTCTACCAGGAAGATGGAACGGTTTTTCGTCGATCACAAGGTAGTTCCCTCACTCAGGTTATAAGGCAAGATAGAGATGAAAATTCTCTGTTGATTGCAGGTTTTTTACTTTTTTTTGCAATTCTGAGTAAGTACTTTTTTTGCCCTTGAGTGATCAGAACAACTGATCGGTTTTCTTCGTCGGAAACACGTCTGAATTTTCTTTGGTAGTGCGACACACAGCTACTAACTGAGTGAAATTTTTGCAACATGTGTGAAGGAACAGAGATAGGGGGCAATAGCTCGTCCTGGGAAGCATCCAAGCATCTTTCTGTATTGTGACAGCATTCTTGAGATTCGGATTTATCTATTCTCTTCTGTGGACGATCTCTTCTGCGATCTCAGCTACGGAACTCGTTTTGATCACCCCTACCCGCAAGTACTTTTTTGATTCCCAACAAGTTTCATCTTTCCTATTACGGATTAGTTTCAGGATCTCTCAGTTACCAATAAGCTGCATTTGTATTTTCATCTCATGTCTACCACTGCATGAGTCTTTGTTGTTTTGGATGCTCGTGAATGTCGTGTTTCGAATGAACATCTTCGCATATCCTGTTCGGCTATTCACTCTATCAATCATAATTTATTTGAACTTTTATGCCACTACAACTGCAGCATCACCATTTTTAACAACCGCCGGTTCTGTTTAGTTATCCTTTTCTTCTAGCTTCGTCGTAACCGGGGTTCGAAACGCTGGACGAGGCTCAAACCGTGGGACTTGGGACCTCCGTTTTGGACTTGGAGGTACTTGGCGCACTCAAGAAGTTCTGGTTGTCGTCGACGCAAGGAAATACTTGATGAACGACTACGTGCGGCATAGAGCGGGTCAGCTGCACCCGAATCCCCACGTTCACGCGACATGGTGGACAAAAGCCCTCACGAAGCACCGCCATGACATGAAGACTCTCATGTACTTATACTTTTTTGAGTCCTAGTATGCGCAGAGACTGAACGGAAAACTTAATCTTAAATTATGTACATCGACTGAACTTAATCTTAAATTATGTTAATATTCGATCTTGGCTTACTTAGTAAGGATTGTATCTTCGTTTGATCTCAATTACACACTCGCAACCTCCAGCATACCCCACACTCAATGAAGACCATCAGTACGAAGATTGTTAAGATGACCAGACTTTAATACCGTTTTTTTTCCCATTCAACTTTTCACAAACAGGTCTCCAGTAAAGAAAATGATGACAAGTGGGACGCCAGTATGTTTAAGGAAATGCACATCCGAATTGTATCCCGTACTGAGATCCCTGACTCTTTTCGCCGTGAGAAATAAGTCAGGGATGTTTTGAGGAATGCAATTCCGTAACCTCTAATATGTGCAAGACGAGCGTCAGTAGTTGTCGGTGGTGGGCGGCCAAGCTCCTCTCGGGCACACAACTCTTCTCGAACGACTTTGCAGAGACCGAGTTCTGCGCCACGAGTACGACCAAGTAGTGCACTACCAAGACCATCGAGTTGGCAAGAGGAAAAAAGTAGTACAAACAGTGACTTCATAGACGACATCATGCATAGTTGAGGAAGATGTTCCAATTCATAGTTGAAGAAGATGTTCCAAATCCAATTATTTTTCAGCAATATGGCTCGATCCCCCCCTAGAAGTGCGAAATATACCTGTGGCTTGCATTTACGACAACTGACTCTCACATTTTCTTGTTATGCGGACGTTTAGTACGTCGAGCTTAATATGATGGCACTGGCACATTAAAAAATCGATAATTAAATTTGATTTGTTTCTCTCTGACGGACTACCTCCAGGTGCAGAGCTGCCGCCTCAGCGAGTAGACCCAAGACAGACCGTGAATCCAAGACCCGCAGTGCGTACAAGGGAAACCTTGCGGAAGATAGAAGATACATTCCTATCATGCCTAGAGGAGCTTGATGAAGTACCAATACTAGTTTTCTACGCTTTGATTATCATTTGTTGTTGAAGGTAGGCCCTGGCCCCTGGATGAGTCATAGTACTCACTCTTCTTAGTTTGACATGACTTTTGTTCCTACTGCATTGCCTCCATGGAGATTTTGATTTTAATTTGATTTAGACCGAGAAAACTGTGTGTCTTTCGCAGGTCGAGAGTAGCGTATGCCGCGACGAGGATGTTGCCTTGCTGCGAAAATTCGCTTTACTCAAAATTTATGTCTTCCTCAAGATCAGTCCATCCTCATCAGGGAAAAGATTCTTGTCTCATCTTCCAACTCTAAAAAATGCAAGTAGGAAACGCAGCAAAGGACTTAGACGCTTTGCGGAGTGAAGTGTCGCGTGCCGATGGTCTCCGTGCTGTGGGTATGGCTCGCTGAGTGTCATAAAGTTGCCAATTTATTCATCCAGAAGTCTTGTTTCGCTGTAACATTGTTCCAAATTGAAGCTATGATTGATTGCTGTGGTCTATAATAATGTTGCCATATTATTGATTTTGAAGTCGTCATTTTGATTCATAGCATGAACAAGCCCCATACGGGGGAAATGTTAATGTTATGATATTCTCCGTACTAGGTAATAATGTTTTTGCAGTTTACGCGAACGCAGCCTCCTCCATTAAAGACCGATGGACAATCAACGTGAACATGAGCATGATCCTGATTATACATAGAATGATAATTTTGTCTTTAGATTGGTTTTGCAAATCTTGTTCATAATCCATATTTTGCTACCTCGTTCGTTCTAGGTTGTCTTGGACGAAGGAAACAAATTCTGCTAGTTTATTTCTGCTTCTCCAGAAAAATCATCTTCACGTGTCGTTGTCGTAGTCGTTAAGATCGCAGCATCAACGTTTCTTGTCATTTCTATAGTATACCTGATTCGCACAGTCATTTTGCATTTTTTTGCTTCACGCAAATAAAATAGAAACAAACATCAACTTAGGATTCTCATTGGTTACCCGTTTTTGGATCATAATTAACCTGTTTTTCATTCATCTCACTTCGCTTGCTACTGATAGTACAAATCAACGACCAGACTGCCGAACGCAAACTAAACGCGACTAGCCGTTGTTAAAAGAAATGGATGCGCTGATAGCCCTTCCTGTGTAAGAAAAGATTAAACAAGAATGTACTCAAACTCGTTGGTGGAACGTACATTATGAGTGATTTTAGTAAAGCCAGACTCTGCTAGGGCTCCTTTGCCCATTCACGAGGACAGAGTAGCAGGATGTGTTCAAAACTGACTCTGGGCGCGCAATGACTCCGCATCTTCATATAAATCTAGGCCGAAGTTGTGGAGAACGTATGAGAAATCCAAATTTTTAGGATCTAGATGAAGGCTTCAGAATCGGTTGAGATCTTGAAGAAAAGGCTCATCAACATACCACACGATCCTTGAAATGATTCATCCGATCAAGTACAGAAATAGGCTATATAAGTCACCCGTGTTCATCTGGAGCACCTCTCGAAATATACAATCAATGTATAATCCCGGGACTTGGGACCAGATTCATAGCACCAAGCACAATTATTTTTGGGTTATTCGCGCCTCACAGGTAGACAAAAATAGCTACATAAGAGGTGCCATGGCATGACATTTGTGGCCTTCCAGGCAGAAGAAGGTGTAGTGGTGTGCTATACCAGCAGCGCGAATTCCCCTCTTCCACTAAGTTCCCTCCATTTAGAGAGACGCTTTTCTTGTCACAGAATGTTACCGGTAAGAATTACGGAAGGATCGACCTTGATATCGTAACGAAACTAACGAGTACATGTTGATCGTGTTCGATGTCTCAGTTAATGTATGAAGTAAGTGCTAATTAGATTAACGCTAATCCAATCGTAAAAGATGGGCGCCGCGAAGGGGAGCAAGGGATCGGCCGTATAAGATTTATACTCACTTCCTTGTAGTTGTAGTACTGGGTTGACGCAATTGACACCTTGAATGAAATGCCAAGAGCCAGAATCTGCTTATAATCACTGTTGTTCTTATTTTTAGTTCTATCGTATTTGTTTTTCTTGGTGATCTCGTAAAATATCTCTCACCCTCAACATTGTGCTATGAGTTTGCTCTTCACGTATTTGAGCAAATACACAGGTAGCGCCGAGGAAACTGCCAGTAATAAAGTCGATGCAAAAACGGGACATTACAGCACGAGAGACCGAAGTAGATCTGACATGCTTGGACTGGAAGAGTAAAGGTACTTCACAGAACGAAGACTTCTTAAGTTCCACAGCTCTGGTGACAAGCAAGAGGTTTATGAGGCGGCCGGGCCGTTTTCGTGGTAAGTAGTTGGGCGGTATTCGCGTCGAAAATGCGCGGGGCCGCCAGCTTTTTGCGCCTCCTCTCCGTCGGGCCTGGACTAGATCGGCGCGCGGCGAAACGCTGGGCCGAGTCGGGGCGGCGCTAATGGGGGCAGGCGCCGCGGCGTGCGCGAGCGAAGGAGGCCCCGCTAGAGTAGGCGCGCCCACAGCTTCCTACAGCTCCCCCCATGCGAGAGCGCGGACCGGCTAGAGGCTGCAGGAGGTGGACGGGCCTGCCCTGCACCTGGGAGCTACCGCTGGCGACACCCGTAGCGCGGCCCGCCCTGGCGTTGGGTTCGTGGCAGCAAGCTTGACTGTGAACACGGCCAAACAAAGCCAGGGCGTGGCCTTGGGTTTCCGCCGGAAGGATCGCCGGAGGCCGACCACGATGGAGGAAGGCAAACGCAAAGCGCCAAGGGCTCCAAGTCCCGCGGCCTCTTTACTTGGGTAGAGGCTCCCGGACCGGGGGCCGTAGGCTGACATGTTGCAGCACGCTCACCCAAATAAGCTGGAGCTCTTCCTCGTTTTCGCGACGGCGCTTGCGTGCAGTTGTTTGCCTATCCAGTATGAAGTAGCTATCTCCTCACGGAGATCCAGCCGGAGTCAGTGCTGGCATGGGGTCGACACTCCTCCAACGTCTTCCCGCGCTGCAGTGGGAGGCTGGGGCGCTAACTATGTCGCGGCTGAGAGTAAGCTGCTGGCCCATGGGTTCGCGCGGCGTGGCTACGTACAACTTTGGGGCAGACATTCCAAGGCCTGGGCCAAGCCTTTCCAGTGGGCCTACGTGCGCGCGCTGGTGTCGAAGACCGTCGGGCAGACCACTAGCGACGTCCTTCCCGCAGCGATTGCGCTGGGGGCCTCACCGTTTTGCAGTTCTTCCGACTCGAAAAAGCGGCGATGTACTTACCCACTGCATGCACGGAGAGGCACACTGCGGCGAGTGTCTCCTTTCTAGTTGGGGAGCTTTTTGCCAAAGCGGAGGAGTTGCGCGACAAGATCAAGAGGAGCCACAGCCACTCAGACGCAAACAAGTGGAGCCCTGGGGTCAAGCTTTGCGTAACACTTTCACCCCAGAAGGTCCTGGGCTAGCAACGTCAGCCGGTGTTGCGTGAACTCTGGAGGAGGAACCACGTGCGCCATGCCTGAGATCAAAAGGGCGACCATGGAGTACCAGGGTGGCCCCAATCCCAACGACCCTCAGGCGCCAACTCTTCGCGACTTCATAGCGAAACTGCAGGGCGGGCGGCTTAGAGCTGGGCTTGAACGTAGCAAGGAGGGCCTTTGCGGTTCCAGGGTTCCGCGAGCCTTGCGCTATTCTTGGAGGACAAGGAGTTGCCAAGAGTGGAATTTCAGGACAGCCAGCACTTGTCGACATGTATCGGCCCAGGCGGCACTACTGCGCTCAAGGGTTTGCCTATAACTTTCGCGATCGCGGGTTCCTCGTGAGGGCTCTGCGAGCGCGGCGCCTAAGTGGTGGGGCAAAGCTACAATCTCCGGCAGAGCAATCGCTGCGGGAAGAAGGCCAGTCGCGCCACGCGTTTACAGCGGACGGGGGTGCTTCCTTGCGACGTCTTTTGCGATCTGTCGCGCCTCAACCCGCACACTTTGAAGGAGCTGCTCCAGTTTTTGGCGTTGGTTGCTTCTTTCGTAAAGTCTCCGACCTTCCACGCCTTGGGAGAAGGGCCGGGTCAGCCCGCCGCGCGCCCTGCTCTGACAAGCGGCCCGCTTGCGCTGATGGATAGCGGCCTCGGCGCTGGCCCAGTTAGTTTGCTTTGAAGTGCTTGACCCACAGGGGGGCGGGGTCGCCGTTTCTGCTGGCTACCTCCTGGCAGAGAACCTTTTGGGGGAGGCTTGGCTGGAGCACGGTGCCAAAGGTGGGAAGAGGGGCGGCTCGGAAGGCTCACCTGGGAAAGCTGGCGCCTAGGGATCTGGAAAGGGCGGGAGAGGAAATTAGGCACAACCGAGGAGGGCCCGGCCAATATATAGGTGAGGGGCCACGCCATGCCCGTCCTCGCTTGCAGAGGGGCGCAGCGCGCCTACAGGCGGGGGGAGCGGCAGGGCCGGCCGCGGGGGTGGTGTCAATGGTGACAGAACACCACCGCGGAAGGCGTTAGGGCGCGTGGATTGAGATACGCCGCAAGGCTGAGGCCTGCGGGTTAAAGTGTTGGCGGCTCTGCTCGCTATACTAGCGCGGGCGCGTTCATTGATAGAAGATAACGGCAGCGCGGCCCACTTCGAGGCGGCGTTGGTTCCGTCTGGCAAAGTTTCGCGGCTGAGGGCGCAGCGCCGAACGGAGGCAAACGGCACCGGGCCAGCTCTGGAAGCTCTGGCGCCTTCCGACGGATTACGCAGGGCAGCGACATAGATAGCGACAGAGCTTGCCCCTGTCGCTGTTGTTGTAAAGAGCGCAGCTCTATGGAGGACACTACCTGAGAGGCGTAGCTTGCCGGCGGTCCCCGCGGTGCCGTTTTGCGATGTCTACGACCAGCGGGGGCCCCTCGAGCATGGCCTTGGTGACTGGTCGGCGCCAGGCGGATGCGGGCCCTTGGGCGTTTTGGGGGGGGTGTGCCTGGGGGAAAAGGGTACGCGCTCGCTTTGGTAAATTGTCCCCCTCGGTTTAGGTTGCCACGCTGAAGGCTCCACGCCTAGCGCTGCACCCAACGGCGCCGGCCCAAAAGAGGCTATCTCCTGACGGTGAAGGTGCTGCGGCTGTGGGGTAGAGCAGTCCGTCGCGGGGGGCTGTTTCCATGGCGGGGCTTTTTCGCGGAATCTCCAGCGCTTGCGTCGTTGTCAATGCCGCAAGGCCTTAGAGCTAGGCGTGGCCTTTCTTATTTTTGGCGATTGCCTGGGCCAGTCTATCAGCCGCGTGCGGCCAGGAACTACATGAAGAGGCTGAGGGCTTCTGTCGCAGCGTGCCACTTAGGCGGTGTGCTGCATTGATTGTGTCGCCTCGCCTTGCTTATCGGCATACGTGCTCGGCAGTCGCTGTCGCGAGGGGCTAGGGTGACGCCTGTGGGCTCCGTGGCGCGCAGGCAACTGTGTGAGTGTGGGAAGGTCGATCGGCCTCGGTTCGAGGCGGTGGCGCTCTGTTTCAGCGTGGGGCGTGTTCCTTTTAGCTAAAGCTTGCGCTAAAAGTCTACCAATATATAAACTTTGTTGCCCACCCTCTTTCAGGCTACTGCCCGCGGGGAGAAAGATGCCATTGGAGTCATGATGACGTGCCTGACGTTTCGCCAAGCAATGCAAAGAAGGCAGCAAACGCGCATGAGAGGAGAACCACCGGCGAGAGCCTCATGGTAGCAGGATCAAAAGTTATGATCGGATACTGAAAACTCGAACCACAAAGAAGTGAACCATGGAAATTGATTAATTTATGTATTTTCCTCACCTATTGTTTGTTTTCTGATGTACTTACTGTTAACGTTTCTTTCATGTATAGCAGCAAGAAAGGCGGCGACTACGCGAAAATCAACGTCCAGGAAAACAGAGAAAGCAGAGATGGCAAAGGCAAGGGTAAGAAAAAAGGCAAGGGAAAAAAAGGAAAAGAAAAGAAGCCACTATTATGGTCAGCTTTCTTGCATCTCAGTCCCCTCGTGTTGTTCTTGGTACTCTTCTCCCATCAACTTGACAGAAGAAAAGGTAGATGAAATCTCAAAATAAGCAAGGAAATTCGAGGATAGTCCTTCACTCGGTTATTGTAGTTTTGCAAATATCAGGATTGGGGGACCGAGATGGACCCAGGCACGCTTTAACACTAGTCGGACCCAACGGGGAGGGAGATGATTATCCCTATTGCTGGGATTTCGTGAACACTGGCGAGTGCAAGCGTGGTACCTACTAAAATGCAGTTTTGTAGGACTTCCCCTTTCCCCCTTTTTGGTGGGCTTACCCGCCCAATGGGTAAACTAAAACTACTATTACTACTGCAGGAACCAACTACAGATACTTTCTTAATATAGTGCAGGAGAAGAAGACCTAAACCTATTCATTCTGAAGTCATCCAAAAGATTTCGAAATGAAAACCATCGTTAGGTGATAAGTGCAAATGGCTGCATGAAATCCCGCTCGACGAGGTTTGAATCGAAAAATCCGCAAACTAACTGTACGCAACGCTGTGGTGTTTGCGCAGCCGGATACCTGTTGCGCGACAAAAAGAGTTATTCGCATTTGATATTCTAGTGCGCGCTTTTCGCTGTTGGCGTGCTTGACGAATATTCGCTTATGATCGTATTTCAATGTGAATTGATTTGTAACGCATGGGAGGAGAAGAACATTGTTTTGATGAAGCAGAATTGAAGTACCAACCAAAGAGGCAAACCAGTGTACAAACCACCGCGCAACGGATGGGGTTTTCACGTATGGAATTTCTCAAAGAGACAACAACTACCTGCGTTAGAACTATATTTCTTGAAATTCTAAGGTCTATATCATATGCTTACATTATATCAATGTACAATCCGTTTGTTATGTTAGAAGCGAATTACGACCTTCTCTATTTCCGAAGATCTCCTCGCAACACAACACTTCGTGGACGAATGGATACTGATTAACTTCTGACGTAAAACATACAAAGATAGAAGGCACCTTCGTTTTGGCGCACGCCAGATTGTGTACGCTTTTCATACAACGGCGAACAAGTGTTATGTGCTAGGCTATGGTAAATGGAAGTGATCGGTCTGCTGGTCAAGTCCAAAGCGACAGTTTGAAAGTCTTCTACATGACTCGATAAGTGTAATCTGTCCTCGAGCGAAGCTGTGAGCCGGAGGAGCGAACAGTAAGACCGAGAAACCTTGTTCATGTAGAAATGGAGGATTCAGTAGCAGTTTGATTGAAGAAATTTCTAGAAGTACAGGTGCGCAAAATGAAAGGTAAAGGACCTGCAGCTCTAGATATGAAACAAAAATTAGAAAACCATAGGAGCAGACATTTTTTTAATATTACCCGTTTGAAAAGTATAAGGCTGAAAACTACTATCACAGTTTTTCAAAAGAGACAGACTTAGTGCTAAGTATCATCCGAAAAAAGACTGAGCTTGTGGTGACTACCATGCGTCAACGAGTTCTCTGTCACCCATCGCAAACTACGGGAAAAGCGATGCGACACAACAGTGGAGAGTGAAAGCCTTAGCGCAGTAGAAGATGCCAGTGCAGACGGGAGAACCGGAAACTCTCGCTCGCTTCTTACAGTAGAGCGAGACGAGACACGCTAGCAATTGCCTGTGTAGTGGTGACCATGGTAGAGTAAACCGCGCGAAACCGGATGCTTGCTCTCCAAGGGAAGCCAACTTGGTTAGGCTGCTCCAGACGACGAAAATACTCAGGGAAGTCTGTTTGAGTGCTTCAGGAGGAGACGCTTTGACCCGACTCCGACATCAGGATGATTATTCACAATCCAGAGACGTTTATTGTGAAGAAGACGCTGGAGCGTCTGAGTCACACCGACACGGACTTCGTGCAGTTCTGCTCTTTCGCGGGGATCACGAAAAAGGAGCTCGCAGAACCAGACAATCTGACTCAGATCCGGGTCTTTGGTTCAGCAGCGGAGCCCTACGACGATGAAGAAGGAGGAACTTCCTCCGCTGCGAGCGCCGCTGGAAGTGCGGCAAGCAGCAGTGGGAGCGTTGGGGACAGGACCAAGCTCAAGGTGTTGTTCCCGGATATCATCAGACTTTACTCTAATACTTTACTCTAATACTTCCAGGAGCTACAACTTTAATATTTAATCTAATATTTTGTACATATTCGATTACGATTACGTGGTTGTATCAGTAGTATTGTTGTTATCAGTACTAGCTCCTAGTGTTCCCTCTCCTCGAGTTAGTGAAGGGAAACTTGAGGACCACAGCGACCACACCTTTATAACTTTAGGTCCCGCCAATGGTTGAGCTGTCCCAGTTTCGGAATTTGAGGGAGTTAACGATTGTGCAGCAGAATCTCAATGGCCTAGGACTCAGCGCCCAAGAGCGCAGCCCTTTTCGACGCGAAAATCTCAACGTCTTTAGTCCCTCCCGAGATGGGAAACACGTCTCCCAGCCCACACCGCCAGTCCTCGAAGCAGCTGCTTTATGTCTGAAGACAAGTGTCTGCGCCAGTCTTAGTAGTAGTCACGCGGTGAAGGTGTACTCGAAAACTGAAAATAACCGAGTTACTGACTGAAATAAGGGGCGTAGCTTAACAGCAAGGCTACTCGTCCTTCTGGTCAGTGTCTCGGTTATTCTCGTCTGTTACTCGCTTATTTCAGTTTTTCGAGTAGGTGACTATAACTAAGTTGGGCATAATTGGATGTCTCCTTCAAAAATGCAAGATGCATACCTCCATAAAGCCACTTTTGTCTTCCCTCCTGCTCTAATTCTAAGTCCCAACACACGGCGTGGCCCTCCAGGCGAGCTAATGCCTACGCTGACGAAACTGGTCCTCAATGAAAACCGCATTACGAGTCTCAAGGGGTTGCACCTGCTTTCTCGAAGTTTGGAGCAACTTTGCTTAAGGGTTTTCCACAATTCATCTTGCGAGAGGCCATCCTAGAACGGCTCTCAACGGGGAGAATCATCCGGGATGAAGCTCAAGATGTACTAACAGGGCGAGCTCTAATTTACGTAGGCCACAATCGCATCCGTAACCTGCACTCAGCGTGGCACCTGAAACTCATGACAAAACTAAAGGTCTTCTGGATCATGGATAATCGGCTGACTTTTATGAAGAGGACAGAGGAGACTACCTTGCAAAACTGCTACCTATTTAATAGCTGTAGCACTTGCAAAACTTCTACCTTGCAAAACCTCAGTTTCTCGGACGATCATGCTCACTTCTAACTCGCCTCTTGCTGGCACGAACTATTTTACGAGTTTGCAGGACCTTAACGTTGCTGGCAATGAGATCGATCATATCAACATAGCCTTTCTGTCCCCCACTCTCAAGCGGTTGAACGTCGCCGGCAACCAGCTTACGCTCTTCGCAGACCTCCTAGTATGGACTGAGTCACCACTACTTAAAAGTGGCATGATTGAGTACATGATTGACTAGGAGTACTAGTCACCGGGACTCTATCATGGAGATTTGCCTCGCCGTTGTTGGGCACCATGAGTGCCTAATAAAGCAACAAAAAGTCGTGTCAACATTTTTCAAAATGAGCCCGTTTCTAACTTCTGAACTGAGTAAATTCGGAGGCACGCTTTCTTCCCTGAGCTTTGCAGACCCTGACTGGAAGCGCAATCCCTTGTGCTCTTTGCAGAACTACGAGATTTACGGCTTGCTGCCCCAGCTGATCTTCTGAAGCATCCTGTCTGGACACCTTTGATTGTAAGGGGAAAACGCGGACCATTATGGCTTCGTGGACTCCTTTGATTGTAAGCGAAGAAAGGACCAGATGAAGGATGCTTTTCAAGATGAGATTATTCTTGGGGAGGCCTAAGAGATGTTCGTGTTGCGCTATATTGGCTGGCAACTGCAACATTTGGATGAGATTCGCGTGGATTCAACGACGTCAAGCGGGAATAGTATTAAGTATGGCAGTTAGTATTTTTGACTGAGAGCAATCAAAAACAATGATCTTCTGTAATGTCGATGTTTGCAGCGTAATAGATGAAGCTCAGTTATGAGAAGTAATCTTTCTACTGTTCTTTAGGTCGTCCATTATCTTTGATTGGTGGTTCTGGTTACTACATTATAACAAAGTGTGTGATTGGTGGTTCTGGTCACTACAGCATTGTACTTAATGTCGACTCACTGGATGCCTGCGGAAGAATGATTTGATCGTCTAATGTAAAGACGGAAGTGGGTCCTCTTCCTCTGGAGGTGCAAAGGGAGAAGCAGCAGCCAGCGAGAGGGCAGACGGTGACGGCCGCACAAAATCACCCGATAAGAAAGGCGCCAAGCAGGAGCAAGAGGCGAATATCGGGAACAAAGAAGACGACGGTCTCTCACAGGCTTCTCATCCGGCACTGCGGCAGGCAGAAATCGCTTATCTGAAGAAACGCTTGTTCTACTCCATGCGCGACAATCTGGATTCAAGTATAGCATCCGAGCTACGCGCAGCGCTTCTGCCACTCTTCACCAAAGTGCACGCCGCACTAGTGCACAGGCTACCACCGCATAAGTGGAGCAGACAGATGAGGAAAGTATTCTAGAAGAACTTAAAACCTCTGATATGATTGTTTCAGGACTTCGAGACGCTTCGAATCACTTACTTTCCACCATACAACAGGACATCGAGACGCTGCGAATCACCTACCGAACACTGTCCGAGACATTAGACGATTTGACGAGGCGTGACACCTTAGTGAAATTGCTGGAGCTGGAATCAGTGGCCCTCTGTGCCATTGAGCCTATCGCGAACCAGAGGCTAGGACTCGCAACATTACAAGACTTGTTCCAGCAAACCGCGTTTCAACAGGGGAAAACGACCCTGAGCGTCCGCCCAGTTCAAGTAGCAAGATTAAGGAACCGCTTCTGGCAAGCACGCGTGGAAGCGGAGCAAGAACGGATGACATCGGAAGCGGAGAAAAAGAATTGGCTAAAAGTATAATTTCTTGCCCTCTCAGATGAGTTGAAAAGGATAGTTTGCCCTCTCAGATGAGTTATTGGAGTTATTGTTTCTGTTAGTACTTGAGAGAATTTTGAACGTCAGTTTCTGATGCTTAGAGTAGTCTTGTGACGTCGCTTTCCCTAATATGCTATCATCGTCACCATGGCCGTCGAGCACCATTGCCGTACTCTCAATCGCCACGAACAGGGTGTCACCTTCACATCGCACGGCCCAGTGTGGCCGAAGAAGGAAGGGGTAAGCCAGAAGCCTGGGGTTGTTACCTCCGCCAATCCGACAACGGCTGACCTCATGCTTGGTGACGAGGAGGACGACGTGCTGCTACGTCGCAAGCTGGCAGGGAATGAGCAGCCGGACTACCTCTTCATGTTAAGGCTACGTCTAGTAGGCCATCCAAATACACGGGAGATTCTTGAGGGATCCCCTCAGGGATGAAGTCGGGATAGCTCTAATCATGTCCTGTGGGGACGCAAACACGGTGGAAACAGTGTTACGCCAGTTTTCAGCATGCTTGGACCACCAGTCGTGGCCAACGGTTGCCGGATGCGGAGTGACGGACACTGGCTGGGGAGGCTCAGGGCCACTCCAAGATCATGGGCGTGCAGCAGGCACTGCTGGGGGAGGCGGCGGTGGTGGAGTACATGCGAATCCGCTTTGTAGGGATCAGCAGCCAGTCGATAGTACAACTACTGCTAGAGCAGGCTCTTCAGCGTTAGGTGCCAGCACTTCAAGTGGCGGCGTGCGTTTCTCGACGGCCATTTCACAGAGATGGGAAGTCAGTGCTAGTGCAGCTGCAGGAGAAAGCTACCACCTGCATAGCAGTTTCTTCAGTGCCCGAGCGATTCCGCCTACCATGAGCGCTGCTGCGTGCAACTGCTCATCCGGGACTACCGGGACAGTGGCTCGCGTCTCCGCGTTTCTCAATTCGGCTGGGTCAACGGCTCAGATCCTTGGTGGCAGGTCGAACCCAGGCAGCCCACAGAAACCGCATCCCGCCAGCCCGCCCACGAGCACACGGAATCTGCTTGGCGGGTCCCCAGGAACGACGGCCTACAACAGCCCTGGCGCTAGTCCGAAGCAGAGTAACGGTGGGAGCAGCAGCTATCACGCCTATCACTCCGCCAAGCGCCCTCCAGAGTACACGTATTTGACCAACAGTTATGGCCAAGAACTTTTGTCCATCTACCCTTTAACCTTTACCATGGCATACAACTGGAAAGGTACCACGAACACGATGAGAAGTTCGAGATTTGAACAGAAGCACTTTGCTAATATTTTCTAGAGCTGATCGCGAAGGAACGTGTCGCTGCGGAAAACAACATTCGCTCCAAGTCGTGGTGCTCCAGCGGCGCGCTCTCTGGCGCAGGGACCTCCATTGGGTCCAGCATTTACGGCACATCGCCGATGCTGATCGACGTAGTAGTGTGCAAAGTTTTCACCGATACAATGGAGGAAATTGAGCCACTACAGCACCCAACGAGTCGAAATTTGGAGCGCTGCTTTCACCGCGAGGTCGATCTCGTGCACACGGCGGGCACCGCGTCAGGAGGTGGGAGCGCATCAGGAGGTGGGAGTACTTCTGTTAAGACTTGTTCCTCTACTAGAATCTTACTTGTCCAGCTCCTATTGTAAAATTTTACTTCTTGTGGTCCAGCATACATGATGCTATCTAGTTCCTTCGTGTTGAAGCTGATGTCCCATGTTACTAACTTTCTTATAAGGAAAAACTACAGCTTCAGCTCCAAGATGAGAACTTCGTAAAAGTAGTGGGAGGAGATTTCGCTTTGGGTGACTTTTACTTCTAATTCTGGCGGTGCAGGAGGACACGGAGCGACGCCACGATCTCAGGGCAGGCAAGACGGTAGCTCGGCGGATCGGTTTTATTCGGGGTCGCCGAGTGTGCACTCTCTAGTCCCGATCACGAAAAGCAGCTGTCGAGAGCTCTTGAGTGGATCAGCGCTTACTCACAAAGCAGCTGCTTCGCCTATATCACCGCAGAGAAAAAGCCCAGTGAAACGCCTTTGGAACGACCAAAGCGGTAGGAAAAACTCATGTATAAGATAATGGTGTAGATGGTTTGTCCAATATAGTTGGAGGCAGATCTGAGCCACCTGTATCTGAGAATTGAACTAGACCAAGCATGATGCAAGAATCTAACTCCCCTAACCATGTACTTAATGTGTTTTTTTACCTCGAAGGGGAACACACGTTGTTTTACGCAGTCACAATGTCTTCACTTCAGTGCTGACGTCTTCGTCGGCAAATTCGTCAGAGAACGAAAAGTGTCGGCCTATCACTTCACCGGGTCGTCGCGCGTTTGAGGAGGACCAGACCGACGGCAGTGGAGGCGCGAAGGGGAATTAAGAACAGGCTAAAGGTGTTCCTGTTAGTACCGTCTGTTCGGCCTCTTCTAAGGGAGAAAGGCAGAATAAACGGGAACCAGAAGCAGCAAAACCCTACCTCTAAGGGAAGTACGTCCGACCGAAATTTAGTGCGACCGCGGGCCGCGGGGCCACCGGTAGCCGGTTTTGCAGTGTAGACGACAAGGGCAAAACACAACAGCCCGTCAGTGGAACAGCTACGTCTAGCAATTTGACGATGCCGCGGAAGGCACCACTGTTAAGGCAACCAAGAGGGCATCCTCAACACCATGTGTGGCTCTTTTCCTTCCTCTTCTAAGGGAGCGAAGTATGCTTGTTTCAAGGATGTCAAAAATGCGGTAGCTCTAACATTGCCGAAGACCAGTCCTATCGCAGCATCGAAAAAAGACAGTACCACGACGACGTCGTCAAAGAAGAAGGCTTCACAGAATGAGACGACGGACAACACCTCGGAAGTGTCAGACTCGGACAATGAGACGAGTTTGACCGACGAGCGCGGACGAGCCAGCGGCGTTGAGAAGGATGCAAGACGACGAGAAATAGAAGACCGGCGCAGACGAGATCGTGCTCTCACCGCTAGCAGCCAGAAGAAGCGAGGAGCGACGCGCAGCGACGCGCAGTCGCCCAATTCGACGCAGCAAACGGGGGGCTCGTCCGCGTCGGGAGATGCAGGAGCAGCAGCGGCGGGCAGTAGTAGCGCAGCTTCTGGAGTGAAAACAGGGATGTCAGCGACATCTAGTGGCCCGTTCGGCATGGTCACCACAGCGGTGCAAAGGGGCGACCACTCGGGAGGCGGCCGGACTCTCACACCAGGCAAAACGGACGGAACCAGCGCAGCGGATCAGGCATCGGGAGCAAATGCCACTAGCCCTAATTCGAAAGGACGGGGTAGCGGGCGAAATCGAGAAAGGGTGATGCTGTATCGTGCCCGCATGCACGACGTGGTGCCGTGTTACATCGTCACACTTCTAGTAGACGTGAAGTATGGCCACGTGTCACAGCCTCCGTCGTTGCCGAAGGAGGTGCAGCTAAACCCGTTGAACGGGTTCTCCGCGCTCCATTACTTAAGGCTAGTTCATAAGTATCCCACAGGAACTATGGTAAGCGGAGTTCTCCTTGATTTAAACGGGAAAATGGGAGGGAAAAAGGAAACTCACTCAGCCAGGCATAGTGAAGAACTAGCTTTAAAGTAGGATTACAACATGGCGCTAGCGATGCGAGGACTGCGTACGATCATGCAGACTCACGCGAGCGCGTTGGTTTCAGGGCCCGCCGCCCAGCGCCTCATTCGCAGGGTGCCGCTTCCGACTAGCGTGGGCGCCACCACGACGACAGCATCAACCTCCAAACCAATAGAGCAGTTAGCATCTGCGTCTGGTGCAGCCGACGCGGCAACAGGAGCTGCATCTTCTGGAGCGGGAGAAGCTACTTCAGCTGTAGGAGGTGCAGCTTTAGAGACGGAGAAAGCGGCTGCTCGATACGACCCGTCGGACGATGAAGACTCGTCTGCGCTGTTCGGCGACTGCCTGAGCAGCAGTTCCGCGAGTGTGCAAAACGTAGGCACACCTGCCACGACGACTCCTGGCGGAGCTTTCGGCCACCACCTCTCATGCAGTACTCCAGGGGGAGGTGGAGCTCTGGGCGGTGGAGCGCCTGCAAAGCCGCGCGCACGCACTGTGCAAATGAACGAAGAGTGTGAGGTGCAGCAATTGACAGACTTCAGCGCGAATCCGGTCTGCAACCTGTCTCAGCAGGGCATCCGTGGCATCGCGCCGCTTGCTGCAGTGAGTTTCCGGAATGTGCGTGTCCTAGATCTTTCCTGCAACCGTCTCACGACTGTGCTAGATCAGCTACAAGCGGAACTTCCCTGTCTGGAGCAGCTCGATCTCAGTTTCAACATCATTGACGTCGTGTCGCGGTCGCGTGGTAAACTGGAGCTAGCGTTTTCGCGAGCAGGCCTGCTGCGAAACGGCGATGTGGTAGTTTCCGCAGCGTCATTGCTCGGGAACAGTGCTGCAGGTGCGGGGGTTGCAGGAGGTGCTAGTACAATTATGGCCTCAACACGTAATGGTCCATTTCTTAGTTCACATCTGGCAAGAAATGGAGTAGTGAGTTCTAATACAACTGGAGCGTCATCAAGATATGCGGGATTGAGCTGCTTTGCTCAGCAGCACCTGTCGGACGGCAGCCGCTCCGCCTCTGGGAACGAACAAGAGCAGTTGCATCTGGAGTCGCCGAACCTATCTGCGAAGAGTAGGTCCGCATCTGCTTGTTCTTCGAACGGAAGTCCGGTCGAAGATGATGGAGCAGGCACGACGACGCTAGAATTAAGGCCTCACTTAATCGATCTCTGAGTTCATCTGTGTGTCGTTGAAAAATGGACACAGATAAGGAAAAAGGTGGATTGTAGTGTGTTCCAATAGGAGGCGGCAACAGCGGTGAGAAGTCGCCACGACCACGACCCGGCTTTGAGCTGAGTGTGATGCCGCGGCTGCGCAAGCTCAACCTAGGCGGAAACCGAATACTTTCTTTCTCGGAAATAATCGTGCTTGCGCGCTTCTTCCCTGCACTGACAGACTTGCTTCTTGAGGGCAATCCCATGTGCAGCGACGCGCTGGCCTATTCGAGGGCAGATGTGTGCCAGTTATTCCCGAATCTGCAGCACCTGGATCTGCAGCGCACAACGCTGGATCGTCGCAGCCATGCCTTCTCCAGTGCACGACGCAACATAGCTCTGGAGCTGTATGTGTCTTGGCTCCACCTCAGTTGGGCGGTTCTCAAGCCGCATATTCGTCTTGGAGCGACCGCGAGCACTCTCAAGCTCGAGTTAAGGCTCATAGTAACTCATCGACCTCCTCTGTTGGAGACATGTTGTCTGTGTCTCTGTTAGGTTCCTTAAATGGATGTTTTCCGTGACTATGATGAACGTAGAAGATCGAGATGAATTATTGTGAGCACGACTAATAGGAGGCAGCGTAATACCACTGCCGTCGTCCGCAGCAGCGACGCCGTCAACCGAAGTAGGGGAGCAGAGCACGACTGCTTCCAGTCACCAGGGAGAGAGTGCCCTCGATCATGGTAGTACAACCGATGGCGTTCTGTCCAGCAGCGCTCGAACGGTGGCCTCCGCTAAGGGTGGAGCTAGAGCTCCTGCATCATCCTCCTCCACCTCAAATGGTAGTAAGCTGAATAACAGTGCTAGTGGCACCCAAGCGGTGATGACCGATGCCACGCAATGGAGTGAATTGGCATTTTTGGAAAATCGAATCTTCTCGATCAATCCTAAATGTCGTGCCACAATGGACACCCTCTTTCTCCTTCCAGGCATCCGACAAGCAGCAATTGAGCGGCTTTTCGCTAATCACGCAATGCCAACATCGACACTAGGTGGCTCATCAAACTCTGGTAACAGTACCGGAGCAGCAGAGAGTAGTACAACTACAGGTCGTGCAAGTAGTACTCCAGGCGGATCTAGTTGTACTTCGGGTACTATAACCGGTGGCGCAGCTAGTACGCCTGGAGGAGGGGGAAGTAGTAGCAGCAGTGCAAGCGCAAATAAGACTCAGAGTGTCTGGAAGCGAGGAGTCAATGTTTTGGATTTATCTGGGCTACAGCTGCAGACTGGACCACATGCATCCTTGCTGCCAGGTGGTATCGCAGGCAATGTGAGTGGGCGGTCAACATCTGGATCGGCGTCATCTTCGAGTGGCAGTGGGTCAGAAACGGGCACTGAGCGGAAGGAGCAGCACATGAGTGTGGCGAAAGTGCTGTCGACGTTGAACATTATCAACCAGGAAGTAGGTAAAAGGTTGCGCAATTGCACCGAGCACCTGTTCGCCGACCTGGGCAAGATTCAGGGAGGGGACAATCCTGTGCACACGATGTTGGGGAGTTTTCATGACGCTGTAGCGACACAGGCAGCAGGTAACGCAAAGGAGACTAGCTCGTCTTCTTCAACGCCACTAAGCGGGTCAACAATTAATATACCTCAAAATATGACCTGGAATTGGCTTGCAAAGGTGTATTTCGCCTCAAGCACTGGCACGACAGGAGCACCCGGAGATGTGGATCAAGCAGGTAGTGGCAGTTGTAGTGGAGCCGCCGCAAGTGGAAGTGCCACTTCCAGGAGTTGTGGCATTGACACACGACCGAAATTAGTGAATGTGACACAGATTCTGGTCGATTTCAAGAATGTACTGAAGATCAACTTGTGCAACAACACGCTCACTAACCTCTTGTTTTTGCGGTATGGCTTTCCCATCTTAGAGGAGGTGGTATTCGACGACAATCGTGTCACCTCGCTGTCCGGCTTGGAAAGCAAGTGTCAAACGCTCATTCGCGTTCGAGGGAACGGCAACCGGATTCGCGAAATCACGCACTTGTTTTCGCATACCCAGTACGTCGAGAGCAAACCCTCGGACAAGGCAGACAAAGATGCAGGGGGAGCGAAAGCGGGAAGCAAGGTTAAGGCCTTCCGCAATCGTAATCCCTCTCGTGAGAAGTAACATCTTGTTCGGGAAGAATTTTCATTTTGAAGGGAAAAACTGTCCTAGAAGAATGTAGAGGCGACAGAGTTCGATTATGGTCGTAAGCTCTAAGAAGACGGGCGAGAAACAGTCTCGGGAGTACGTAGTCGTGTACTCGCGACTCCAGTATCTGTGCTTGCAGCGCAATCCGCTAGAGTCCTTTATCATTTGCCGCGTCGGCGGCAACCACGTAGCCAGCAAGCTGCTGCCGTCACTCGTGGAACTGTATCTAGACATTGTCCGCACCAAGCCGTACAAGTTTTACGAGGACTACAGCAGGAATAACACATCGGTTGACAATAGCGTAGCGAATAGCAGTGCGTCGGAGGTGGAGACGGTCAGCGAAGTCGGGAGCAGCAGTGCCGCAGATGCACAGGAGAAAGGAGGCGCTTTTGTTAAGGCTCACAATGATTCGTTTCCACAGAGCTTTCTGGGCATGTATCTTTAGGATTAGGGAATCCTTAGGCTATGAATTATCGTGAGCAGCTCTAATTTTGGTTGCGGAGCACGTCTTCTACGCGACCACATGTCGGAGGACACGGAGGCGCACGTCTGGACAGAGGAAATGCTAGCGGAAGACGAGCCAGAAAATTTTCTGAAGCGCAACGTTTTGGTATACCTGAAAAACTTACCACGGCTTTGGGTTCTACAGCTGAATATGTACTACCCGTCGCGACGCACCGGCTTGTTCTCCTGGTACCCTGAAAGCAGTGGTGTTGGTCTCTGCAGCGCAAATAGGATTTCGCCGTTGCCCATACACGGAGATGAGATGATACTGGACCCGTCATCTAGTAGTGGACTTAGGACCACTTCTGCATCGATGTTGAAAAGTTCGCAAGAGCAGCAGCATGAAGACCGCGCAACGCCAGGACGACCTGGCGCTATTTCTTGTAGTGTCCAGCAGAACGAAGTGGAGTTTGCAAGTGCTCCAGTAGCGTCGCAGGGATCATGTGGCAGCGAAAGCGAGACCCACCAAGGCGCAACCTCGGTCTCGACTACTACACCAGGCGATCCGAGCAGTACGCCACTCGTGTCAAGTGTGCCTAGCACTCCCGCAATCGCGCAGCCGCACTCGGGCAACCAAACTTCTGCGGTCGTTGCAGGTCGTTCTTCATCCTCCGCGTCTTCCTCAAGTCTAAGCTTCGATGTGGACGCATTCTTTGCCGGGTTCGATGTGGCCGCAAATTATTACGGAGGTGTGTCGAAGAGACGGCAGCGCATCCACATTCGCGACGACGAAGATGCTGCATTCGTGCAGACGCTTCTACAAGCCGATTTAGACAAACAAAGGGAGATGAAGGGTTCGGAGACGGTGTCGGCACAACCATCAGGCACTAGCGCCACGAAGAAGAAAATTACTCAAGCGTTGCGCAATCGAGCAGGGCCGACCGGAGATGCGGATGGGACAAAAGTTAAGATGATCCGATCATCTTCATGATTTTTTGAAATATGCATGTTGTATATGATTCATATTGCAATGGGGAGGGACACTAGAAGTGCAGAATCAACGGCATTCATGCAGATCAATGCGAACATGGTTTTTGTTGCTAGATGAAGTGATTTTTTTTGCTAGTTCTTGACTTTCTCTCTAACCTAGGAAACAAGCAGTCCAAAGACTACGACGCAGACGGCAGGCAGGCAAGCAGAGGCGATGAGGATTCCAGTGGTCCCTCCTCGCGGAAAGGGCAGTATCAAAGCGGAGGCTCCGCTTCGTCCACATCCAATAAATCGGGCAGCAGTAGTGCTACAACTGAGCAAGACAGGAACAGTTCTGCAGATGTCCGTTCGCGCCTTCTGACTCTCTATTAAGGGCTCGCACGTGGAATTCTGCACTTGCATCCTTGAATTTTTCTAAGGAGGTCTGCCCACCGAGGTCAGAATATCAGGTTGATCTCATGACTAGCGGGGACGGAGTAGTTTCAAGTGCATATATCTTAGAAGAAAACACATGAACAGGGATGCTCTCCTGAAAGATTTCATGCAATGTCGGAGCTTCTAACTTTATTACCTGAAGCATTTGAAAGTGTTGAACGGGGTGTCGGTGACCGCCGAGGAAACGCAAAGGGCAACGACGATGTACGCCATGCGATTGCAGGTGGAGATGGTAGAGGAATTACTACAGTGCGAACTCCATCCTATGAGCAGTTCGGTTCTTTCGCAGATGAAGGTTTTGGACCTGAGCAATCAACGGCTCAAGGACCTTGCGGACGTGCGCTTCGCAACCCTGTTTCCCCACTTGCGGAAGCTCGTGCTCGACGGAAATTCTTCACTTACAGAGGTACCTACTACTGCTTAAACATGAAGAATGACGCTCCTGATTTTTCTTCACCCATAAGATACATTTACGCACTTCCACTCATATCAACGATTTCCTCGTTACCACAATCATGCGTACTTCCACTCATATTATATTTAACGATATCTTCGACTTCGTTACCACAAGTTCCTGTGAAATTGAAACTGACAGGTAAATTTTTCATTAGAAGCCTTGCAGCGAGGCTTCAATTTAATCTATTCCGCGCCTCTGCAAAAACTCGTGAAGCTATGTTTGAACGGCTGTGCTCGATTGCACCCTTCTCGTTTGGATCTCGGTGGCGTGCCTGGTCTAGAGACGCTTGAGCTCTCGAATATGGGCCTCACGGATCTTTCCTTCGTACCAGACTCCCTAGGACAGCAGCGGAATTTGAAGATCCTGCGTCTGGGCAAAAACGAGTTCCAGTCTATCCCTGACGGCTGTTTTGCGCATTTGAAGGCACTCCAGTTCCTGGATATGTTAAGGCTTCCCCTCATCCATCTCCAGAAGCATCCTGAAGCTCTCTCACATGGATCAGGGTGCGTCTCAGGATGGATTAGGGTGAGCTCTAAGTATGAGCCAGAACAAACTGCGCGTGATCGAACCTGACAAGGCATTCTTAGGCCTTACAGAATTGCGAGAGCTCCATCTCGAGGAGAACAGGCTACCTGCTTTCGGACAAAGCGACGCAATTCTTACGGCTCTGTTTACTCGTTGAGCTATTATATGATCATCCATGATGATCAATTGCCATTTCATCTATGTAACTTCTACATGTACTAGTAGTGTTTGATTTCCTAGCAAGAAGCTGGAAGGCGATGGTAATTAGTTAGAACCCACTACGTCGACAATTCGGTATCATTTCCCTTTTAACTTTTACTCTAGCAACATGGTAGCTCTAACCCAAAAACGCAGGGTTATATTGTGACGAAGAATGGCGTGATCAACTATTTTGCGGAGGACAAGCATGGCGTGAGCCCCAATGGGTCACCCAGTCGTCGACACACCTGGTTTCGCACTGTGCGGCTCAAAGTTCTCAATCTGGCCTTCAACCGCATTCAGGAGCTGCGGGACGTTGGCCGCATCTCCGAGCTGCGCGGTCTGCACACGGTTTTTATGGTCCTGCGTCTGCGAGGGAACTAGTACTAGTACAAGGATAAAGAATGTAGGCCTAATAGTTATATCAGCGAGTTTGATGTACGTGAACAACTCGTACATCAATGTAGTGGAGGTATAGTCGCGACAATAGCAAAGAGATTTTGAAGATGGCCGTTTATCAGAGAGGTCGTACAACAACTCGTAAGCTTCGGCTTCTTAGGGTTAAGCAACAGCTCGTAAGGTTCTAATCTTTCCTTGGTGAACAACCCGTTTTCTCGGAAGAATTGGTACCGGTACCAGCTGATCAACCATTGCCCGAACTTGCGGGCTATCGACTCTGTGCCAATCACACAGGAGGAGACGGAACGCGTGGCCGCTTTGGTGCGACAGCACTTGGAGAATAACCCTACTGCCGCAATGGCAGTCGTAACCGTAGACGCCTTGCTGGAGCAACCAGGTGGCGGTCTACCGCAGAACAGACAACAGCAGCTCCAGCAGCAGATCGCGGAGCACGCGCGCCAGGCAGCAGGGATGGAGCAACAAGGAGGAGGGTCAATTAAGGCTAGAGACAATCTATCTTAATCTTTATGTTTTTTTTTTATGGAGCAACAAGGAGGAGGGTCAATCATGGCTAGAGACAATCTATCTTAATCTTTATGTTTTTTTTTATGGAGCAACAAGGAGGAGGGTCAATTAAGGGCAGAGACAATTTCATCTTTTAGACTCTATCAATCTTGTAGCCCGAGCCATTTCAACTCAAAGTTGTCGAGTCTATGGCTTGCTCGTATCTTCACTTCTAACTTAAGCGGAGGTAGCGCAGGCGGATCTTCAGCAGGGAGTATGCGCAAGCCCACGTCAGGCGCTTTCGTGCTCGGGGGCAACCCGCTGCTGCCAGGAAGCCTCAGTGCTCAAAATGCGTCGAATAATGCATCGTCTATGACCAGTCGGCGGCCAAATAGTGCGAGCAACCAGAATCACACGACCACAGTAGGCCAGGCGCTGAAGCGGGGTAGTGCGGGAGCCGGTGGTCAATTTAACGGTGGCGTCATTAAGGGTTTCGCCATTGCATTCCTCACTACCATCCTCCACTCATTTCGCAGTAGGAAAAGGGTCAACGATGATCTGAGGAATGCAATATCGCAACCTCTAACGTCACAGCTGCCAGTGCAGCTCTGCAGTCTCGCATAGTTTCGAGCGTGACGGGGAGCAGTGCCGCTGCTGGAGGTGCGCCGAATTTCAGCAGTTTCCCACTCACTGGAGTCGCTGGCCCAACAGGAGCGGGGACCACCCTAACTAGTTTTGCACTGAATGCCAAAGTGGCTTCAGAGGGCAGGCACGAGACGGTAGCACCAGACGAACAGCAGATGCTTTCTTCGTTGCTGGCTCCTGCCCCCGCGGGGTCTAGCGTTATCACGGAGCGGTCCGGCGCGCCGCTCACTGCTGCAGACGCTTCACAACAATCTGTTGGCTATAGTAGTAATCTCGGAAATCACTACGGAGGAGGAGGCGCAAATAACACCATGTTTGTGCCTCTCGGGGGATCGACCGCGACGGCCGTGCACTCAGGGACCCCTGCTACTTCCATTAAGGTTCCTTTTTTCTAATGATTCTAATCCACATCTTCTGAAACGTCTGTATCTGAGTTCGGAAACGTTTTTTTTTCAAGGGAAAAAACAAGCTGCATCTCGGAATACTAGTCTTCAGGATCATGGATTAGGTCGATGATTTTAGCAATGGATTAGTTCTTTGAGCTCTAATCCTAGTGGCAACATGGGCCCACCGTCAGCGGGAAAAGGACTTTACATGACCACGACTTCGAGACCCGCGGACGCAGAAAATCTAGCCGCAGTCGGCTTGCAGGTCGTTGGCAGTGGAAATGTAACGAGTAAGCGCAGACCTTCAGTCAACGGCCTCAGTGGGCGGCGGTTCTAAATTCACAATGTTCCAGGATGTTTTGCTCTCCCTGTATTTTTGGATGAGTGGTGTAAGTATGCTTTGTTGATTCGAAATTTGAAAATGCTAGTTTATCATGTTCGTCATAGGTCATCGTCGTTATAATATCTTCTGAGTTGGGTCGTGATCGGTTCATCTTTGCTGCATTGAAATCTCAACGGTGTGCTCTATGGGAGTATGAAGTTTCGTAAAAAGTTTTGCAGTAAAGGAGGTATCAAGCGGAGCTAGCTGAATCGGATCGGCGCTCAGCTTACGCGTCTTCCATTGCCTAAGCGGGCATGTCCATAGATGAACTTTTTTGAGACCTCTTGATAGTCTTTTTGATGTAATATATACTCGATCCATTGGGGTAATTTGTACTGATTCTTTTCGATAGTCGTAGAGTGAAATAGAAGCATGGAATTGGAAGTAGCCAAAAGGCGGCGGAACGGTTGGCCCCGGAGTGTCGTTAGCAACTGGAAACCCACGTACTATCATATGCTTAATTTCCGAGTAAGATCAACAATGCAGTCATTTTTACTAGCTTTATCTCGTTAATACAGGTACTGAAAAATAGGTATACTAGACCAAAGGCATTCGTCATACCACTAGAGTTTCATTAGACAAGAAATAATGGCGTTCGGTACACGACTAGATCTCCTTCGTGATTCGACCGACGTTTCGCCGACGCCGTCTATCGAATCTCTTCCTATACTTAATAATCTATTTCAGCACTAAAAGTCGTTGCGTAAAAAATCGTGTATAGGTGTGAGTCGAATAGACTCACTGATTCTCAAAGAGAGCGCGGACAGTCAAGCGACCATGTGAGACATCATGTTGACTGTTGTTGAATAGGCAAATTTTTCATCGTAATGGACAGGCAAATGTTTTAACAACGAGAATGATTTTCTTGATCGAAAAATCACAACATGTGAATTTTATCAATCTCATTTTTAATAGGATTCATTTATTTCGCCGTAAACAGGATGCATTCGTGGAAGAAGATCTCGTGTATGTTCCTTCTTGGAACAGTGTGTTCGTTGATTGACTGCTCGTCCGGGACAAAATAGCGCACACTCACACTGTGGATGAACTTCAAAAAGTGGAATGGATGAAATGCACTTGTTCGTTCTTCGAAGCGGCTTTCCTCGTATGTTTAGTATGAACATGTAACTACAGTTTTGAACGTTCTTGTTGAAGTAGCAAAGGAGCTGCATGCTCGGACGAGGCTTACTCTAAGCAACGAGCGCTCTTCTACCGGGAATGGAAATTCTTCGTAAAAACATTATGTTGAGGTAGTATCGACGCCTTCGAAATGAATTGTAAATGTATGACATCAAGTCGCAGCTGCAGCTCAGTACCTCCTCATGTCCCGTCCTCGCAAGAACTCCTACAGTTCTTCTCTCCTACGCTGACCTTCCTCTACTCGCCTCTCTTAGTATGTACTCTCGCATAAAAATATGTACTTGAGCATTCTTTGTACAACATGAAATTACAACAGGCTCTATTGATTCTAGAAGTCTCATCTATCGCTTTGATAGATTGGAATAGTGTGTGAGGTGGATCAGAACTTACTCGAGTTCCTGTAACTAGTACGTACCTTTTGCTTCTCATCCTCCTGTAGTACCTCGATTTCGTTCGCAAGAGAAAATGGACTAGCACCCACTGGTTCGTCATACAGGAGTCATCTGGATCTGGACTTGTAGCAGAATAACTTGGACGTCTATTTTTATAGTACAGTTTGTGTACACTCCCCGTCTTCAGAATCGGTGACATACAGAAACAAAAATGAGCGCCAACAAGCCTGCTATGGACCCTCTCGTTGCTCTCGCGGAGCTGAAAGCCAGGATGGAGGAAGCGGCGGGCAAGTTGGATGCTGAGAAACAGGCTAACGCGAAGGCTGAAACGGCAGGTGGAACCGGCATTCCAACAATCGGCGCCGCTTTGTCGTCTGGAGGGTGGCAACAAAGTTTCTCGACAGCATCATCTGGGGAGGATAATCCTAAAGAAAGTGAGAAGGGTAATGCTTCGAAGAGCAATCCGAGTCTGATGTCAGCGGAAGCCTACACGCAGGCTCTACTGCAGAAGCAACTCGAGAGTTACACGTCGTTGTTGGGTGGCGTGAAAGAAGCCGGCGCGCACCCAGATCCGGTAGCCCTGCAACTAGATACGCAGTCGACCATGATGACTTTGCTCTACGCTCAAAACGCGTACGTCCTCGCAAGCGCAGAACTGCTTCGAGTCCAAACACTGAAGGAACAGATCGGAGATGCGATCCAGAGTGAAAAATGCAATTTTGCGATGGCTACACAGTGCGTGGGAGCCAGTCCTCTGGGGAAAAGCACCTCCGATGAACGAAGCCGGACGACTGCAGTCAACGAAGAGTACTGATTTGTTTTATAGGGAGAAGATGATTATAGATAGAAGATCAACCATTCTTTCATATTGAATTTGTACTCAATTACACGACGTGGATGATTATAGAAGATCAACCACTCTTTGTTCATATTGAAGAATTTGTACTCAATTACACGACGTGGACTTCGTTATTTTCATCAAAGGAATCGTAATCAGGTATGCCCGGTTTTTAAGGCATCGAGCGTCGACTCTCGGCCAGGCGAATAGTCCCAAAAACCGACCTGCCGCAGCAGACAATCGTGGTTTTTTCGCTCGTTTTTGGAGCAAGAAAAACGATGCTGAGACTGCAGGAGTTGCAGGAAATCAAGGTCAAGGGACACAGCAGAAAGCAGGTAGTTCCTCTGCGTCTAAAAAGGACAGCAAAAAGAAAGGCAAAGTAGAAGATAAAACGAAGAAGACGAAGAAAGATAGTAAGTCCTCTTCAACAGGCTCGGGCGAAGGCACAGGAGCAGAACCTTCACCGCCAAAAGAGGAGATCGCACGAGACGTGAAAGCGGGCACCCCGTATGCGTTGATGTTAGAGCAGAAAAAGGCGAAAGGAGAGACCCTCACTGCGCAGGAGGAGAAGGATTTGAAGACAATAGAAAAACTGAAAGCAAGAAACAGCTGGTGGCGTCGCTATCGAGTGCCTATGCTATTGAAAGTCATGCTGACCATGGTCCTCCTCGAAGTAAAGCTGGGCTGGTTTCTCCTCTACGGACTTGTAGTCGGACTCTTTCTCTGTGGGTAATAACAATCGATTTGAATAGCTCAGCGAGCATCAAGTAACTACTAAAATCTTACAAGCTACTGATCTACAACATAATAATCGTTGTGCTTATTTATTTACTCAGCATGCAATAGCGATTACGGGGGGTACTATTGCGTTCAGAATGTCGTCTCTCTGGTCCAGAAAATGTTTTTTACGATTTTCATTGATGTTGTCCTCGCACTTAAAGCAAAATAAATTTCAACATTATCATGATCATCTCGCGATAATGAATGCTTCACCACCACCAAGGTACTTCGACTCCCTGTACTCTTGGCTGCGCGAGAGTTCCGTGAAGGCTCCGCCACTTAGCGAGCAGCTGCTTGCTCTTTCGTCCTTAGAGGAGAAGCGAAGGATGGACTTGAACAAGTTAGAGGAACGACAGACCAAGCGGAAGAAGCTGATAGAGCAGAATCAGCCGATTCCAGAAAACCTCAAAGAGGAGTTGGACGATCCGCCATTGCCACGATGGAACTTGTCGGAGTTAATGTATGAACTTCGACTCTTGCGAGGTGAACAGCTACTCCAGTTTTTGCGCGATCGCAAACTAGTGGCAGAAGCAGCGGCTCCTGCCACCGCTACTGAGAGTGGTACAACAAGCGCTGGTGGTGCAGATGAAGATAGTAAGAACAACAGTACAACTAGTAGTACTACAATATTGAATAGTAGTGGAGGTGACACAACAACATCCAAAACGGGAGAACAAAAGGAGCAGGCTACAGCAGATACCACAACAACAACTTCTGGAGTAGACCAGGCTGGAGCTGCAGGAACAACAACAACTCCGACTCAAAGTTCAGCTACAACAACAGCTACAACTACTTCTGTTGCGAAAAAGAGGAAGCTGGATTTGAGCGGTCCCTTTCTGCTGGAGGTACCAGAAGATCGCTGGCTTACGACGTTTTTGTACCAGCTAGTAGTGTGCTTCTTCGGCACTTTGTATCCGTCGTGGTCGCCATCACCCGAGAGGATCGGCCTTTACTACCGGCTGTCGCCGAGTGAGGGCGTGGTTGTGCTCCAGATGCCGGTGGAACTAGCTGCAGCCGCCTTGGAAGGAGGTGGGGGAGGACTTCCCGGATTGGAAGCTGAGCTGCGCGCTGCTGCCGCGGACCCGCACGGAGCAGGGAACGTTGCTGCCGGCAACGACGTCCTCAACAGGATTGCGGCTCCCCAACAACTGGAGGGCCAAGGAGGAGCGGAGCAAAATGCACAAAATGCGGGGGACGAGGACGACGTGTCCGTCTCACTCAGTGAAGACAGTGAAGAGGACTGAAAAACTTTTACTTCTTCTAAGAAAGACTAGTATGTAATTTCCATCCTTCCCCCTGAACTTCTGCTCCCCGCTAACGTAATGAATCTTCCCAGCATTACGTTAGCGGGGAGTAGAAGATCAATTACGTTAGCATAGTATTTCTATACTTGCAGAATAATAATTAATCTTCCCAGCCTAGAAGTATTGATATAGAAAGATGCTACCCAGCATTGAGATTTGATGACTGTTTACACGTCGTGTGTGCACTTGACGTTAACACAGCCTAACCGCAGTGCGAGCTGCAACACGTAGCTAGAAGATTCTGTATCTAACTGGAACATTGCTGATTTTATGCATATTGACTGGACGTTACTTGACTTTTTAATATATCTCCTCACGATATCAGATACCAAGAAGAACCTTCGTAAGCAGGTAAAGCATCATCTCATCTTCACACAACCCTATGATTGCTTCTCCACACAACCCTAAACTCCACAACCCTGAACTCCAGGACCCTAATCATGACCGCATAATCAATAATAAAGTCCACATGGCCGCATATTATCGTCCCTTTTATCGAACCCCCACAGAACTATGAATATTCTGTGACAGCTGCGAACATTCTGCTAGAGAAACCTCCCTCCATATAGTTAAGATTTTTACTAGAGCTGATACAATTTTCTTGAAGCAGGGCTAAGTGCTGAGCAGTGGTGGAAGCTGTTGCCAGCATGGTTTATAGCTCTACGAGCCTGTGGCTGGGTGTCTCAAAAACGACAGAGCTACAACAGACACCTATCTACGGTTCCGACTGAGTCTCAAGTGATGTCAATATGTTTCCTGTCACAACAGAGACAAGGAGTTTTTCTATGCTCATGGATTAAAAACCGAAAACGGATACAGCAGCTTCTACACGTATCGCTCATGTAAGTACCTCGATCGAAGATCACTGCTATACTTCTCTGGGGCAACCAAAAAATCCGCGAATTAGCATGCGATGTTCCTGTCTGGCACACGATGTTCGTGTCTAATGTAAAAGTGTACGTTGACTGAAGGTTGTGAGTCTCAATATCGCGGCCATGATGAACTTGCTTGCTCTACACAGACAACTTCTCGCGTCCTCTACAGATGGATTTTGAGGTCCTCCAACATACATGGATTCATTTTGAGATTGCAGCAAGCTGTTTTGTGAAAAAACAAAGATAGATAGATGTTATCTTAACGGAACACGAACAGGTTGTTACCACACGTGCGGGACAACTTCTGCAACGTTAGATTCTACAAGAATAATGAAACAAAAGTGTCTAGTAGCCTCGCCGCATCGCTAATTGTGCATAGTAGCGCAGGAATGTTGCGAGATTAGAATTTTTTGATGTGGGTGGATGAGTTTTGTATGACCATGAAATGAATGAGACTATATGATCATTTAATATTGTTCGTTGAATTAGACAACAATGATGGAGATCGTACTGCTCGAAACAGTTTGCTGATGGCCGATACAGGTCGCTTGCATCAGAAGGTACCGTTGCGCAATTTTGCTGCAGAGACCGACGTCTAGTGTTTTTTTCTCTATCTGTAAGTCTTCCACAGGAGGAGCCGACGTGCGTTCATCTTAAAATATACGTTGCTGGTCTTGGTATGATGTTGTCGTGGCGCTGGTTGTTTTACGTATTCCTCTTGGGGAGCAGCTCTGCTGTGAGGGGAAAGAAGCTCCTAGGGCCACGCGGAGGCAGGCATGGACATGCTTCAGTCGCTGCAGGAAAGCAGCGCGCGGAAACAGATTATGGAGGTGCTACTCCTGACCACCACCGCGCATCTTCTTGGCAAAGCACTCATCTTGGTCTTGCAGGACATGATGGATCTCCGCTCTTTCCTGATTATACTGCTCCGTTTGAGTGTACGGATTATCTTGTGCGACAATATGAAGGCGCGTCGCAGATTTCAATTGGTCCTCATCTTGGTCTTGCAGGACATGATGGATCTCCGCTCTTTCCTGATTATACTGCTCCGTTTGACTGTACGGATTATCTTGCCCGACAATATGAAGGCGCGTCGCAGATTTCATTTGGTCCTCCGTACAAGTATGCTGCCCGACAATATGAAGGACAATATGAACAGCCTTCATTCGGTTCTGATCAAGCTGCATGGCCGGTCGCTCCGTCTCAAGCGACGTGGCAGACTCCGCCCGCTCTGTCTCACGAGGCCTGGCCAGTCGCTCCGTCTCAAGCGACGTGGCAGACTCCTCCCGCTCTGTCTCACGAGGCCTGGCCAGTCGCTCCGTCTCAAGCGACGTGGCAGACTCCTCCCGCTCCGTCTCACGAGGCCTGGCCAGTCGCTCCGTCTCAAGCGACGTGGCAGACTCCTCCCGCTCCGTCTCACGAGGCCTGGCCAGTCGCTCCGTCTCAAGCGACGTGGCAGACTCCTCCCGCTCGGTCTCACGAGGCCTGGCCAGTCGCTCCGTCTCAAGCGACGTGGCAGACTCCTCCCGCTCCGTCTCACGAGGCCTGGCCAGTCGCTCCGTCTCAAGCGACGTGGCAGGGACCAGCGCAGATTCCTCCTCATGGTGCAACGTGGCAGGGGCCACCGGGATCTTGGAATCATGCGGATGCAACATATGATCAACACAATTTTAGAAGCAGCGCAGCAACGACTGTAGCGAATCCGAATACTAGGAGAGCTTGTTCTGGCACCAGGAACAAGAACCAGATGGGTGATATTGAACTGCAGGGGATGCCTGGCAGTCGGCCAAGTTACCTCCGATGGGGTCCGAGAGCCTATTTAGATGAGCAAGGACCTACTGCTTCATCAGAAATGACTTCTAGTGCTAGTAGTGGAGAGCATCATCATGGTAGTAGGGACAGGGACAGGCTGCAAGAAGGACCACATAGATATGATACAACAAGTACAAGAACATCTCATACTCCTGGTACGACGAGTACTAGAGCGGAAGAGCCTCCAGCGCCAGTAGGAAGACCTTCTGAGCCTGGGTCGCAGCATGTTGTAAGCCGTGGGGCACAAAAGGCAACAGAGAGGAGAGCGCTGCGTAGGAAGCAACTTTTACTCGGTTTTTTACCTCCTTCGGGAAGGGATCAAGGTTCTCCAGCTAGAAGACCAACTCCACCGCCATCTCTGCCAATAGAAGGTTCTTCATCTCCAGCTAGAAGACCACCTCCACCTCCATCTCAGCTATTAGAAGGTTCTTCATCTCCAGCTAGAAGACCAACTCCACCTCCATCTCAGCCAATAGAAGGTTCTTCATCTCCAGCTAGAAGACCACCTCCACCTCCATCTCAGCTAATAGCTTTTTTACCTCTAGGCCGTCAAGCTGAACAGCATCCACCAGCCCAGCAGAGGGATTTGGAATCTATAACCGAACATGGTGATGAAGAGCAGGATACTACAAGTACATCGCGGTCAATATTGAGCAAGGCTCGTGTAGTAGGAGGTGGACTGCCGGCTGGGCAAACTCGTGGTGCTGAGGAGGATATTAGTCGTGATACTATAGCAAAAAGTGCCGGTCGAGCGCCTGCAACCTGGTCTCCACAGACTTCTACTAGCGGCGGGTCATGGAGCGAGTCATGGACTGCAGGCGGGTCTCTCTCCCCCCAGGAACAAAGCGGAGGAAGCCATTACTCGAACGCCTGGCGAGAATTAAGGGTAGGTTTTAGGTGTTCGCGTTGCCCTTTGTTTTGACTCTACCAAGGGGGAAGAGCATAACAAGCGGGGTAAGCGAACACCAAAACCCTACCTCCAATAGAAGCTAGCCCTCTGGCGGGGGATCAACCGTATGAAGACAGCATGGAACTCGGTTATCCTGCACATGAAAGCGTTGATGATGAGTACGAGCGTGTGTGCTACGGCGCCGGCCTGGTTCGATTACATGAGCAGCTCGCGCCCCTCCGTTTCGGAGACGAGAAGGTGAGGGAGGAAACCGAGGATGCTTCTTTGGCAGTCTGGCGTGATAGGTACGAAAAGGAGCTGTTCTTTTCATCAAAGGCGTGGATCCAAAGGACGCGAATTACGCTGGACCCAGACCGCAAGGAGCCAAATATACCAGGATCATCATCGTCTTTTTCTAATGCGGCAGTCGGGCATAGCATCAACAATTATAGCATCATTGGTGTAGAAGTAGATGATAATTTGCAAGTGCCGACGGAGAAAGTCGTTACATGTCGAGTACTAGGATGCGACGACTTATTCGAACCTGGCGTGACGTTCGAAGATTGCGTTCCTCGTGAGCTAGAAGTTCCTCCGCGACTGCTTTTCCACCAAGCATCACAGTCTTCGCAAATAGTACAGTCTCCGTCCCAGGGGGCGCAGGAGTCCTCCCAGGTGGGGGCACAGGAGTCCTCTCCTCAGGAGGCACAGTCCTTCTCGCAGAAAAAACTAGTTCCGCAGAGTAACCGAGGTCCGCTTCTACCAGTTCAGCAAGACCGAAAGGTAGAAGCGCAGATATCATTGCAGGACATGTTGCTGCAGTTACCTCCGGACCTGCTGGAAAGTATTCTGCAGGCGCTGCCACAGACGCTGCAGCTAGGGGATCTACATGTAAGGCTCTCAACAATGCATGTCTATTCGAAGCATCCCTGAAAAGTATGACTTCGGATATTCTGCCTGAAAATGATACTCTTGGAGGATTATACAGCTAACAGATGAATACAACTGGACAGCACTAATATATCAGGCCTCGGCACAGGAGCGTGGTCTGCTAAGCCTGCCAGTGTCCGTTACGACGACTCAACCGGCAGAAGTCGAGGTGGCACTTCGATCGCTCGTGCAAGCATTGGAAACGGGCTGCAATATTCTACGAGGATTTAACGAGCATGATCGCTCTTCCGAGGATTCTCGGAGCTGTCGAATGGCGATAGTAGCTGTCTTACACTTATGCGTATTAATGTGAGGCGTATTTTTATTATCTTTTACATTTTCTTTTCTAGTTGCGAGGCTACGAAGAATGTGCAATGAATATGATCATGTTCTTTATCCAGAAGAGGTTAGTGTTGTATGTAAATTACATGTAGTATTTCCATTTTCCTTGTGATCATGTACGGTCACCAGGCTGTGGCTCTACCGCTAATATCTCATATTTTGCGGTCGTGCTCGAAAGAGGTTTGTGATTATCTTTTCAGGGGTTTGGCGCACCAGAATGAACTGCTTCTAGCAGAGTCAAGCAGTAGTTCGTGTTTATCTCGGGATAGACGCCTTGCACTTGAAGCTCTTAAAGGCTCTCTGGATGCTCTACAACGGATGAGCATTCTCGCAACGAGCGGCACCACACCATCAGGGCTTTATGACAGCACAAGCGGAACTCCCCAACAGGAGCATGGTAGTTTTGAAGCAGCTGCAATTCTGCGAATTTCAACTCGAAGTAGTGCGTTCCGAATACCTTCGCCTGGGCTTGCTTGTACAAGTAGTTCGGGTACTGTCAGTGCCTCTCCCGCCAGTGGTCCGCAGTTGCCTACGGTCGTGAGGGAGCCAGGCACACCGTCTCCGTGTCCTGCCAGTCGTCAGCTTCCTACGGAAAAACAGCAGGACACACCGTCTCCGTCCCCTGCCAGTCGGCAGTTTCCTACGGTTGTGAGGAAGGCAGCCTCGCACTGGTCCACCGTACTAGACCAGACAGTAGTGAAAAAACAAAGCAATGATCAGGGGCCTTGTTGTGTAGAAGATGAGCAGGAGATTATTGAACTTGGTAATATGCTGAGGATGAACCACCTTTCTCGAATAGTGGAGGCTGCGGCCGAACAGCACAGCGAGAGACTCAGTCATGTGCGGGAGACCTGTGTTCCGCAGGAGACGAGGACAACGCGTCTAGATCTACTTGCGGGGGGCACTGTTGATGTCGAGAACCGTTCTCGGGTGACACCGTCGTCGAGCGCTCGTACACCAACTTCTGCAGGCATGGACAGCAGTTCTGCACTTACTTCTAGAAGCATCGACTTTACTGCAACAAAGGCCGCACTCAGTGACACCAGGTGTAACGCAAATCCTAAACGCAAAGCATCAGTTTCAGTGCCTGTGCCGGGTGCTGCAGTAAGTAGTGAAGATACACCTCCCAGAGCAGAAGTGTCGGCCCCGCTGCCTACTTCCATCAACCAATCCCCAAAGAAGTGCCAGGTTCATCAAGTACAGCTACCTGAGTTCTTACAAGTAACTGAAGTGCAACTACCTGTACCTGTTGGCACTAATGAAGCAGAAGTGCAGGAGATACCTCCTGCTGATGTACAACCTCAAGCACCTTCTCCAGACAAACTTCCAGAGTCTCGATGGTGTTCCCATACTACTCGATACTGGCTGCAGAGGTTGGAAGCAGTGCAAACAGAAGAGGCGACTTTGATGAAATCTATTGAGAGGTGTCGTCAAGTGTCGATGTACGGGACTGGAGTTAAGGCCACTTTTAATCCATTTCCATCTCTAGTCCATTGATTTCTTCTATAAGGAAGAAGATTCCTCAAGTACCTTAAATATAAATATGGGAAAAACCCCAGATAGCTTGGGGTTTTCCCTTGTATGCACAGATCCCCAGACGTCTGCTATCATTGGAGGCACTACTTCATCGAACGGCCTCATGCATAGGCACAGAAAGGTACAAAAGAGCTTCCATGCCATCACGTCTGACCTAGTGCACAGGGATGGATTACTAGGATCTCTAATAAAGTTGCCTTTTCTGAGCTCCTGGAGAATACTCTGCAGTATGACACAGCTGCGTTCGATGGTGGCAACGCTGCTGGAGGATTGAAGAACTCCAATCGGGCCAGTGCTACAGGAGATGGGGGATTGAATAACCACACTCAGACTCAGGACAGTGCTGCTGAAAAAGGCATTTTTAGAGAAAGTCCTAAAGAAACTTCCAGAGTGTTGGAGCCCGTATTTTGGACGCCAGGTTTCGTGGGCGCAGGAGTGGGACTACGGGGAAAGCCGTCCGCTCCATTGTCCACCTACGTCACAGACTGCGAGGGGGCGTTAGCTGAGCAGAGGTGATCACCCTACATCTGTAGACACAGATAAAGTAGTAGTAGTTGCAGGATTGTAGGATTCTAGTTTATGCGATTAAGGAATGGATGTCTTTACTGCGTCTCTTTGATCATCAAGCCCAGCTGGCTCGGGAGCTCGGGTAGTTGGGTGGTTTTTGCGTCACAGTGGTCAGGCCAAGCTCCCGCCCGCAGCCTCTGAAATTTTTGCTCGCCACCACTCCCAGGGTGCAGCCGCGCGGCAGAGTTACTAGAAGCAGGAGGCGAGCAGGCGACAGCGACGGCGGTCGGGTCGAGGCGGTGTCTTTGACGCCGAGACCCGTCACGCCCGGCGTACGTTGGCACCGGTCGGACAGCGTGCCACGCGTCTCCCCCTTGTGTGGACTTCGTTGGTACAGCTCGGGCGCGACCACTGCAAGCACGCTGGTGTCTGTCTAGCGCGCACCCTCGGGGCCTGGCTGAAGGCCGGCGCATCTTGTTGGAGATTCGCAAGACGGTCACGGCCACGCCTAGCGCTTCCGACGGGGAAGCCGGGTGGTTTGGTTGATTGCGGAGCGCCTTGCAAAAGCGCGCAGCAGGCACCTAGCCAGCCCCGAGAAGTGGCATGAGGCGGCGCCGTGTCTGCAGCTTGGAGGTAGCAGCGTGGGCCCCCGAGATGGGCAGGACGCTTCCACCGAGCATGCGGGCAATCAATTCTATTTTGTAGGATAGCGCGTGCGTGCGAGCAGGCAGTTGCGCCTTACCAGGACACCCTGCGACAGGGTCCGTCGCATGTTCCTTGTCGGCAATTGCGTACCCTGCTTGCCAACTGTCACTGTGGGTTTTCGCGTCGCCTCTCAGCGCGGGGAGCTATCGCTTTTCTGTTTGCGGTGCCTCGACGTCGTCCAACTTATCGGGTGAAGAAGTCCAAGGGGAAAAAGGCAACGCCGAACGCGGCTGCTTGCTGCGCACGGAGATGCCTGGCAAGTGGGGAGGGGATGGCGCGGGCACTGTGAGCCAATATGTACCAAGCAGACAGCGGAGGGAAGGTTTTGCGGGGAGCCTCACTCGGTCTCGTCGGTCGTCTCTTCTCGGCTTTCAGGCTTAGTTGCGGCATGGATGTGCTCCGACAGCCCTGGGCGCCTTTCGTCTGTTTGCTCTGTCCTCTGCCTCTTCTTTGTGTTTTCGTTGTGCGTTATCTCTCTGTCTCTCTACCTCGCGATCCCGTTCTCCCAAAAACGATTTAGGCACATTAACACGGTATCGCGATTTGGAAGATGCGCCGGGAGTACAGTTCGAGACCCACGTGATGACAACCTCGTTCTAAGTAGGTTGTACGCGGTGCAGCGAAATCGAGGACAGTTTCTCGACAGAGCTGTACGCGCAGGAGACGTGATCACACATTTGGAGGGTGTGCCAGTAGGGGCATGGTGTGGCGTAGAGTGTCCAATTGCAAAGGAAGAGCCAAGTAGTTCAAGTCGCACTTGTGGTCGGGCGGAGGAAGATAAAAACAGGCGGCTGAATACGAGCGACGGGCAAGGGGAACCTCTGTTGCGGCTTACGATCGTCGGAAAGCGATCTGCGAAGCTTTTTAGCGTCGAGAAAGGCAAAAAGCCAGAGTATCGCTGGTTAAGGCTTCGTTGTAGTTTTCGGCGCATTTCTTTTCCAGAAGATGAAGAGAACCATTGAGTCATAGATATTTCCAAGTAGGAACTTGTTTTAATCTATGATTAACATCTTTTCATCCTTGCAGAGACCTACTACTCATGAGAGATCCACTATTCTCATTGACTACCATCATCAGAATCACAATACTAGTAGGTACTTACATGATTCATCTTAAAGCTACTGCTAATTTTTGTGCGTTTCGACGTTATGCTTGCCGTTGGCATAGACGCTCCCCGAGAAGGCCTATCTGAGCTCTTCCATGGTCGCACGACCTTCGTGGAATGGTTGGAGGTGAGTGCACTCCAGAGACGAGACCAGCCTCAGTCTCCTCCAGCCTCGTACGAGCAAGCATCATCATCTCCCTCCTCCTCCAAGAAGCATTTTTTAAGGCTTTCTCTAATTACTTACTTAGTCCATCTTCGGACAAGTCGACATCATATGTGGAGAAAGGTTTCAAAAAGAGAGGCCCATCCAGGGGATAAGGGAGGTTCTCTAGGATGTACAAGATTTCGAGGGGCACTTTCCTGGAAAGGTTCCTCGAGGGGAAAAAGAGGCCTCCCACCTCGAGGATCTACCTCTATGTAGCTTAAAATGTTGGTTCGAAGAGGGAGAACAGTTCGGACTCGTCGTCTAAAGCATCATGCTACGCCTCCTTTATCGAACGAGTCCCTGAGAAGTGCTGGGTCAGTCCTCTTTGCGAGCAGTAGCCCAGCTGAAGAAAGGGCTGCAAGAATGCGCCATCGCTTTGTGTGGAAACCGGTCGATGAGGACGAGCTTTTCACGAAAAGTGCAGGAGGACCTGAGGAGGCACGCCAAGTAGTTATGTTTCTGGAGTATTTCTGATCCCTTGTGTAATGTCGAAGTCGAGGCGCCCTATCGCTATTCTATCGTATCCGGCCCTATCCTATCCTAATCGTTTTCTAGCACTTATCCTATCCTATCCTATCCTCAACTAAGTAATCGTTTTCTAGCACTTATCCTATCCTATCTTAATCGTTGTCTAGCACTTATCCTGTTCTCTCCGCTTCAAAGCTTTTTTTTCATGTTCGTGACGGTGTTAGATCGCATTGCTCAATTTGCTTTGCCTACAACCGCCTTATATCGAAGAGTGACGACAGAGGTCAGATATAGCCCACTGTTGTTCCTTTAGTATCATCTTTGTTTATTTTCTTCTAATTTTCGACTGCGATTGGACGTTTTACCTGAGTGGATTGACCGTGTTTGGAATCGGAGGGTAGTGGAAATATACGATGCTCTTGTGTTGCGAAACCTGCGTCGATTTTTGCGTACAGCGACACAAGAATCTTTTGGAAAAGCTGGAGCCGGAGAGCGAGGAACAGCCTCTTCTATAGTGCCAATATTAAGGCTCAACTTTCAATGGTCCCTGGGGTTGGTCACTGAGATCGAAGAAGCGACCCCTTCTTGAGAGAACCAACAGGGGAAATAAACGAAGGGAAAGGGGAGAGCTTTGAAGGGGGTCTCTTCCGTTCAGAGTCAGTGGCCATTGAGTGCTGAGCTTTAACAGTAGCATCTCCTGTAGTGAGTGATCAACTTCTTCCGGTGCTACATGATGGACACCTTGTGGCACTCATGCGCGACGTATACAGGCGCTACGCAAGAAGAGGGGGCCCGGGAGCTCGAGGGGCTGAAGAAAAGCAGGAGCCGGAAGGAGCATCGAAAAGCCGGAGCATCGAAAAGCAAGAGCCGGAAGCTGAGAAATCGCATCTCTCGCATTCGGTGGAAGTCGAGGACGATGACAAGAAGACTGGAACAAGTAGTCTTTCTTCTGGCGGTCATCAAGCGGCAGACAGTGTTAAGGCCACCGCTGAAGCATGTGTTCCCTAGTATCGTCATCCTTGGTTGTTCATCTTTTTCTACTTGAAAACGACGCGAAGGATGGTGTCAGGGATGCAGACGTGGCACATCTTCATCAGTGGCCCGCTTCTGAGTCGTGGCGCATCCTCATCAAGTGCAATTTCGGATAACCAAGCGACACTGCTCGCCAGCAGTGCATACGGCTATGCCACGATCGCCAATCACTCAGCCTCAACGCTAGAGGGTCAGCATAGCCCGGACAAAGCAGCAGGACGACAAAAAACAATTTGGAAGTTTTGACAGAGGAGAACACTAATTCTATCTTGTTCATAGTTGTAATGCTCATGGATACATATACTTATCTAATTGCCTTTTGTAAATTTGTGAATACAGTGTCCATGTCGTTCTTGTCCGTCATACTCGCGTTGTCGACGTCTACCTATCTTATTCTTGTTCTTGATACTGAATTTTTTCCAGTGGATTTTGATAGATAGATAATCTAGTGGGAAGACTGGAAAGTTGTTTTGCAAATCTACATTGTTCTTGTATTAGCAAATCATTTTCATGCATAAATATTCTATGTCTTTGTCACTGTGCATAAAAACGAGGGACGAGGGTGCTGTCAGTCTCATCGTAGAGAGCATGGGAATTCATACATCTGACTGTATTAGCAGGTCGTTGCGACGTGTACGTCGTGGCACTCAGCTAATTATACTACTCAGCGAATCCTCACTTTCTATAGGCCATCCTATGGATATTTGACTAAATTCCATTCCTGGTTTACAGCCTGCTACTTTGAAATCTTGTAAACATACCTGAAAATCTGCATGATTACATGTTTTGAAAACCTCGTAGTACTGTGCTAACCGAGTGCGTACCGTGTGAATCGAGTCGATAAGTCGTGCACAGGTGTACTGTACTTGTGTATGCGATGGATTGACTCTTCGCGCAGATCTGCGAGGTGCAACGTGAAGCAACTATTTTCCATTCTTTTTACTAAAAGACACTAACTTCGTGTCGACGAATGTTTCTTCAATTAATAATTTAAACTTTTTCCGAAAACGCCTGAACGGACCTAGATCCTTTGATAGCTGGGGACTAAGATCTTTTGATAGCTGGAAGCCCGTTCTAGCGCGAATACTGAATCCAAATCTGCGGGGGCAGGAATAGCCAGACGCGGCTAACCCCAGAACTTAGAACGCGAGACCATTCGGTCGTCGGCGTGCGCGCCCTCTCCTCGAAGAGTTCCCGCCAGGGGTGTGCTAATACAATGCAAGGCCATTCTGCATAATGATAATAATAGCTGGAAGCCCTTGATGAATGCATCGCTAGCGGGCTCCGGGGTCGGGTGAAAATGTACATAGAAGGGTTGCTCAATTTCAATTTTCGTTAGTACATTTCTTCGCTCTCTATCAATGAACAGAATATGTTTCAGCATTCCCTTGTCGGAGGTAACATACAAAGTCATCACTTTCCTGATGCTATTGTCGTCCTCACAGTACTTCTATTAGTACCACTAGTTTCCATCTCGTCTCTTAAAAATATCACTAGCTTTACAAGTTAGTAGTCGTGCTCTACTCCGCATGGGATGCATCGAAGAAGTCGATTTTAGTGAGGCTGTAACCATAATATTAGTGAGGCTCTAACCACTAGGGGAGTCGCGGTGGAGTCAAATGGAAATTTCTTGTGATCCGGTGCTTCAGGCGTAGTGCATCGTAATAGAAGGAGATTAATGGACTCCACCCGTCGCCGGCAGGCACACCGGATATCCCTGCGATCACCCTTCCGGAGATCTTGGCATACAAAAAAATGTCATGTAGGGCTGAGGCGGGAGCCCATCTAAATCTAATAATCTATGTTTATGATTCGAACTCAGGGCATGTCTAAGATTAATGTTGGCGGGGGCAGGGTGATCTGGATGTGTTTCATCTTCATGAGCTCATCGCCCTGCGCTAGAGTGTTGTCAGACTTCCTCGTGGCTGGGGTGTCATTAATTGACTAAATGAATCATAAGAAAAAGTTGAAGAAATCATAGATCAAGTTCGTCATAATTTTCCATGTACTTCTCAGTTCTTACTTGTGGGTGATGTGGTGCAGTACACTTTATATTGCTTGCCAAGTAAAGTCCTATCTCTGTGAAGAAGAGTGCAGTCACTCTGTTTGATAAACGCAACTTCAAATAGATTGCTCTGCAACTTCTTCAGAGTCCTGCGTACCTACAAGAACTTCAAAATCAATAAATTTTCACACACCCTCAAAAACATCGACTACTGCTTCGTCATACGACCTTAAAACTAGCGATCATACTTACTACTAGCAGCTGTGACCATAGCTTACTACTGTGCAATTGCATCAATCCTTGTTGCTCGGTTCTCGTTGTCGCCATGAAAACCGATAATGCTGGCATGGTCGAAATCATGGCCGTGTATTACTGCACATGAACAATACGGCGCATACTAGGTCGATCATGGCTGGCCTCGTGCATGGATTTGAGTTGCCATTTAATGAACGAGGTGCCATGAGCCGATGCCATCTATCTATTTCAACTCGATGAACTCAAAATTGAGTAGTTGGTTCTTGTCCTCGTCAATTCCATCTTATCTCTTGAAGGCTCGTAGTGCCCTCGTTTTCCGACATTTGGTCTTGTAGTTCGGTGTCCGAAAAAACGCAAATTAGACAACGAATCAAACTTGAAGCGCAAAATATTCAAAATCACTCTGTCGTTAAAAATGATCATTATATATGTTTATGTCGTGGTGTCGAAATATTCTCCTGTGGTCCTCGACGTCTCCGATACAAGCACGGGCCCTTGAATTTGGAGAGTCTTCCAAAACGTGATCATCCTACGTCGTGACAACCAACATACAATCATCATAGTATCAAACCCTTCGTTCCTCAGATGATAATCCTTTTCAACTATCCTCCTGAAACAAACCCCGTGATTTGAATACGAAGGGTCCGTCATAATGGTTTCTTCCTTCACGATTTTCAGTGGCTTCTGATGAGGTGATAAGGTTCTTGTAGAGATGACCGACATCAAGAACTAGAAACTAGAAGAAGATCAACATCAGGAACTAGGAAAACCACAATCATTCACGACTACGACTTGAAGAACAAAACACATCTAATTTATTTCAAATCTTTGATAACAAAAACAAGGAGCGAACAAGCGGTAAAAACTGAAAATGTCATGGCTTTCTTCCGTTTCCCGAGGACACCTCCCACTTCTCCTAAAGATGTTGGGCGGAGCCTCCTTCTACTTCCTCAAGAATTTGATGTTTCACCGTATGGTTCTCCTTGGTGGATCATCTTATGAAGGAGTCGAAGCTGCCTTTCTTCCCCAACTTCCGCTGGTTCCATCGAATCGAATGGAATCGTCCCCACCAAAAGTTGAAGATGATTCGAAGATGCCTCCTCCTTCCGGAGGCGCTCCTTTTGATGGAGGTGCTCCTCCTGGTGCAGCTGCTGTGTCGAAACCTGCTTTTGTGACGCAGGCTTTGGAGAGGTTGCAAAGTCCACATTTGTGGACAGACTCTATTTTTCCGTTTTTGCCTGTCGCGGTGCCAATATCGAATGGTGTCTGTTGTACTGGATCACCTACTTGTAGTCTTCCTGCGCCTGACCTTGTTGACGCAGACGCAGCAGGAACAGACACAAAGATTTTGAAGGCTGCATGTGATGACTTGACGTACGAGCTAATGAAGGCGGACGGTTTGGCAGGTCACAATAGAGAGGTGAGGCTCTATTGCGCAAAGGCATTTTATCTTCAAGTACTGTCTCCTCTTTCATCGACGTCATCTGGGCAACACCAGGACAAAATAATTACGAAAAATAGTACCCTCGGCGTCGATGGCGCGTTGGCTGTCCTTGCTGATGCTGACATTGTGGTGCTGGAAAAGATGAAATTCGTGGATAACTACAAAAGTCTTGTGGAGAGATACAGCCGTTACTTCCTAGAAGTAGGGGCAGTCCTCGGAGGATCCTCGAGACGTTGTAGCGTCAGCGTTGACGCTTTATTCGCCATAATGCATGCTCTCGATATGGTGCATAAACACATCGCGGATGGTCTCCATCTCTCATCACCTCTGGGGGAAGGAGACTCTCACGCTCGTGACTATCCACTGAGCAAGGCCTACTCAGCGAATGTTCTCTGGAAAGCAGAAGAAATAATGCGGATCAATAAGGCTTCTAAAGGACAAGGACTCGGACTTTCAGAAGGAGACGAAGAGGAAAGCCTTCGAAAATTGCAGCAACTTCAAGAAAGTGCAGGAGTCGAGGACGCAAAAGAAGGCAGCAAAGCACTGGGGAGGATCCTCTTTCGAGGAAAACATCCCCAAGGAAGAAACGACAAGCCAGAGGAGGCAGTGCGAGACCTTCAAGAAACTAGGCACACCCGCAAACTGGTTGGGGAAATGCTAGAGAAAGATAGTGCGCATCTAGCGAAGGCGTGGGAATGGCTGACTAAGCACATCCCCACTGCGGTTGTAAAAGAAGCGCGGTTGCCTGTCGTGCATCTTCTAGGCGGGCCGACGAGATACGCTGAGAACATCGTCATGATCGGTCGCGACTCGCATCAGGCTATCGCAGAACGGGAACGCGTTGGCCGCGATAATTTTGTGGAATACCCGTGGCGAGACCCACACAAGCAAACTTGGGCTCAAACGCTGGTTTACCTCTACAAAGCGTGGTGGAAGGAAATCGAGCAACAGTGCATACGTAATGATGTCATCAGTGGTGGTGGAGAACAAGAAGAAGATCACCCGGAACATCTTCACGGAGATCCGCTTCAAACAAGGGATATCGATATGTTGAAAACAAGACTGAAGCAACTACGTACTCTACGAAGAGCCCGCGACTGGCTGCTAAAATTTTCAAATTTGGACAGTCTGTGGAGGTCAGACCCCCCCCGTGAAGGTTCCTCCCAGTCCCACCAAATCTCCCAGAGGACGTACTCATATGACAGGATGTTTCCGAGACTCCATGCGCGTCTGCAACGTGTCGCTGAGTGGATGCAATTTTGGAGGGAGCAGCTGGAAGCTGAAACGGATGACAAAAAGCGGCCATTTCTTGTGGAGAAAAAACCTCTCAAGGAGGAGCTCCTGCCCAGGAACAAAAGCGTTTTAGCGCAAGAATTGGTTTCCGACGAGAAACTTTACTCCCTTGCTTTTGCTTCCACGCGGGGAGAGATCATGTGGGATGAAGATGGAGGAAGCGTTACAACCCTAAGTATGCCAAAGCTGCATTCCCAAGAAGAAGAACAAGAGCGCTTGTTTGGAGGACCTACACGGGATCATGATAATCTTCAAAATGCACGGGTCTTCACTGCAGAAGTTTTCAAAAGTTCTTTGGATTTTTGGAAGGAATTTTTCAGCTCCAAGACCACGAAATCGGCAGAAGGCGGCATCGACGAAAAGGAAATATATGCGGTGCAGAAGGACTTCGATTTCGGTTATTCCGATCGAGAAGCAGCAAAATTGGCATTGAAAACTGCGATTCGTCTTTCATTTCCTCCCAAAAACACCTTTCCGGCGTTTTTTCGAACTCCTCATAATTTGTTCCACGAAAAAATACAAAAGAAGGAGCTTCACGATTTTAGCGAAAGTTTCCAATTAAGAGCCAGTTGCTGGGCCCGATTCTTCTATCAAGAGCTCGGCTACCGGAAAGATGACCTTGGCTCGAGAGTTTTTGCTGCCCTCGAAAAGCAAACTTTCTGGAGCAAAGGTCTCGTAAAAAAAGAAGATGGGGACAAGGGCAGCCTCCACTACGTCGCCAACCTTCAGGATTACAACCCGCTGCTCGGGCACCTGCGGCTCATCAATCGCGCAACGACTGAGGGGACCCGATCCATGGAAAAATGGACCATCTTTTTGGGCGAGCAGATGAAAGACCATCCACAATTACGGCGATTCTTAGTCAAAAAGGATGCAGAGGAATTTTTCAGGTCCGCCTTGAGCAGAACATCAACAACAACAACGTCTAGTAGAAGTCGTTTCGATGGTTTCGCATACGACTACAACTACAAGCTTGAAGAAGAAGTCCTCTCTGATGTCCAAGACAACGAGGGTGGCGATCAACATCATGATGTACCAGCGGAACAGCAAGAAGGACATCAAGCACAGCTAGGACACCCGGATCAACAAGTAGTAGAAGGACATCAAGAAGAACAACAGGAGGGACAACAAGCAGGAACAGCATCGAGCGTGCCGTCGTTTCATCTTGGTCCAATTTTTGGGCCGATCTTGATCAAAACTACAGCTGGAGGCGGGTCTTGGTACTACGGTAGCAGTCTTGGAGGAGAGGCATACACAGACGGGAAAAGATTTACACGATGGAAGCTATGGATGAGACATTTTGTCCATGATCGCAAAATTGATGTTGTCGAGGCATGGATGATGGCAGGAATTTACTCATCTGCGTCCGGAGGAGATGGCCATAGAACCCTTTTTCCATGCATTGGCTTGACGGGGCAGAGCAAGTCTGATGAGGAGCAATTGGCTTCTACGAGAGGAGGTGGACAACAGCTTCTACATGTCGGACAGGATGCTCCAGGCTTTTGTCAGCGAAGAGAGGAGGTCCCCGGAAAGCGTCATGCAGCAGAAGAACAAGAAATTTCTGACATATCGTACGCCCTACCAATGTACTTTGAAATATGGAACTTCTGGAAGGTACATCTACTAAAGCAGAACCCTCACCTACTTGTCCACCTATCGGCTCGAAATCCCACCGATGAATCTTCCGACTCCGAAGAGGAAGAAATACAAGATGACAACAAGAGCATGCCGATGCGGAGCAACCTTGAAGATGTGGCTTCTTCATCTTCTTCGAGAGCTCCTACAACAACTACATCAACAACCACGACGTATGCAGACATTGTTGCGATGACGACTAAGGAGTTGCTGGAAAGAAACGTGACTCAGGAGATTGCGGAGAAGCAAATCCATTTTGACAAAGGTGAAGCGTATCGAACAATCTTGGCCTTGCGCGGACTCCTTCAAGATGCAGTGGATTATGATAATGTCAATGCGATAGCGGCAAATTTCGCCAGGATGCGATGGACGTGAAGGATGCGATCCCGGCATGCGACGGACGCCAATAAGAACATGTAGTTCTAGCACTAGTACTGTTCATCTCTCGGAGATTGTTAGCACTGCTTCAAAGAATGTTGCCTACCGTACTTCAAAGGATGTTATACACTTGATGAGAGCCGGCGTATCACTGGATAACTTATACTTGAAGATGAGAACCTGAACCGGTATGAATACGTATACATGGATATTACCTTGACTTGTATGCTAAGGATGTTGTAGCTAACCTCAAGAAGGTTTGAAGTTGGGGGGGGGGGGTTCTCGGTTGATGTTGCTGTTTGCCCGATACAATTGTAGGGCTTAGGGTTTAAAAAACTCAAAAACATTCTTCTAAGAACATTCCTGCATTTATCAAACAAGTAGCTGGACAAGGTAGATATCTAGGTGGTCTCGAGGAGGAAGCATACTATTACCTGCGATAGCACAACGAGAAGGGCCTCCACTACTACTTACTTGTACAATGCTACTTACGTGTATATACTTAATATAAAAATCAGCACATTCATGAGCATCTATGCACAAGTCAGAGAAGTCTTGGCTTTCTGACTTTTTGCACTCAATCAGGAGTGCAACATCGTAATCCATCGACTGATTAGACTAATGATTTTAGGCATTCGACGGGGACGAGCAACATGGTAAAGACTTGAAGAGACTTCATTTTCAGCCGCTTCTGGTAGAAAAACTAGAACTCAACTGCAAACTCTAGATCTTCTAGAATTTTGTACAGCGAACATGAGTTGTTTTTAGTAGAACTATTTATAAAACTCGTCTTCGATCTCGTCTTGTTGACAATTGTCGGTTGCATGGCGCGAAGGAGGGCTCAGAAATTTGGATCATTGGTCTCGAAAAGGATCTGAGGAAATGTTACAGCGCGCAACACAGTTATGATCGTCTAGAATCATGTGAATGAATCACCGATGGAGAAGGCTTCGATGGCCCTCGCACATGTGGCATCCAAATTTGGCTGGCAAAGGTGCCTGGCTGGACCAAAAGAACACGAAGAAAGTAGACGACTACCGACTATTCAAGCGTAAAATCATCCAAGATATTCTTCTCTCAAATAGATGATCACTATGTCGTGGAGGTTTCAAAACGTTCTGTGGTTGTTTCCGATACAAGAAAGAGGTCTTGAATGTGTAGAGTCTTCTACGGTGTGATCCTACTTGACAACAAACATACAATCAGCATAGTATTCACCCCTTTCGGTTTGATCTTTCTGCGATTAGGATCTTTTTCAACGATCCCCCTGAAACAAGCCCACTGATATGGATATGGCCCGTTAATCATTATAGCTTCAGTCGTTTTGCTGAGATGGTAAGGTTCTTGTAGGGATGACCACGCATAGTGCTTATCAAAAGTAGTTCCACAACCTACAACTTGAACATTCGTGATCCCCACAGGAGGAGCTACAACCAAATATGTAATATGGGCTATGGCGCACAGTCTCGCAGAAGTAGAAGAGTAACTTTATATAAAAAGGAGCAGTGCTGGTGCAACAACTGCAACATGAACATTGTGTACTTGTATCACAACAACATCCATCAACATCATGCTAAGGTCTTTGTTCACGACTTCATTTTAGACGCTAGGAACGAGGAGGATGACGGCGACTTTTATTCCGGCAGAGCGGCTACGCGGAGAGGAGGAGGGACCTTTGTGCCTTCTTTTTCTCGAAGAACTTTCGCGTTCGAGCTGCCCTGCGCTCAAATCGCTTGCGGAGGAGATGAGACGGAAGAAGAAGGAGGTCGCGATCGTGATACACACACTGAAAGTGCCTCCTTTGCCAGGAACCGTGGCCTTGAGCACACTTAGCGAGCCTGAGGGGAGAAAAAGTAAAAGAGCGGCTGATCCGAGAACACCGGTTAGCCAGCTGCCAAAGTTTTGGCGTCCTCCAGTGGCTTACGAGCAAGCCGCGCCACCCTTTAGTGGGAAGGAATTGACAGAGGAGCCAGAGCGGCTTCGGTGGATGGAGGACATACACAATATGCGAGATCATGGACCCTGTGTGTATCCGAGACAGGAGCGCCTGTATCTAGTGATGCTCCGAGTGAACAGCGATCAGGCCTTGCTGCGGTTAGGGCGAGAGATCTCGTTTCCCCGCGGTTGTCCTCTGCTATGGTGTCCCGCGACCGGGGTAATCCAGTCCTACGGGTTTTATCCGAAGTTCAGCGACGCAAGTTCGGGTCACACGAACGCGGTGGACGCTCGTGCGCATCGCTTGGTGTGTTTACGCAAGTATTCAGGCTTTTTGTCGATCCTGCTCTGTTGGCGACGCAGCGACTTCGTGTCAGGCAACAACCCTAAGTTGAAGCAAGTTAGGCAGGACGCTGAAGTAGATGTTCAAGAAGAAGAGACAGAGTTTTTCTGGACGGCGACCTCGAAGAATTCAGCGGATCATGCGGGCAGTCGCTTCGTGCGTGACGCAGCAGAAATGTGGCGACGACAGCTCTTCGGCGATAGTGGAGAAGAAACTTCTGGCCAAGTACCAGTTGGCGTAGAAGATGTTGCACACAATGCTGCTTCATCTTCATCATCTTCTAGTTGTGCTGTTTTGGAAAATGGTACTAATGGCACTCGAGTTCTTGTCGAAGCTGATTCCGGCTCAAGCAGAGCGTTGATTTCTTTCGGAGGAGGAACGTCGGCTCTTATGCGTGCTATGGCTAAGCTTAGGATTTGCGTGTGCGCCGAAGCCATGTCGGTCCGCGATGAGGTCCACGGGGCGCGAGTTCTACGCGATTCGCTTGTGACCACGGCAGTTTGTGTTGGCGCCCTCAGTCTCACTCTGCGCACCGACGACGGAGTGAGGAAGCAAGATGCGGTGCAAATGAAAGAGCCTTTTGCCGTTCCAGCACAGCAGCAAACGCGATTAGCAGCGGCGGCTGACCCGTTGACTCTGCGACGCTTTTGTGCTGCGTTTGGGCTGCCGCATGAACCTCCGGTAATTGTCGCGGACAGGGAGAACGTCCTAGCATTCTGGACCGCACTGCAAGCAAGAAAAGACTTCCTCACGGAGAGCAAGTACAAGGAGTTTTTGGAGGACAACGTGGAGTTATTGCAGGAGGAGGAGGAATTTTCATTTCCATCCGGGGGCACGACCAGCACAAGATCACAGGGACTCGAGCTCACAAATACGATGACTAGTTGTACGTCCACCTCAGGGTCGTCAGCGTCCTCAGGGTCGTCAGCAATACTCCTAAGCACATATGCAGCATCCAAGGGAGCAAACGGAAAATCACTTTCACGGGAGTCAAGGTATATTGAGGAGGTCTTCGCTGCTGCAATCAAAATCGGGGAAGATGAGCATTCCAAGTGTCATCCTTCTGCGAAGGAACGCACCGGTTCTTCTACAACCTCTACCTTTAGAAGGAGTCATGTTGATCACTCGGAAATCCTAGGCGACGTGCTTGAAGGTCTGGTTGTGCACTTCTATGATAAAGACGGTGGCAAACTTGTCACGCGAAAGCAGAAGTTCCCGAACTACGTTAGCCGCATTGCGCTGCGCGAGTGGCTGAAATCGAAGGGGACACTCGTTTGTGGTTCTGTAGAACGTAAAATTTCCAGTTTCGTGGATAAGTGGTGCATCACGTCAGACGGCGGCGCCTGGTGGCGTCGGTGGTTTCTCAGGGCAGCGCTAGCGTGGGAAATGCTTGGGCCTTCGGGTTTTCAGGTTCGGAAGGCTAATGAGGGTGGTAAAACCGTTGCTCTCGAAAGCGGGGAGAATGACAGCGGAAGGGACCAGAAAGCTAATAAAACCGTAGTTGCTCTCGGAAACAGAAGGGATCATAGAGGAAAACACCCCGAGGCAGGCGGGTGGCACATTGCGCTTGCGGACTTTACGACACGGGTATTTGCCAGTGATCTGGGTGGTTTGGAAGATGATGCTGTGGCGTTGGAAGATACTGAAGTAGATCCCGTTGGAGCAGACACCGCAGACGCTCTCGCGGTACTGAGTCGCTACTGCAATGCGACGAGCGGCGCCTGCACTATAGTCCCGCGTAGCGGTCGCCACGCGTACAAAAGCAGCAAAGATCTTGCTGGTCTGATCTCGCATTTGAGGGGGTCTGCTATTTTTACTTCTTCTTCTGGAGGAAGCGTCGACGTCGTAAATGAGGGCAAGCAAGATGATACAAACAGCAGTATGGAAGTTGTTGCTGACTCAAGTTTGACAACGTCTACTGCAGGTAGTCTACAGGGCGAGTCCGATTTGTTTCGGCATGTCCTGAAGGACAAGATTCGTGCAACAGTCGTCGTGGTGCTTGGGCCAGTAGGCTACGGGAAGTCGACGCTTGGGAGTGCACTGGCGAAACGTTTCCCAGAGGTTTTCGAACACATCGATGGCGACGAGCTAGGTCTGATTGACGGCGGAAACTTGACGGTGACAGATGTGTCCACGAAGTTGAAGGGAGAGCGGCAGGAGCTGACTTTCTTTCGTGTTTTTGAGGCGCTTTACGTGCGAAAAAAAGTTCCCGTGCTTTCGGTTGGTGGCGGGGTGCTTTTCGGTAGCGACTCGGCCGCTGGAGGAGGTGATCAAGGAGTCATTGGCGGAGGCCAAGATCTGCGATTGCGTTCGTGGCTTCGTAGTTGCTTAGGCGGCGCAGAGGTCGAAATCGTTGCGTTTTTACCGGGTCCCAAGCTAGAGCGGGAATATGCGCAGAAGCACTTGGTGGAAGCGTGTGTGCACGAGCGGTTGGAGCGTAGGTTTTGGGCTGTGTCGGGTGGCGGCGGCCCAGACGCACGAAGCAAATTTGTCCGAATGATCACTGATCTATCTGCGAAAAACGTGCGCTTTGCGCAGATGCTACGCAAAGAAGCAGAAGCGGTTGTCTACTACCGTCGAGTACAGTTTAACAAGCGAGAAGGCTCTACTTTAGATGGAAAAAAGGAGAAGAACAGTAAACAGGATACAACTTCTGTCCAAGGTAATAACAGCGAATCAGCAGGAGGACCTAACAACGAAACAGAACAACAACCTATTATCGATTTGCTCTTTGACGAGCAGTCATCTTCTAGGGCAAGTACAGGACAAGAACGACCTCAGGTTCTGTCTAAGAGCGAGTCTGTGTCACGTAGTGCAGAGTCCCTCCCGGAGAAAGAGGTCAGCAACAAGGATCAAAGGGCGCACGCGAACGGGGGAAATAAAAGTCAGCGAGGCCGCGGGGGGGACCGCACTGCTGCTGCGTCGTGGTGTCGTTTGGAAGAGTTTTTCATCACTCACACCAAGAAGAGTGGCGATGTGAAGATGCTCTCTCGAAATCACGATCAAACTGAAACATCACCATCCTTCTCGTTGATAAAACTTCCAGATCTCTCTGAAGATCTTGTTCCTTCTTTCCATCAGACCAGGGCTTTGGCGATTGCACCTGAGGTGATGAACCGCTTTGGGCACATCACATTGGCTTACGGAAGTCAGGCATTTTTTCAACCCTCTGAGGCTCAACTACATCAATGTCCTCAACACTTGGATCAACAGGGCAACAAGGCTCCTCGCGCTTTCAAACTGAACACGTGTTTGCACGTCAGCTTTCCGAAACAGATGGGGGTACGGTTTATCCTCGTCTTCGTGCCCAATGGAGATCGAAATCATCGTGGGAAAAGGGTAAACACGAACCATGATGTTGCGCAGTCTTCTTCTTCCTTGAGGCTTTTGGGACATATAACTGTCGACGCGGGACCCCACACCGCTGGGCAGGTTGCTGGTCTTTGTACGCAGTTGCTCGATATCGAGACATTTCGAAAGCGCGTCGAGGCCAAACTGGGTGCCAAAATAGCAGTTGAGGAGAGGAGCAAGAATAACAGAAAAAAGTCAACACATCAACGACCTCCGAAGGAAGTAAAGAAGAAAGCAGCTTCTACATCTTCTTCTCCGACTACAGATCAGCATAGACTTGATATTGATGAAGTTGATGAAGATCAACATGTTCTTTCCTCGCAGATGTCGAGCGAGAAGAACAAGAGTGACAACATCGAAATGGAACAAGAAGAGAGTTTCTTCTACAGGGAAGATAGTGTACGCGTGCAGATGCCGATGTTGAGGCATAGCGATTTCCAACAGGACAGCGCGATGGCTACGGAGTGGTACCACGCAACGGAAGCGTTGCTACAACAAACTGACGTGCACATACACACGATTTTCTCTGTGGCAGATTCTAAATCTGCCGTGGCAGACATAGAAAATGAAAATGTTGCTCTTGAGCGGTCAGCACAAGAACGGATAGAATTAGTGTGGAGTCGACTTCTGTCTCTGCGAGAGCGAGATGACGAACTAGTAAAGGAAGAAATTATGGACCACGATGCTAGTGCTAGACCACCCCCGAAGCGTCAGAAAACCTCTTCGTGAAGACCAAATGCGTCGCTCCTTCCAGTCGCTCCTTCCAACCCGAGTCCTCCATTCCAACAAGTCTTGAGTTTTATGGCTTCCTCACCACTACGATAAATGATGGCCATATAATCTGATAATCGGCGTGCTGGCGCTCCGTCACAGGATCTGGTGTTCCCCAGTAGATGTCCACATGCCGTTGCTAATCAAGTGCACTTAAAGCGTGGTAAGATCTGATAACAGCCCAACACATAAAACGACCACTGCTGATGTGTACAGCTGGATGAGCGCAACGCCGAAGATTCGGTCGCATGCGTAAGTACTTATGTACGTCAATATCTATGATCGGTCACACCTCCTTCGTCGATTAAGAGTAGATACAAGTGCCAGACACGTAGGATGGAAATTTTTCAATCTAGCCTATGCTGATGCAAGTACATACGATTCAGAACGAAAAGGATACTCTTCATCATCTATTTCTGGATTGATTCGTTAAGTGTGCGCCTTGAAGTTAGCAAGGAATAAATCAAAAAATGGGTTTCACACGAAGGCGGAAGAACAAAGAAAGCGCGTTGCTAGGCGAGTCTGGCGCAGACGAAGAGAGTCACGGGAGTGCGGTCGCAGCCTCCTTGCCGAAGAAGACATCAGTTTCTCCAGCGACCGCGCACCTGATTGGGCTTGGGACGCTGGTGTGCGCCGCGCTGTTTGCGGCACGGTGGCTCCTACTCTGAAGAGTTGTGACTCGAGAGGAGAGCAGTGGAATGATCACAGAAGGGTCCAACGGTGCTGGTGGGGTGTAAGAAACATGATGATAATTCAAATGCTGAATGTGAAGACAGTTTCTACTTCATCGAAGATGTTGATGCAACAACAGAGTCTTGTGAATATGCCAGTTTTATTTGTGGAAGCGAACGATTTGAAAAAGCGAAGAACAAGTGTTATAACTCAGGCAAGCTCGACCATGCTCTATTCTGCAACACGGATTTTAAGGTTGAGATCACGTCTAAAGTTCTAGGGCATACGAAGATGAGAATTTAGACTCCTAGGACATACGAAGATGCCACTCCGAGAAACAACGAAGGATTGAGAATTTAGAGATTTTGATTTACAACTAGTTGACGCGTAGAAGGTCGAAGTTATCTAGGGAGTATCTCTGTAACGTTGCCCGTCAAGGTTCCTCAGCTAGAGAATACTCGACTAGAAATCCTCGCTCTTGTCGAAGAACAAAATAAAAGTAAATGTCTCCTCGGAAGATGACCACTCGTTTTCTCGTACCATGTTGACTATGCGCTAGACCTCCGATTTTACCGAAGACTGAGTGCCAAAAACTTCGTTGAAATGCGAGGATGGTCTCGGAAACATCCGCCAAAACAACACCACCAGTCATCAACATCATTCCCCATGCCGGATCAGTCGCTAGCTCGGCGCATTCAGCTGCGAGTTCTGCAGCGCAGTCCGGTGGCAGCTCAGCGTCGTCATCTAGCACGCCACCTGGAAATAAGCTCTTCGGCGCGAAGAAGAAGGCGGGTGCTTCTCCTGTCGGAAGCACTGCAACGGGAGCAGGGGATGGAGGCGGAAATCAAAATGGAAACGTTTCGGTTATGAAAATGAAACTGTCGAGAGTCTGTCATTACCACTGTTGAAATTTCTCGACTATAATTAAGCCGCTTATTATTTGCAAGCTCTACAACTTTGACTTGTTCCAGTTCTTTCGTACTGCAGTGGGCTTTATGTCCTTTCACTTCCTGCTCTACTTCTAAGGATCAGGACAACATGTTGTCTTCGGTCAACGCGAGTACGCCAGGGGTGGTGCGATCGCAAAGTACAAGCACGTCGAAGAAGCTGTTTTCACGGTTGGTCGGTTACGATCCGTACTCAGGCTCTTTGACGGACCATTACGAGCTTGGGCAAGTGTTAGGCAAAGGCGCTTACGGAGAAGTTGTAGCGGCTCGCCTGCGTCCAAGGTCTAGGCTTTTTTCGGGTGTCTGCGTTGCATGTTGCCTTAGTTCGAAACGAGTGGAGGCGATCATAGCAGCGCCAGATCTGGATGAACTAATCGACTCCTTTCGAAATAAACGGAATATAAATGGTATTAACTACTTTATGTAGTTGATCAAGTACTAAACCTAAACGGATTCGCAGTAGTGGAAAATGATGAATTCGTACTTCAAAATAGTACATGGAATCTTCTGACTTAAAGTAACTACAGCTACAACTTAGAGGACATTACTTGGACATTCTCCTGTGATACACCTACATCCATAGGTTCTCGTAGGACGTTGTCAAATCTTGGTACGATTTCAACGCTTGTTCTAAACGGTGCATCAATGCCATTACGAGGCGTGCGTGGCAGTGTGATTGACGACGCGGAAGACGAGAGAATAGACCCGCCAAGAAGCGCATCAGGTGGAGGAGTGGAGCCGCGGACATCTTAAGGCTTTTTTGTTCAGTCACTGACATCTGCTTCTGGTGTGAGGTACTATCCTCTCCTCAGTGAAGGCGTTGCACCCTTTGCTTTCTTGAAGGGGAGAGATGAAATCCTGTTTTCTTGCTTCAGCTCTTCAAGCGCTGCACTTTCCCTTTTGATTCTCTTATCTCACGCTAGCTGCTAACAAACTAATGGTTGTTCCTTTACTCAGGTAACCACGGATGGTGATTGAGGTTGACTTGCTTTAAAGATCGCAGTTTCATCGTGGAAACGCTCGGGCTAGAGGGATGGAGCACCATACAGGGTCACGCTCCACACAAGCCGGCCGCATCAGCCTGTTTCAAAGGCTAAAGGGGGCTGGGGGAATGTCACCCGCTTCTGTGTTACCTTCAATAGGCAATGAAGACGATGTTACAGCTGGAGCACGGTTCTCCAAGGCCAGTCTAGGCGGCGGTTACGGTGGACGGGCGAGTACTGGTATGTGAATGCATGATAATCAGTCTGTTCATCTAGATAGGAATTAGAAATTTCAATAACATGAAAATGTTGATTCAACGGAGATCACTCTTTTCATTTTCATCAACTACGTCTAAGAAGAACAGAAACAATGTATAAATGACCTTCACAACTGACATCCACATGTAAATGACCTCCACAACCGTTTAGTTTTCCCTCTAATTATATATTCTATTCTAGATCTAGTCCCTTCATCCAATAAAAAACAATACATAGGCGGTCGTCAGCGTATGTCTTTAATGACTCGGTCGTTGGTGCCAGGGCATTCTTTTAGCAGAACCAGCCTCGCAGGTGCGCAGTCTTTTGTCACTTCAGAGAGTTTCGTCAAACGGATATGCTCCTACGACGAAGCAGCTTTACGTTTATGAAACAAGGATTGGTGAACGTGATCGTGAAGGAGATATCGGAGTTTTCTTTAGCTTGTCCGACCGTTTCTTGTAAGACTATTTCATGTAGTCAGAGACAACACAGGGTCAGGGAGTACTCTTAACACATACAGTGTGAGGCATAGGTTCTAAGAACCTACTGTATGAATGTCAACACTTACCACTTAGTAGAAGTTCTTGAGCATGCTCCTCTGTAGAACGAAGACACTTTCCCCTCCAAGTAGAGTTTGGTTCATTTTTCCCAAGACCTTCGCCGAATGACGCGCTTCGGCGAGCGGCAACAGCAAGCAAAAAGCAAGCATGGTCTGAACAGCAGAGTCTACTAGAGCGGCTACAGCCTGTCCAAGCTTGGACCTTTGCAGTCAAGTGCATGAAGAAAGTGGCCTTAGTCGAGGAGGAGGCGAAAACGATACAACTTGTATGGCAACGTGTACACTGACTAGGTTAGTTAAATTGAAAAACTCGACTCAAGCAGTAATACTCCGGCTTAGGTCTGTTTTTTGTCCCCTCACGTAGGGATGATAGTCTCGAGGCCGTCTCAATGACACACCGATCGTTACTATCTTGTCTTGCCAGTAGTAGTAAGACGCGTGATGATGATAGTACACAATGTTGGTTAAACGGAAAAACTTCGACTCATTCAGTTGCGAGAAGTGCTGTTGAGAAATATTACGTGGTTGACTTTCCTAGCCCTAGAAATACCACATTGAATTAGGTCCCACATCTTGACCAACGTCGTGATCCACTCCCTGCTTCAGAATGTATAGAAAAGCGGATACAAATCCTTCTGCGTATACTTGAAGGGGACACGACTGAAGATACGTTAGTGAAGCTTAAGGGCACAAACGCAGCTGCAAGTGCGAATCTTCTCCTGGTGCCAGACTTTTACAGTAGCGGAAACAGCAGCAAGCATCTGTCTGCGGCTGCGGGAGGTGCCAAGAAGAAACTCTCCTTCATCCTCGGAGGCTTGGGAGTTATGCACATCAATTAGACATTTTTTATCTACTCCTCTAGTACTAGATCTAGAACGGATGAAAGTGAAGTGTATCCGTGTAATTCTTTATTAATAACTAGATTAAGAGTCTTATTTGACCCACTTGGTTTTTCTTTTTCTTTTTTCATGCTTAGTGCCGGAGACGGAGCTTCGCAGTTAGTTGTGCCAGGCAGTGGGCCTCCGCCACGAGGATCTCAGGCTGGCGCCATTACAATGAACCAGTTGGGTCTACCTGTAGCAAACCAAGGTTAAGGCTAGACACTCACTATGTCCTGGTGTGAGGCACCCACTACTCTCAGTGGTGGGGACGTGCATCCCCTTGATTTAAAAGCGAAGCTAATGGTGGGAAAGGAAGCAACTCACTCAACCGCAGATAGTGAGTGTCTCGCGTTAACAAACGGGTGGCATGCAGGGTCGTCGGAGTTACCTGAACAATACGCATACGGGTTCGCGGGGAAGCATACTGCGCGCGCCGCTTCTAGTCGGAGGAGAAAAGGGAATGCCTCTCAGTGTGGACATGTACGACGGGAACCAGAAAGTATAGCTATTTCCTTCTGGATGGCATAAGACAATGAAAATAAGTTCAGACTCCCGCATAGGAGCACGGTACTTCTGACGAGATGAGACCATATCAAGGATAGAATGATGCGCTTGAGTCAACGAGGCTTAATTCGACTGACGCAGGAATTTGTTCGCTACACTTACATCTATGTATTCGTAGCGAAGCAGGTAGACGATGACGAGCCTCATCATCTCCTCAAAAAAACACAAGAAGTATCATTTCTTCCCCTCACAGTTGTTTCGCACAGCCTTGGAGATAGAGCTGAAGGAGTTGGGACAGCGCAAAAAGGAGATGACGAAAGATCTCAAGTCCGTCAGTGAGTCTGCAGTGCTGAAGGAGCTGCGATTACTTGCGCTCTGCCGACATAAAAACGTTCTCTACCTCGTGGAGGCTTTTGAAGATGACAGATGGATGTACCACTTTACAGTTTATTATTTGTGCCTGATCATGAGAATATAGGAGAAAGTACGTGAATCATGAACTGGTATCCGCATAATTCAAATTCTTTGAGAACATCAACGTTCCAAATCACTACCTCAATAAGCTGTGCCAAACAAATTACATTTTTTAAGTATGCTAAAAATCCATTTTGGCTCAAGCGAGCTTCAAGTGGTCTATTAACACCATTTAAAACACTCAAGTGATAAACTTCTCTGGACTTCTGCTCTCAAGGAAAGATGAAGGACTTTATTATCTCTGTGATGACCTGAAGGCAGACGGCTGCCACTGTTGACCGCGGAGGAGGAGAGTACTGCGCTAGTCGAATGGAGGAGAACCGAAGTGAAAATAGGGAAAGTCAGAGCCATACGGTCTAACTTCTGCTTCGCAGTTGGCTCTGATCGGCTAACGCACGTTCGCAAGTTCTACGAGTAGGAGGCGACGGCAGCAACACGCTTTGCGACTAGCAGGCGACGCCAGCGACAGCACGCTTTGCGACTAGCAGGCGACGGTAGAAACTGCAGTACACAAGTTCCTAGCAGGTGGCATTAGCAACTGCAGGCCAACGCGAGAGCCAGCGACTCGAATTCCCCCTGTTCGACATTCAAGAAAAAGTTCAACAAGTTCTGCAAAATGTTGATGGCCAGCAGTACAATGCTTGCCTTGAGAAGTTTATCCGGGAGAAGAAAAGTTTTATAAAGACATCTCACGCTCTGACGATTGGTGACAGATAAGGAGACTCTGACTTCGTTAGTGCGTCGCTTAATTACAAAGTTTTGGAAAAAGTTTCTAGCCAAAAGGAACTGAAAACTTGGACCGTTTTTTACATACGACGAAGTTTGGTAAGGTTCTCATGCTTCACATCCACGAGTGTTCTCAAAAAAGTATCAAAATAGTAGATGTTGCGTTTCTTCTTCAATACTGTTCTCCGGAAGACATGATAGCCGTCTGGTATATCGTATGGCGATACAAAACATGCAACATGAAGTAGAGAAAAAATGGAAAACTTGAGCGACAGCACGCTTTGCGACTAGCAGGCGACGGTAGAAACTGCAGTACACAAGTTCCTAGCAGGTGGCATTAGCAACTGCAGGCCAACGCGAGAGCCAGCGACTCGAATTCCCCCTGTTCGACATTCAAGAAAAAGTTCAACAAGTTCTGCAAAATGTTGATGGCCAGCAGTACAATGCTTGCCTTGAGAAGTTTATCCGGGAGAAGAAAAGTTTTATAAAGACATCTCACGCTCTGACGATTGGTGACAGATAAGGAGACTCTGACTTCGTTAGTGCGTCGCTTAATTACAAAGTTTTGGAAAAAGTTTCTAGCCAAAAGGAACTGAAAACTTGGACCGTTTTTTACATACGACGAAGTTTGGTAAGGTTCTCATGCTTCACATCCACGAGTGTTCTCAAAAAAGTATCAAAATAGTAGATGTTGCGTTTCTTCTTCAATACTGTTCTCCGGAAGACATGATAGCCGTCTGGTATATCGTATGGTGATACAAAACATGCAACATGAAGTAGAGAAAAAATGGAAAACTTGGCACTCATTTCGCGTTCAATACAAAGCAGCCAAGGTTTGCAAGAAAAACACAAAGCACTGTATTGCGAGTTGCAAACGATTTGAAATCAATGACGGAATACATTTCTTGGTCGATGGAGAATGACGTCTCAAAGAGAAAAGAAATAAACGCCGATTAGTTTTGGCACTGTTTTGAGGCGCAATGTCCTCTAGGTCTTAGATTCCAGTGACTATACGGCAATCACCGTATATTCCTCTGCATGAATTTTTTCTGCAGGCTCTTCTCTCCTCCAATTCTGTAATTGGAATCCAGGATTGAATAGATTGCTTATCCCCTTACCAGGCTTTCCACTTCCGCGGCCGTTTCCAGTCTTGGATACACACTGCTGGAATTGATTTGTCCCCTCATTAGGCTCGGAGTACTAAATGGGACACCATGAATGAGTATTCCACGTGTTTCTTCACCCTGAAAAATAAAAAAGGTATGTCGTAGTGGAGCGGTGTTACGGAGATTTTACTTCCCGGTATACGAGCTCGAGGCCGTTGCCGATAAATGTTGCGAAGCGAGTCATTTTTCAAGTTCTGCTCGCATTGCAGCATCTTCACAAGCTGCTCGTAATACATCGGGATATCAAACCCGAAAATATCCTCTTCAAGAATCCTGACCATCCACGTACTGTTGAACTTTTATTTTGTGTAGCCCATTCTTGCCGCTGATACATCCTCACCGGGGAGATTGGGATTGTGATTTGACTATTTAGAACAAGCTTCGACCACTCACTGACTTCTATGCATCCTCACTCCAGTTCTGCTACCGGATGTTGTAGTGGGAGACTTCGGTATGGCTATGCAGATGCAACATCGCGGAAGCGTTTGTAATGATTATGAGCAAATCTCATCTCTTGGCTTCTTTTTTGAAGGGCGGACGTAGTTAAGTTTTTTTCCATTCTCTCCGGGTGACGTGTGGGCGCCGGCAGTAGTGCAGAGCAAGATCCAGCGCGATGGCCGCGCGGATCTGGGTAGAAATCGGCCCGCGGTCGCTACTCGATTGCCACAAAGGGGGAGGCCCTGCAGGCGGGCCGACCCAGTAGGGCGGAGAGGGTGCGTGCAAGATGGTGGCGCAGCTGTTTCAGGTTTTGTGCCGGACTTGGGAGGCGAAGGAGGCGGTGCGCCGCACGGTCGCGGCAGGCAACTCGGGGGAACGGGTCGCCAAGCTGTTGTGATGGCTTGCCGTGGCTAAAGCTCTCCAGGCTTGAGGCTGGAGCCAGAAAGGGGGCGGGGCAATGAGTCGGTCAAAGAGGACGAAGACCATGGCGCACGCGTCTGCCTCTCTCTTGGGTGGGACGAGAGTGCCTTGCTTGTGGTGCTGTCAATACTCAGCCGGACACGCAGACGCAAAGAGAAGCAGGGCGCCGCGGTATCTCGGTCGGTGGTGTCTGTACCCAACGACAAACAGGGCGCGCACAGTGGGCAAGCAGGTAGGCCGCCCGGCTTTGCTGGGAGGACCTGGCGCCGGCTCGGGTGGTGGTCGCCGTGGCCCCCGGGTCGGGTGGTGTTGGCAAAGGGCGCGCCGCGGGTGGTTTTGGCTTTGACGCGGCTCGCAAGCTCGGGCCACAAGGCTTCGAAGTGCTGGCGTCGACACCTCGAGCGTGCACCAAAGTGGTGGCTGCGGTTAGCTTAGAGATGGAGAAGGATCAGGGGAGCACGCGGAAGCGAGTGAGGCGGGCACAGAGGGAGGAGCGGCAGGGGGCAACGCCGTAACGCAAGGCAGTACGGCCGGCGCGGTTGAAGCGCTAGCGAGTGGGCACATGATTACAGCACCCACCTGCCCGGCGGTTTTTGGCGTGTTCCATGCAGCTGGAGGCGCTTAATTGCAAAGCGCACGGCGAGGGAGATAAAACTACCACAGAAGTAGGCCCGCGCGTGGGCTGTTGGGTCGTCAGCAAGTGACAGGGACGGGCTTCGAGAGCTGTAGGAGGTGACAGGGAAGGCGAAAAGGACAGCGGCAAAGCGGGCAACTTGCAAAGCGGTGAAGGACAACAAAGAGGGAACAAGGGCCAAAGCGGACGGAGTAAACAAAGGCAAAGGCAAAGGCCACCAAAAGGCAAGGACCTGCCGGGCTGGAGGTTTTAGACTGGAACGCAACTACAGCCGCGTCTCAGCATACCGCGCGGCTCTCTCTTGTCCATTACCAAGGGGGACGGATCTGCGCGCTAGTGTCGGCCAGCCAGGGGCGGGCCACAAGATGGGCCGCGTGGGTGCGGTGCCGTCAGGCAGGGCGGGGCGATGCAAAAACGCAAGGGGTGCCACCGGGGCAAGGCCTCAAGTTCAGGGGCTGGCTTCGTGGTGTCCAGAGGGGAACCCCCTGCACCTGAAGCGCCAGCAGGTCGCGGCCAGGTGACCGCCCTCCCCAGATCGGGGGGGGGGTTCCTCTCTCTCTCTCTCTCTCTCTCTCTCTCTCTCTCTCTCTCTCTCAGCCAGGGGCGGGCCCCTTTGTGGTGCTCATAGCTGGCGCATTTGTTCGATATTGTTTGGCTTGTCTGTGAAAGAATTGCTTAGAGAAAATGGATGGCGGGGCGTGCGTAGCTTGGACTGGCTCGCCGGGTGGGGTTTTCGCTTGGGTTTTGCTTTGTCTTATTAGTTTTCGTGGGCGCTGCTCGTGGCATAGTCGATGCTATCTAACTACCTAGGCAGAGCTTGCCCGCATCGCCAGACTGCGCGTCGTTGGTCTTTATGTATTTCGTTTCGCTTTCAAGTCTGCAAGTACGATCGGGCCACCCACAGCTTTTATCTTCACTTCTAATCTTTAATCGCTGGCTCCGCTGCTTTTATGGCTCCAGAGACCTGGAGGCAGAATGGATATCAACACTTCAAAAGCGATATCTGGGCAACTGGCGTATGCCTCTACGAAATGTTATACCAAGCTTTGCCTTTCCACGCGACCTCGCATACATTAAGGCTTGATTTTCGCAGCCATTCTTCACTTCTCTGTCCTCTGTAAAATCAGGGTTAGCGATTCAGGGATTGCAACTTTTACAACGTTATCCTTACAGAGGACGGACGGTCTTTTTCTTTATCTTTTTTAGTCCTCCTAGAAGACTTTCTCTTTCCCTATCAATCACTTTCCTCCATATTTCATAAGGTGAAGGGATGATATGTACTTGTGATGCTCTAAAACCAGCTACCGCGAATGCAATGGCCAAGGAGCGGTGGGGTGATGCTGGAGTTCGAGGTGGCGAGTTTTGTGATTTGGCTTACAAGCTGGGCAGTATTGGTATACGTCTCGCGATGATTGTCTTACGGCCTCCGGGAATCCATCTTCAGAAGCATCTTGGGGCATCTTACTCCCTATGGGTGGAAAAACAGAGGAAGATGGACTCCAGGAAGGTCTAATTGTCGTTGCCCCTGGGGTCATGCCAGCGTACGGAGTTCAGCGTGGTGGCGTGAATGACGATTTGGTCACGCAGGAGGCACGAGACACAGCTTTATGAATTGCGATTTAGAGATTTTGAATTCAATTACCTACACTAGGTACTTTACAGGTCGTTTGCGCCGCTTGTCCAGCATCTTTGTTTTTAGCATTGTGAAAAATTCAGAGTTTCTTCTTGTTCTACTCAGGTGGGATTGCCAGTACAGTACCGCGCATAACGTCACCGGCACAAGATGAACTCTGTTACAAGATGAAATCAGTGCTCTGAAGACCAAGACTCTAGCCCAACTTTGATATCGCAAGAGAGCCATCTTCTAACGAAAGAGCTGCTATTAACGAAGGATCCCCAGCTGCGACGTAGTGCAGGGCAAGCGCTGGCCTTACCCTGGTTCCGAGACTTGATGGACGATGACAACGTCTCAGGCTCGTCACCGCAGACAGGGCACTGAAGTGCACTTATGCTTGACTTCGGGTTTCGATGCGATCTTTCCAAGGATGTTTTATGACGTATTGCCGGTCGTGTAGTACTTGCTATTGCTATTCAGCAAAACAAACAGCACAACTGTAACTTGCCGAATATCTACCGATGATGACTCTTGAGAGTCTTGTTTGTATCTCTTCAGTATAATATTGGATTGTAATTATGTACAATAGATTTGGTTTGATTTCGACGACGAATAGGGAAAATTTCGTAGTATCTTTAGTATCTCTGATTATCATCACGATAAAATCAGCAGAGCCATTTGGTATAGTTGAGGTAGAAGATGCAGCTTAGATCTGCAGCCCTGAATGATTTCTTTTTTTCGTGCAAAGCTATGCAAGTCCTGGAGTACAACTAGTGATTTACAATTTAAAGTTGTAGTGCATGATGTCGTTGAGTTTCCGAGTAGTTTTTTTCAAACTACACGAGAATTAAATGAGCACGAAAAAGGCGTGAAACTAGAACCATTGCAATAAGTGGAAGATGAAAACAAGCACCTGGTATTATGGTGAAAGAATAGAAGAAAGACATCTTGCAGCACTGTGGCGATGAATTTCATGTACAGAGCTCAGAAACTAGGCCAGCTTTTTTTTGAAAAATACCATTTTGCCGAGTCTCCCTTGCATGCCAACAGGGATTTCGATGTGCACGTGAGACGAATCAGCAGAAAGCGTGTGCGCGAGGCAACACCACGTCAGAAACTTTCGGCAGAGATGAACTACAGAGAAAAATCGACACTGACTACTGTACTTCACCAAATGTTCATGTGATATGAAAGAAAACTCACAACAAAATAAAATGTTAAAAAGAACAAACGTTTTTACAAGATCTGCTTCTTCGTCTTCCAGTGCAACGGACGGTAGTTGCCAATGCTTTTTTCTTTCGTAGAAGGCCTACCATCTTCGTTGTCGGTTACTCATCGTCGTCTCGTCGGGTATCGTCCATTCACTTTCTGATGTAATAAATCTAAGTAATGATCTCAGCCAGAACAACGCAAAGAAGTCTCAGGAGCGTCGTTTTTTTGTTCGTACGTGTTTTTTTTTCAACCGGGATTCATGTTTTGTAAATTTTCGAGCTAAAAGAATACTCACCACGAGTTCTTCAACAGTCTCATCTTCTATGAATATCGTATCGTTCGTATCAATTTCATCAATCATCAATCATGCACGACCAGGGAGGGAGCAGAGAGGCAGTAGGCTCTTTTTGATGTCTAAGCATTTTTTTTCTTGCTGGGAAGTCTGCTCCTCGAGAGAAAATGCGGGCTCCTCGATATTTTCGTCCATCGTTAGTACTGCGGAGATGACATCACTCTGCTGTTGTCCACGAAGTTCACATTGATAAGCTTTGTCCTGTTGTTTCTTGTTCTCCTGTTTTGACTGTAATTTGTTCATCGCCTTGGCGTGATAGATTCTCCAATTTATTTAGGCGAAAACTTACTACATGAGCATTTAGGACCTTGTCATCAATATCAAGTTTAGAGGGCTATAACTTAGACTAAGTACAACAACGAACAAGAGCAGGCTGAGTTGTCAAGATGTCTGTCGTGTCTCCGAGTCGAGGTGCGGAGGATCCAACGACCGCTCCGACCACTGCTTTTAGTAGTGCGAGCTCTTCGACAACAGGAGGCCCTACTACGACAGCGTCTACTTCTGGAACTTCGAGCAACGCAGGAGCAGGACCATCTGCGGCACAACATGCGAATTACATGAATGGCAGTAATGCCATTGGTGGGTCACCGCAGATCCATATGAGGATGACATCAGCTTCAGGAGCACTAGAAGGAGGTGGATCGGCAACAACAGGAACGACAAATAACTCATCAACTGCTGGAACAGCACAACAGCAAGTAGGACAACAGCATCAGCTTTCTTCTCCACAGCAACCTCTTTCGTTTTCGACTTCGGGTGCTATACCTACTTCCGCGCAACAGCTACACCAGAAAAAGATGATGAGTGTGGGTCGCGCACCACCTCCACTAGGTCGAGCAGCCTATACTACCCGCGGAAAATGTGTCCGGTTATTGCACGCGACGCGTGAATTCTTCTGCCTGCAAGCCGCTTTAGACCGAGCCGATGGCGTGTGTGACAGTTTGATCGATAGCTATATGCGCTTTTACGAGTCCTTAGTAGCAATATGTCCGGCACTGGCGGATTGGCGACCCGAGATAGTCGAGACTTTTGAGCAACGACCATTACAAGCAACGTTACCGATATTCATGGTTGGAACAATGATGGGTACATCTATGACTAGTTTTTGGACTGTTCCTGTCGTAAGTGTAACTCCGATTGTGAGTGGTCAGCCTACTTTGACAAATCAACCCTTACTACCATTGATCTCGTCCACCACCTTCTCACTCACCCACTCACTCAGTCACTCACTCACTCACTCACTCACCCACTCGCTCACTCGCTCACTCGCTCACTCGCTCACTCAGTCACTCACTCACTCACTCACCCACTCACCCACCCACCCACTCACCCACCCACTCACTCACTCGCTCACTCACTCACCCACTCACTCACTCACTCGCTCTCAACTCTTTCGTCAGGTATGCTCTACGTTGCCTACGCGTTTGTTTATTTGCCTACGATTGGAAGTGTGTGGGAGGGCCGCGTCTTCCACATCTGCCTCGGAACGAGTATGCTAGCTTACTACAAAGGTCTCGTCACTGACCCTGGAGGTATTCCAGACGCCGGATGGCACGATCTTCCGATTGGCATAGAGCTCATGGAGAAGAAGAAGAAGTCTTCGGAGTACCGATTCTGCTCAAAAGAGGGCAAGTACAAGCCGGACAGGACGCACTTTTGCTCCGCGATGAGCCGCAACGTACTGCGCATGGATCACTACTGCCCCTGGTTGTCCAACTGCGTCGGCTACTTCAACCACAAGTACTTCTTCCTTTTCCTGCTGTACACTAGTGTGGCATCGAATATGGTGACGTACGGCCTCTTCAAGCTACTGGCATCGAAGCACGTGATGCTAAATGCGGGCTACCAGCTCATGCTAGCCGAAGGGAGCGGCCTCAGCGTGATCCTGAGCTCTGTCCTGACTCCGTTTCTCGCGTTTCACTGCTGGCTCATCTCCCGGAACATGACCACCATTGAATTCTGCGAGAAAAAGACACTACGCGACGAAGACGCCGCTGTACTAACTTCGTCTTCGACGTCAGGAGGTGCGCGTGATGGAAGCAGCAACTTCGACCAAACAGCGTCGAGCTTGGTTTCAAGAGACAGCAGATACAGCAATTTAATGCCGAGTCACAGCATGGTTGGCGGTTCTTTTGGTAGCTCCGCGTCGGGGTCTACAACTGCGTTGATGTTATGAATGGACAGCAACAGAGAGATGTCTACAGCAACTTGTTAATGGTACTTCACTGATTTTTGCCGTCAGTCTCAGTTCCGTGTGTTTGTGGAAGTATTATTCTCACGGCCTCTCACTAAAAAGCTTACCGGCAGTAAGTGATAGATTATGACTATTACTTACTTTTTCAGTAGTTGATGTCGTATTATTTCCGCTCTGAGTTGAAGTTGTTCGTCGTAGCATTTGTTCTAATCCCTGGCTCAACGACATGCAGCGCACTCGGGTGGCTAAGCGGAACAGTTTGTGGCTTCTTGTGGGCTCCTTGTGGCTGGCTTTGTTCCATCGGAGAAGGGCGTAGAGGCATGTACGATATTAACGTTTACCACAATTTGAAGTCGGTTTTGGGTCAAAATCCGTTGCTGTGGCCATTTCCTGTCGACGGTGGGTTAGGAGACGGTCTTCATTTTGAAGTCAGAGAAGACTTGCCATTCGTGCAGCAGTACTGTTTATTTTGTTTTACCGTTTGTTTCATAGCCACGACAATGGGTAGACACGTATCCGCACAACATCCAGCCGGGCACCCTCGTGGCTGATTGCCTTCCAAACAGGTGGCGACCAAGTTTGCCCCTCGGGGCAGCAACCGGCAGCAGGCCCGCGGAATTGAATAAAAGAGAGGGGAGGGCGGCTGGTTTTGAAACTTGTAAGCTCCTAGAAAATTGCTCGCCGGCCCCGTTTTCTGGCTTGTGTGGCCCTGCGCAGAAGATGGCTGCCGTCGGTCTGAGCTTGGTCAGAGTGAAGAACCGGCACACACGTTGGGGCTTATGGATTTTTTTTGGGCGGAGTAGAGTACGCCACGCCACGCGCGTGAAACTATTGGCCAAGAGGGAAAAAACTGCAGGGGAAAGGCGTCCCATATGAGAAGGCCCAGGAATTTTTTACGCTGTATGGCGAGGGAGAGCGACCGCATGGACAAAGTGCCATAGGATTTGCCGAGAGCTGTCGGCGAAGGTGATCACGTCGATGGTCTACACTCGTATACGCTACACCGGCACCGGAGTGCCTCGGCGTCGGATCCATGGAAGAGGGCGGGGGCTTGTCGCTTTTGGGTCGAAGGGAATTGCCTGCATGATGGTCGACACGTATCGGCTGAGTGCTGCGGTATTATGCGCTCTCTGGTCGGGACCGTTGCCGATGTGGGTAACCGTCGGGGGTCGCGGGTGTTATCCATCGGAAGCGCGCCACGATGTCGGCGGCGGTAGTACGCGCTACCGTGCTCGTTTGGACGGGTTACGCGGCAGAGCGGAGAACGACATGACTGGCTGAGACTGGTCGAATCTCTTATGGTCGACGCCGCACGTGGAAAATTAGGCGGCGCCCATGTGGCCCGTTAGATATTGGCTCGCGTGGGAGGGTAACCTTGCGGAGGCGTTAGCGGTGTAGCGTATGCGTGTGCTGTGCCGGCTGACGTTCGGGGTCTTTACGCGAGGGCCGTGATGAATCAACCTGATAGAAAACCGGGGGGAGAAGGCGGCGCGACTGGTTCCAGCTGCTCTCACAGCGTCCGGCGCTGCGCGACGGCGCCGCCTTGGGCCATCTGGTGTGAGATATTCGGCGCGGAGTCGATCGGCAACGGCGACAGCGGGCCCGCTCTCTGCGTGAAGTTTGCAGATCGCACTGGCGAATTGTATGGGCTTGGCTGTCGCTCGGTGCTTCCTTACTGGTTTCCAACGCTTCGCACGGAGGCGGGCAAATTTTGGAAGAATGGCCTGAAGATGGTGAGGGGCATGGAAGTAGTGAGCTGGCAGACAAGACTCCGCCCCGCCTTCGAGTGCGCGACTGCAGTAGGGGAAAGGGACCGCCCAAAGGGATGCGGTAGGATTGGACTCCTGGCAACCTTTGGCGCCCGTGTGTAGTGTGCAGCGCCTCAAGCTTGGGGGATGGGTGGCTGTGGTACTAAGTGGCCCAGGGCATTCTGCCAACGGGTGCGGCACCGTGCGCAGGTAGCTCGGGGGGCAGCATATTGAGAATGGACCTCCTGCGGCTTTCATCTGTGTGGGGTCCTCAGTGATACTCGCGTCACGGCGCTCGACTGTGTGTGCGTCTGGTCTTCTATGTATGATGAGGGGCGCCTGATTCCAAGCCTGAAAACAGTGGGCCACGTCGCTCTCGCTGACTATCTCAGCTGAGGCTTTTGGAATCGCCCCCGCATGGGTTAGGATGCGTTTGGCTGCGTGCGTCGCAGCAGTGGCGACGGCAGGCGGCTCCAATGAGTCGACGCAGGGGGCGCTGCTTGGTGTTTCTTGGGGGTTCGCTGGGCCTTGCCTGGCGTGTGTGCGAGCGTGGTGCCGCTGGTTGCAAGACGGTGCTCTGCGTTTGTATAACACGCACCCGCGCGCGCCTCGAGCCGCTCGCGGTGAAAGAATGCGTAGCAGGTTTATGCGTGTCGTACAGGGCCAGACTCCTGCGGTGGGGCTCGTCGGCGCTGTGTGCGGCCTTGCTACTGGTGCCCGGGGAGAATGAAGCCCCGCAGACTGGCGGCGGCGCTGGTTTCCTGTTCATTCTTGAGCCATTTCGCCGGGGCTCTCCCTCGCAAGGATCGAAGCACGCAGAAAGACGCAGGCAGAGAGGCCGGCCTGGGGCTCTCTGCGGGGTCGCTCGACTTCACCCGCAAAGGGTGCGGCGCTTCTGGTGGGCCGGGGACGGGGAATGGGATGCCTGTGCGCCACGGGTTGGCCTCGGGGGTGTCTTGGCTAGCTCTTAAGCCGCACAACCCACAAAACGCAGAGCAAGGGGCAGGGCTGACAGAAATAGCAGGAGCATGCTGCGCAGCCTGTGGGGCTTTGGCGGCGGTGGCCTTGGGCTGTCGTTCGGCCCCCGTCTCGACTTGGCTCGCCGCGCAGGGCGTACGGGGTGCAAAATTGGCGCTGGGAGTGGCGTGAGAGCAAAGACAGCTGCTCAAGCATCCGCGGCGTGCCCGCGTCTGTGGTGCCCCCTCGGGTGCACCGGTGGCCCCCGCTGGGGTTTCATTTAGTGGCTCCCATTGGGTTCCCCCTGGTGCGCTGCGTTGGGTGCTTTTTCTTTCTCCTTTTTTTAGGTCATAGATAACGTGGCCCCGCTAGCTTTATCTTGCTTGCCAGGTTTCTTTGAGTTGCTGATATTGTCGACTGCAATGGGATACGGTGTGTTTACTTGCGTACAGAAATTTACAATTTGGCGCATATTGCTGAGTAGCTTGGCCTCTTCATCTAACTAGCTACCCAACTGAAGTCCGTCGCATAATTGGATTCCACAGCAGAGCATTGGTAGAGTAGATTCGCTTTCCACTTTGTTGTTGTTCTTATTGTTCACAGGTCTGCATCTCCTCTTTTATTTACAACCAGCCATATATTTTCTCAAAATAGGCGGTGCGCACAGCTGAAAGGGCCGCCAGAGTTGGAATTTGAAAGGAAGAAAGAGGAGCAAGCGAAGAAAGGAAGTAGAAGTAGCGCAGATGCGAATCCTGAAGAGACAGTTCCAGAAATTCCTCGAAAAATACTCACGAAACAAAGAAGTACTTATAATAAGTATTCATCTGATGAATGGTAGACATTGTAATTGTTTGATGAAGTTTTTGTTTGATGAAACAGTGCTGGAGATATCCATCAGTCCGGTAAAGTTCATCTTCTTATTCATTGTCCTTTCCAATTCCAGTGTATGAAAATGACACTAAGTTGAGATTCTAACTCTAAGTGATCATCATGATCCACATCTACGACCCAAAAAAACAGTAAGCGCATGGGATGAAGCCTGGGTAGACTTCGTCACTAGTTGTGAGCAAGTTCACGAGAAAACATGCGAAACCTATTGGATGTTCGCGGCTGCTCTGCATCGCAGTGTATACGGCGAGTTGTATCCCGCAAAGGCAATGGGATGAAGCGGTGAGGGTGCGTTCAATCCTTTTAGCGGAAACATGTAGACTGGAGTGTAAAAATTTGCTGCGGCTGGCGCTGGAGGGCTAGCAGCCTACTGCCCATGCCGTAGCTACGAACCAGTGTGGGAGGCCGCGAAGTGAAGTGCAGCAGTAGCGCTCCGGTTTGTCTTCTTGAAACACGGGCACCAATTTACACAAACATCGTTCTACAACATGATCTTCTACTTCTACCAAACATGCAGGCGCCTGACCATCACACGCACACTTGATACAAGTCGAGGACGTCTGTCGCTCCGAAGTAGTACGTGTTATCGTTCATGAAATGTTGTAGTACGCGACTTGCCCTACAACTTCACAGAATCCTTCTCGGCGAAAAACACGGAGAACTACACGAAGCGAGCGGGGTTCGGTGCGCTCCGACGCGGAATGAGAAATTCTCCTAAATAAATCATAGAGGACATCGGCTGGGATGAGGTGCATACGGTTTTGGTGGTACTACTCAGACTTCTTCCGGTTCTTCATACGCGGAAACATCGCGCTTCCTTCATATCCTGGCGCAGAGCAGAGTTGAAATTTAAAGATAAAGAGTCAAATTTGTACTGGAAGAAGGGTTGGAAGAACTACAACAGCTACTTCTTCTTGAGGAACATATTTATAAGATTCCAGTTGGGTCTGCTCCAGCACGGCACTTTATACAATGTAGTTGTCAACAAACGAAATTTTTCAAAAACTGAAGGCTCATCAAACAAATTGAAATTTGTTGGTTGCAGAACTAATTTTCGTTAAGTGCGTACATTTATGTTGATTTCTTCTGGATTTGGGTCCTATGAATCAATGATTACTTGCGGAGCTCGAACTCGAGGTCTGCACCTGGCTATCTCCTGGCGTGTGACGATGTTACGGTAATGATTATTACTTTTCCTTTGATAAGTTTGCTATCAAACAAGTGGGGTGTCTGATAATAAAGTGGGGCGTTGGTGTTGCGACATTTTTTTTCTCCTTTTGCATCTTTCTATGCGAGCAATGGAGGACAATTTTTTTTTGAAGAAAACTAACGTGAGCTGTATTTCTCGTGGTCAACAGTATGCAGATCGACTCTAAACAGAAGATTGTTCAGCAGCACAACGTCTGTGCTTTTGACTTTGAAAAGACGTGGGTCAGTGTTCTTTCATGGTGCCTGGTTGTTCTCTACGAAGGTCTATAGTCGTCCTTCCTAATGTTGCTGGTTCGTTCTTAGGCAGCAGGTGCATAACAAGATTCAACGGCAGCAGATCAGTGCTTTACTAGAGGTAGCCCCCAAAAGGATAGCAGTAAGCGTCGAACAAATCGAACTCAAACAAAAGCGACTTTATTCGGTATGAATTCAAAACAAAATGGAATTTTGCAGGGTGCGAGAGTAGGTTTTTCGATCTGAAGATAGATTTCTAAAAATATGGTGACGCTAGTGTAGTTAACATCATACTCGGAGAGGTAATATTATTTCGTAATCCATCGTCGATTTGTGAATATGTTAATGATTCCAGCTACACAAAATGGACACAATTATTTGATTTCTTGAAATTGTGGGTTTGATTTTTTTTGAGTCGGAAAAACAGACCTGATTCTGAAAATGGAAGCCGTACTCGAATGCTGAGCCTCGACGATGGGAACATCTTGTAACGTGAGAGGAAAGTGATAGAGGAAGACACCAGTGGCTGAGAAATACGTGAAAATGGACTAGCACTACCCATCATGAGCATTGAGCCGCTAGAAGTAACTAGTGCCGGCAATAGCAAACGTTTCATAAAAACTATAGGGGAGAGGACACTCAAGAATAGACAAGTGTCTTAAATAATAGGGAGGACGAGGAGCCAGAGCCTTCGTAATTTAGACCCTTCGTAGCTCAGCGTGAAGAGGAAAGATGGCTGCGAGGGAGGGATCTGAAATGACATGGCTCCCAGAGCAGCACGAGGAGCAGCTGCAGTTGGGTTTCCGAATTATAGATAACGCCTTCAAAAACAAAATCCATGGCTTGGAGCAAGAAATACGAGCACTGGTACTGTTGACACATTTTTGTATAGTCGTCGCTTAAAGAAGAACCTCTTACCTTAATGTCTGAATTTAGCACCAAGCCGTCTTCATCTTCTAAGAACCTCTTACCTTAATGTCTGAATCTCTTAAGTATTTCAACACACACTGCTACTGGAGATGCTAAAGAAGAACGACATAAGGACTCTTAAGTAACATTGTAAAGTCGCTTAAAGAAGAGAACGACAACAAGGACTCCTAAGTATTTCAACACACACACTTGTAGAGTCGCTTAAAGAAGAACGACAACAAGGACTCATCTTAAGTATTTCAACACACAATGTAGTATCTTCGCTTAAAGAAGAACGACAATAAGGACTCAGCTTAAGTACTTATTTCAACAAACAATGTAGTATGCTGTAGTTCTAGTTGACTAGCATCGATCATGTTGTACGTAGTTCATTTCTTCCTTAGAGACTGCATTGTTAAACTGACGACTCATCCATTATAATTGAAAAACAGCGATTGACGAATGAAGAGAAGACGCAGCAAGTAACAGTCCTGCAGAAGAAAAATAGTAGCCTTGAGGTGGAGCTTATAGAAAGCCACCAGCGAACACAGCAGCTCGGCGAGGAAAATAAGGTACAAGTCTAGTAGTCACAAGTAGTTCATTAGACTTTCCCAATCTCATGAAGGCGCGCTCGGCTTCTGGGCTTTTCCCTGCTTTACTGTTTGGAAGCAGCCGCGCCCACCCGCGTGGATTTGGAGGCACATTCATAGCGGAAAGCGAGAAGCGATTGCTTCTTGCTTCCGATGTGTGTCCCCGTGTCGTGGGTGGGTTGAGTGCCCCCGAGTGGTAGGCGCTCCGCTGAAGGAGAAGGAGCACCGGGGCGGACAGAGTAGGCCCGGCTTAGTTGGGAAGGGATTGGCGGCTACTTGGTAGCGAACGCGGCTCCTTTCGTGCCATTCTTGGCTCGTTCAGCTTCAACCAATCTGGTGCGCTGTAGGTATAGTAGCGCGAAGGCTGCGCGCGGTGAGTGTTTTTTTGCGAGGACAGTCAAACGCCAGCGTTCTCTTTTTGTTGTATACATTTTTTGGCTTCGCCTCGTTTGTTGGTTATTTTTGGGTCTATGCCTCAGCGTCTTCAATGAATATGAAAAATGGAAAAGTCCCACAGGTCTTGCTTATCGTGATTGTGATACTAGATGTGTAGCCTTATCCATGTCCACCAAGCTTGCGTAGATGGATATCGTATGCAAGTGTAAAAGCCCTTTCTTGTACCCCGAATCTATTATACCAGGAACTATTCCGAACGGTACAAGCTTTGAGAAAACAAGTAAGCAGACTAGACGATTTGAAGAAGACGCTGATGGCAAGTCTGTCAGACGTGGAGCAGCAAGCAGTAGAGGACGCCAGTTCACTGTACTACCTACGAACTTATTATACGATGACTTCTTAGAAATAGACTAGCACTAGGACTAGCTTTAGGCTTTAAGCTACTTTTACATTCACTCTTCAAATACAGGAGCTATTCAACGCCACCTGACGACGAGGTGGAGATGGCTGAGAACCTGTAGACCCATGATGTGCTTCGATTTGAGATATGAATCGAATGATCATCCGCATAACACTTATGTCACATGCAAGAAACATTGAAATCATCTAAACAGGTTAATGTCAGAGGAATATCTGCGGTCAGCAGTGCCACTCACAGCCGCGAGCGTTACAGGAGTGCCTAGTAATGTCTATCAGAGGCCAGAAAATAGCAGCCCTCAGAACGGTATTATGATTTTGATTAGAATTGTTATCGTAGTGCGTTCTTCACGTCTACTATACTTTTTTTCATGATCATTGTTCTTTAGACGTGATGCGGTGGTTATCCGTCCCACACCTTCTTTTATCTTCCTCTCACAGCCATGCGACAAAGCGGCGATTTATTAGGAGCAGGAGCATCACCAGGCGTAGACGGAAAGCAGTTTTTCCGAAATGCTAGGGCACGACTCTCGTACTGTGGATTTTAGACACCATGATGATTGATGTCTATTTTCTATCTATCTATCATCCCCAAACCCACACCTGCTCCCACCGTTCACCCTCTCAACGCACTTAATCCATAATGATCTTCAAGGTACGAAGCGTTCAACGGTTTCTTAGCGAACATCAAGCGACTGAACAATCACCAACAAACGCGGGATGAGACTCTAGACGAGGCACAGAGGATATTTGGCTCCGAGCACCAAGACCTCTATAGAGAGTACTTAGCTACTACAACTTTTAGTAATTTTATTGCTTTCTACTTCTACTTCTGCTGCATCGTCCGTTCCTTTCTAAGTCCACCTGATGATGACTACTTCTACCAAAATCCCTGCTCTCTCGTTCCTCCAGGTTTGTCCAGCTCTTGAACCGGCATGCTTAGCGTTCGTGGATTTAGAGTCACTGCGTGAGCTGAGCTTTTTGTCCACCTGGTGAGAGCTAAAAATGATGGTCCCCTTTCCCGCACTATCCCTGAGTGCGACCTCTTAGCACAGCTTTAGGGATTTTTCAAGAGAGAATGTCACAGGAATTAGTCAACACACCTAATAAGTTTACAGGAGTCAACTACAATGTCAATGTCAAACTTCCAAGTTACCTTTTTAGCTTTTTTTTCAGTACAACAGGTCAACAAGAAACTCATTTGACAAGTGTTTATTACATGGTCGAGTGTGCCATTTAGTCTCTATAAGTAGCATTAGCTAGGGTTTAATCAATGTCAATCAGGATGAATCACTACGTACTGTCAACATACGTAGAACTAGAAGTAAAGACGAATTGATATTTCGTCACGAGGTCCTTGTCTGGGTAAAACGCCAATTATCCCGTTACGAACTTCAACGCCATAAGGATTTAGAAAAAGGGTATTTTGAAAATCAATGAATCAAGGTCAGAAATTATAGCGTGCAGAGAAGACCAAAGCAGCTAGCAACAGAATTGCTCCATACATCGGCTCTAACGTGCTAGCGTGTCTTCCTTGTTACACAAACAAACATCGAATTGCAGTACGCGTAGTGAAGTAAACTTGCTTCAGTGCCAGCCTTCGTGTTCAACAACGCGAGTACTGAAAGCTTTATTTTTTATGGACGAGATCAGATAGAGATCACTATACTTCTCTGTATTTTAGTAACTACAAGCTTATTTCTGTAACTGTATCTTCCTTGAGACGAGTACTCTGACCTTGAAGTTGGCTGTCCTCATCGCATCTACTGTTTAGTAACGAGCATGAGTAGTTAGAGTGACAAAGATTGAAGTTTCGCTTTCGGTTTTTACAGATCACGTACTCCTAATTTGGAAACTTCATAACTCTCAAGAAACTACAGTATCTTCTACGACGACCACAATGAATATCAGGTCCTCTCTCATATCCCCATTCCCATGCCCCCTCAATATAAGGAGCGGAACACAAGTACAATGTTGATTTTACTTGTAAGATTCATAGACTTCAGAGTTACTTTGGAGCGACTAGTTGCGCGTTTTTAGTAGATCGCACTAATCCCCCGAACGCGAACACCCAACGTATTTCTTTGCTGATGTCAATTTTCAGGTTCTGTGCAGTTTTTCGAGATTCTACTCGTGGAAATGTCAACTTTTTTCAATTTGAGTCTGGAATTTCGTCTCCTATAAGTCACAGCTTAGATTCGATTTAAGTATGGTAGATCCCAACCTAACCTAACCTTAAGTATTTAAATTCAGATATACGTCCTTTCCTCAAGAATCTATACAATGACGTCCTCGATTCCTGCTGAAGATGTTGCCCGAGCCGGGAGCAGGAGAAGACCGCTTCGACCTTTGGCGCACTGCGTATTCGTCTCAGCAGCACTGTGGTCGATAAGTTCAAGTCTCGTTCTGGCAAGTGACGTTGCACACGACGACCACGACCGAGCAGCAGGAGCAGCACCCACCCCAGAAGATAGAGAACGCCGGTCTTTGTTTCACAGTGCGAATTTGGAGCTAGAGTCGGTGTTCGGTGATGGCTGTCAGACCTGCGGCGACGCCGGCCAAGGCAGCGGCAGTTGGGATAACAACTATGTGTGTTCCGAACAAGGTGGCGGCGTGCATCAAATCTGTTACCGGAACATCAAAGGAGCCGGTTTTTCCGAGAAAACAGGCCAACCTGCGTGGTCCGACGAGCGGTGTGAGAACTGCAACCACTGCGTGTGTCTGGGCGCGTGGGCTTTATTCGTCGCTAAAGGAGGACGCAGGGAACTCGACAACGTGGCAGGGACGATGGGGGTAGCACCAGAGCAGGCTAAGTCGCCAGATCCTCTTAAGGCTGCTGTAGGAGGCCTTGCGTCCATTCCAAGGTCCCCTGAGATGCAGCAGCGCAGTCGATCTAGCCGGGTCTGGAGGAGAATCTTGGAGGAATCAGACGCGAAATTTGAACTACTCGAACAAGAAGGTTCTACTACCTCGTTATCTGAATCTGGTACTAGGACGAAGAATATTAAGCAGCAGCGGCCACGTGGTATTAGCCGAGCTCTATTGTCCAAGAAGCTGCCAGCCGGCAAGTTAAAGTGCGACGCGATTCCAGAGACGGCTTTGGATTACAGGTATGTGGGAAAATGGAATACCTGGAACGGCCACGAGCTGCCGAATCAGGTGGTTGACGGAGTAGAGGAACTTGTCGCACAATGCATCGACCAAGCCCGTAGCAAGAAGCAGCGGACGCATTTGACCGATAAATTTTGCGCTATGGCGGTCCAGACAGACAGTTTGAGTGGTCGAGCTTCGTACAAGGAGCTCTGTACGGAAGGAAGCACGAGTGTGGTAAGTGCTGGAGGAGGTAGTTCATCTAGTAGCGCTAGTTCTTCCTCTGCATATAGTGGCGGATCGTCTCCCTCTGCGGGTTCTAGGACGTTCGCGACACCATCTTCTTCGGCTGCCATTACGACACCGGCAGAAGATGATGGGGACAAGAATCCCGCGATTTTGCCGAGTTTCTCTCCCTCAGTTGCTGCGGCAGCAGCTGCCGCAGGGTCTAGTGGTGCGCGCGTTTCTGTGGGCTCCTCGTGAGCTAGAAGTTCATCTTCTGGCTCACCCATGGGGTCCTCTGGTTCCAGTAGCGGTACTTCTACTGGCGTTACTTACGATCCGACGACCGGTTACAGCTCGACAGCTCCGCGAACGTTGGCAACGCGGCTGGCAATGGAGTCGCAAATGACGGGATACGTATCTCTTGCGTCTGCACGAAGGGTTTTCAACATCGACAACTCAGTGCTGACGACGAGACTTTGTGCGGCTTTCGCACAGCGGTTGGGCACACGATCCAGCCATTGCTCCGTCACTTCGCTGAATGTCTTTTCTGGGCGTAGAGCGTTGGCAACTGCTGCTTCGGGTTCGGGTTCGGATGACGAGCGAAGTCTACAGAGTACTGATAAAGTTGCTATTGAATAACAGCTTCGAATTGAAATCAAGTGCTCTTATTTTCGTTTAAATATATTCAGGAAAAAATATCATTATCAAATACCTAGCTCTAGCAGTCTGAAATCAAGAGTGTCACATTCTTCAGATTCATATCTCTATCAACTACAACCTCTGTGCATACCCGTCTACGGACTGGGTACATCATCATCGTCAACTTACAACCCAGGTTCCCCCAGCTACGTTCTTCGTGCTGAGTTTAGGATAACTGCGACTTCTGCAGAGGAAGCTGGTTACTACGAGCGTCAGGCCTCGCGCTCTCCAGCCTCGATGGAGGCCAGTTTGAATCAGGTGGTTCCGAGTGGAGTACGTCTTAGTGGCAGCACCGCGACAGCGGAAGGACGCACGATGCACATCGACGGTCGAGCGTCTGTTGGTAGCGCATCACGGAGTGGGAGTGCGTTGTCCTGGCTGCTCTTGCTGCCGCTTCTCTATTTCTTGTGACCCTTCGAGGTTAGGAAGTAGAAGGGCTTACATTCATGCGAGGCGGTCGTGAGCTTTAGTTTAAGAAATAGAGTCTGAGTCGTGGTCCTCTTATTGGATGATGACGTTACATCACTCTTTAATGTGTTAGTTTATGCATGGCAAGTTTTTTGTTTGCAAATGCAAATTATGCTAAGACGGTAGGATCATTTGCATGATATTACTTCATTTGTGAGGTCGATGATTTCTGCTCTTTTTTTTGACGTGTGCAGCCAGAGCAGAAACTTGACAAGTGAACCTTCACGTTTAACTGTCCAACAAATGCGAGCTTCGACAGGATTCTATGTCTTGTCAAGAATGATTATTCACATCTTGCATGCGGGGGGACGCAATCCTTCGGGTTCCGATAGACCCCACCAGTGGCCTATCCGAATTTATGCTATGCAATGTCTATGGTTTCACATTTTGGTCTCATAAAAGTTTAAGTCGATTAAGTTCAAAGTCAGTACTAAAAAGTACAGTATATATAAGTATTTCAAAGTACTAGTATTAATCTATCAATTTCATTAATCTATCAATTTCCAAGAAAGTAGTAGAAGAGTTAGTCACTAGTTTCGTCTAGTAGTTCACGTGATTTCGGATCGTAAACAGACTGTGGGGTCGTGCGGTTCTCTCAGTAACGTCACAGTCCTAGAACTATCTTTTCGTTTTCCAAAAAGTTTCCGATCAAAGATTTGAAATTTTTGAATGAACAATCTCATTCACTTAATATTCTAATTTTTAGCCATCTATATCTAGATTTCATCGCTTTTTGAGAGACATGAGTCTGGATTTGTGTGCAGCACGGTGAACGAGATTTAAGTCGTGGGGTCAGCTTTAGTGCAGGACTAGCACGGTAAAGGCAACGATAAAGAACAGCTTAGATGATGGCATAGGAAGTATGCTCGGCAATCTTTGCAATTTGAAAATCAAGGAGCAGCCACGTACTATAGGCGAGGGATCTCTCTGTTCTGCTTTCAAACCGACAAGATTGTGGTACTTTAAGACCATTTCCCTCTCAGTTATTAAGATGGTCCGTCCTCTCCGTTGATATTGTTTCGCTTCGGTTGTGGGGTGTAGCGGTATAATCTTGTCCTCCTTTCGGTTTCTTGATCTATTCTGTGAGCTGATGGATGTCGGTCTCTGAAAATCTCAACCACTCTCCGCGAACAAGTACGCGTTTAGCAAGGCTTGATGACAACGTGTGAAAACGAAGACAGTCTTCTGACTGAAGTTTGCCCCTTGCTCTTTTGCAGGATCTGCTGTGCTGCTACTGCTGAGAGCAATAGTATTTGATCCTGTTGTCGATCTAGGTGCTACTTGGGATCTTCAGAATTACGTGGTGAAAGAAGATTCTGTTGGATGCGTGGAAAAAACACATTTTATTGTCCCAAAACGAAAATCCGTACCCGCCAACTTAGAGCAGATCATAGTCGTAAATCTGTCCTCATGGACGAGAAACTCCGTGCTTGTATTAGACGACATTTTTCGTGATTCCCTTTTCTAGCTCCTTTTAGTCAGGGTCGATAATTGTTCTTAGAATAGAACTCTAGTATGAACATTTATTACAGAATCAATTATCGCTTTTTTTTACCATCTCGCTAGAAATTCTGACTTCAGAAACGAAAGATTTCCGTCAATTAGCACAAAGAAAATGTCGCGACCACTTCATCGGCTGTTGGACACTCCGAGTCACGACGTCTGGTTCTGCATTTTGCGGTACCTGACTTTAGCAGATATCCTCCGTCTCGCTCAGACGTCGCGAAGGTTCCTGGACGACCTATTACCCAGCCACATACGCCACGTGGAAATGGTCCTGTTTACGCACAATGTAGACGAATGCGGATATTCACAACACCGGGTTTTCCCACTGGATGACGAACTTTTATCCCTAATGGCGCAACCCGACGGGACAGATAGAATCGGATTATGAACGGAGTTTGTTTCCATCTTTTTATTAAAGCATCTTCTAGAAGGCGCCTCTGATTTTTCCCTCAATATGCGAAGAGTTAATTGCCATGGTAGATGGTCTACTTCATGAGTCATGACTTCATTCCAGTGGTCCGCGCACACAATATTTAAGGAGCCAATCTGTTACTTAAGTACAAGGGAGAACGATGACAGGGCCAGCCTAGATTGCTAGATGGTAAACTGTGAAAGATGGAACAAAGTACATCCATACTAGCCTAGACACATACGCATTGAAGACATGAAGAACGACGACCCGGTTACTATGAACTCAGAAGCAAATTTTATGCGGCAAAGTTTGGACAGCGGAGGACGGATCTGGGTACCTACGATATTTTTGGACTAGTACGGTCGCATTTCTCCGGCTCATTTGACAGAGAAGAAGTGACAAACACAGAATTTCCCTCATCTGGTTCTGGGTTGTTGTTTTCATCATGCACGACGAGAGGACCAGTCAAGTATCCCTCATCGAGTCTATCAGCACTCGGACGACGGTCATGTTCTAGCTACTTGTTATCAACTACTACAGGTCGAGTGCTCAATCGACAGCGACATTGTTGAAGCGATAGAGTTACTCCCACAGGATGACCAGGATGGTGGTGAACGAGGAGACCGAAAGAAGACAGAGCCTGGCTGTGTGGGAGACGAAGGGGCCGAAAGAAGTGGCACAACTGTGCCCTGTATAGCACATCGGCGCTATCACGCGGAGGTGACGACTGAGTCAGGACATGTATTTGAGCTTCGGAATGACTTTTTCCGACCGGAGCTACCGGGTCTCCTCATTTCGAGGCTTGGAGATCGTATGCGCACACACGCTGTTGCGAACGTTCCCAACATCAAGCTATACGTAGACAAGCTCGCGCATCTTAATCCGCGGTACTTATCAATCCTCAGTATCGAGACCAGCGAAGAGGTGGCGCTATTACCGAACCTGGTTCTCAACGACCATTTCGATGGGGAGGTTGCTGCTGAAGACACGAACGGCAGCTGTCGGTTAGAGACCTTGGTCATAAAGGAGTCTCTGCTGGACCCAGACGAGCGGTTCGTTGCTCAAGAGAAACAAGGCCGTCTAAAAGTCCTCTACGGGATGAAAAGTACAAACGTATTTCCACAGGAGACCAGAAGTTCTCTGCCACCCTCTGCAAGAGAAATAGTGGAAGAGGCTCACGAAGAAATACGGCAGCGAAGTCGGAGTGGCTCATCTTGCATGGGCGACGACATTTTTTTCGAAAACGAATTATCGCGTGAAGACCAAGAACGAGAAGAAGGAGGAGAAAGACCGTCGAGGCAGAGGGGAAGGCTCGAAAGCCGCGAGTCATGGCAAGAGAAGACAAAAAAGCCGGCTGTTGGGGGAACAAGAACGCCCGCTCCCACGATTCATGAACATACCGCAGACTGCTCACCAGGAGGTGCTGCTTCATCGTTTTCATCTAGAAAGGATTTTGAAAGTGTAGATATTTTATCGGCGTTTTTTAGTCTTTTGCCCCCTCAAATTCGGTATCTTGACTTGGGAACTACTCGCGCGTTCCAAATGCATGAGATCAACCCGCGATGCATTCCGACGACGCTAGAATCCTTGGGACCACTAATGCTTCATTGTGAGGTTGCAGGTCGCGGGTATCGCATGGGGGTACCGTTTTCCTTTTTCCGACGACGAGTCGCTATGCTAGATAAAAAGAAAGGTGGGAAGCAAGAGGCGGCGGCTTCTTCTTCTGATCTTGCAGCTGATGGCACAACTAGGGGTAGAAGACGCGCCGATGTGCTTGCTGAAGGCCCTAAAAACATTCAGCAACAAATACAAGAACAAGGGTCAAGGAAGGCGACCAGCCAAACTCCTAGCAGATCTTCGAAGGCGCAGGACATAGATGAGAACCCCTTTAGATTTCCGAAGAGTTTACGTTTTTTACGTATCATTTTTGGCGATGGCCATTTCGAGGAGCCCAGTTGGTCAGGGCATACTGCGGTGGATGTGGTGAATGCAATCCTCAGTGTGTATCCTGGTCTCCAGTGCGTTGAGTTGCAGTTTTCGGTTGCCTCACGAGAGAAAAGCATGGATCTGACCGAGCTCCCGTTTGTGCAGCTGACGGAAGAATTTGCAAGGCGACTGCCGAAGGTATACGTCTTGCCGCTAGAAACGCGAACGAATTCCCAATATGAGTACTTACGTGCGGCATTGAGACAGGAAGATTTTGCAGTCAGCTTCACAGAGCCGCGATTTGAACGCTGTCGTGCCCAGAACCAGAACTGGGCAACATTGGTTGAAAGAACAACATTGGTTGAAAGCACGCCATGACTCATAAGATGATTGAGATATTTTGTATCGCGCAAATTGTGAGGTTTTTCAAAGATAGGTGACAGACATTGTTTGCTGAATGAAGCACGACGAACGGGTGTTGCGGTCTCCGGAGCGTGAAACGCAGAAGGCTTTTTTTACACGTGTGCACGGCAGAGATCAAATCTTTAGCCTTTTTTCTGCAGGACGCCGAATACCTTGTATATCTGGATGAGCGATTCCGAGAGACAAAATGACGACAGAATATACAAGATATGCCATTCCACCTTCCAATGAAAAATAATAGGACGAAGAACGTCGGGGACCTTTTTATAAGGAAAATAGCAAAAGCTGCCTGTTCAAGAAAAATACAGGATATTTTCTCGAGACAATTCATATTTATATGAATTATCTATCTCCAACGCTGCATTCCAAAAACAATCGTAAGTAAACGAAAACGTGCAATACCGTAAATCACGTCAAAAAAACCAACATGCCACATCCACTGACACGGCAAAAGACAACTACAAGATCATGTAGCACCGATATTCATGCTACCAACGAGTTCTAGCGGCCCAGAGAGAACGATACAAGGCTGGTGGAGGAAGCCGGCTGTGCGAATGAGCTGGTGGCATACCGCTAATGGGGAGTTCGGCGGGCACGCTGCTTTCACGTGGAGCTAAGGGCGGGAAGGAGAAACCGAAAGAAACCCACCAACAATGGCGCAAGCCGAAAGATCTGAAAACCATCAAGATTACGAGGGGCACTAAAAATGCTCGTTCTTGTGGTATTTTTACTTAACTTGCTACTTAATTATCGTGATACAGATCGAGTTTGAGGTGATTTGAATCTAGAGAGAGACGATGGCGCATCTGTGCTAATCCGAAGGAGAATGACGCGCGACGCAAGCAGGAGGAGGCAGAGGACAAGCGGAAAAAGGACATTGCGGAAGCGGAAAAAAAACGTGTCGAAGCAACAGAGAAAGAGCGGCAGCGCCTTTCCCAGGCTGAGGAGGTCGATGGCGCAGCTCCTGCAGGTGCAGAATTTAATTTATGAAGCGAGCCAAATGTTGTAGTACTTGTTCCTAAAAATTCCGTAAGATTAAAATCAGCCGCGGTAAAAGCCAAGGATTCCGTAAGAATAAGATCAGTACCATTCGGTGTAATCTCTGACTAAATAGCATGGATATGATTGTTTCAGCTCAAATTTGATCCCTTTAGTAGATGCATTCTAGTTCTTCGTGTTGGTGCCGTGTTCGCGTGATGTAACAGATGTATCTTCTTCATCTTTTGCCGACCTCGGTACCAGCAGTCAAGCGCGAAGTCGGGCTCAAAGCAGCCTGGATTCTACGACCGGCAGCCACCGCAAGTACTTGGCGGCAGCTTCGGCCCCGCCGCCTCCCGACGATAGCCACTACTACAACGAAGAAAATGGGTATTACTATCACGTGGAGACGGGTGAACCCTACCTGGATCCGGAAACGAATGAGTACTGGCACTAGTATGGCACGGGGCACACTGCGAGTGCGAACATGACAGACCAGATCAAGATTTTTACTTTTCGCGCATATAATGTCAATTGTTGTTGGAAAGAAGGAAAATGCTGTAAGTACTCTGTAAGTAGATCAAATTGCCTCACTGCGACTCAGCATGGGGCTTATCTCCTCTAAGACCGTGACCCTGCGCTGTTGCAGGAGGAAGCAGCTGCGCCTGCGAAACCCGAGGGGGCCGCGGAGGCCGCTCTGCGTCAGGCGGAGCGAGGTATCTTCAACATTATGGAGCATGACGAGGTAGTACCTTCGGAATATATCGGAGCGCAGCAGCGGGACCAAAAGCGCAAGGAGCGGGAGGATGAAGAGCGGCGGAGGCGAGCACAGCAGCAGCTGCTGGCAGACAGACAGCGGACCGAAAAAATTATGTGAAGTGCCAGGTTGATCTTGATGTTGAAACTCGACTTATTGTGATCGTTGTAGTTGGCGGGGAGTTAGATTCTGACTCTAGTACTAGTACAGTGCAGTATCAATGTGAGCTACCACCTCTAACAAGGCAGGAGGAATGTTTGGGAAGCGACCGGGTGCAGGACTCGTAGCATTGGAGAACAGTGGAGCTGGATCGGCAAGTCAGTTTTCCATACCAGGGGGAAGCAGATTATGAGCAGAGCTTAGCAGTGTAACCTTCTCGTATTACATGATTTACTTCTTTTAGAGTGTTTGTGCTTGTGTACTCCACCTGCTCTAAAATCCGGAGAGTTCGGCATCGTCGGTCGCAGCACAGGTAGCAACACATTGCAGCTGCAAGATGAGTTGGTGACAAAACACGAGAAGCTACAAGTTGGCAACTTCGAGAACACTCTAGTGGACGCGGCAAGTCGAGTGTGGGAGCAGATAATGCGTGAGTCTAAAATCCGACAACAGCAACGCCAAGATGCTGGAGGACAAGGTTCTGGCGCAGCTGGTCGAACTTCCACCACTGCGATGGGAGGAGCAGGGACGGCCGCGCCAAGCACGAACCCTGCGCAATTGCTTGAGCTGAAGAAGATATGCATGGTTATAGCATGAATGGTTATAGCTGCTACTGCTACATCAACACTTGGAAGTTAGAAATATCACTGCCAAGAACGTATCGAAGCGATTCAGTTTTACCTGCTGTAGAAGTACGCAGAAGTAGATGATATTAAGTACAAATAATATGACTAACAATACTAGACCCCTAGGGCCTCGCTCGAGGTTTCTGCTACTCCTGTCCTGTACTCCTGTCTTGTATTCTTGTCCTGTGTTCCTGTCCTGTATGATGTTGTGCTGCTCGAGGAGGATCTTCTACTCTTTTGGGACCCGGCGCCCTTTTCTTGGTCTGCCTTTTTCATACCTCGTAGTGGAAGAAGCGTCAGCACAACTGGAGAAGTGCGAGAACGATTTGGAAACGTTCGAGCAACAGAAATACGCGCAAATTCACGAGTTGGATCAGTTTTATGGTTAGAGGATTTAATGCACTGCTGTCTTCCAGGCCCCTAGATCTTCTGGGGCCATGGCCTTTGAAATCAAGCCAGAAATCTTCTAATTCTAATTTCTGGATTGAATTCAGCATCATCTTCTTGGTACTTCTATCCTTCCTTGGTGTTTCGATATCGATAGAAGAATACTCAAGGGAAGCAAGAAAAACAACAAGGCTACTGAAATGAAGGGAAGAACTGCACCGAGATGGAGGACCCCAGCACACTCACCCAGCACAGCAGCACACTCTTCTAACATTCAGTCTTGAAGATTGAGCCGAACGGTGTGCCTGGTGACACCTACGAATTCCACGTGGACGAATTCGTCATTCGAAAGGGCAAGCTCTGCACCGTTGTCCAAATACACTGGAATGAAGACCCGCCTTACTTTGATTATGTCCTATCTAAGTTACTTCGGTGGGTGATGGTTGTATTAAAAGGAAATGTTGGAGAAATGATGCCGTAAAGGAAATGTAAGAGGAAATGTTGGATTTTGGTTGTAAAAACACAAACAAAACAGTTAAATTTCCATTTTTTTAGTCGACGTCGTTCGGCTTGTTTGCACGAGTAGAAGCTGTAGTGGGCGACATTATAGTTAAGTAGTGATAAGAGAAGTGACTTCTTGTCGTTTTCTAACACCTAGTCCAAGCGTGCTATGGAGGCGACCAAACTGTCGGGACAGAGGCTTCGAAATTGAAAGCTCTCTCACCAGTTCAGGCTGGACAAGTGAGGCTAAGGCTTGAGAAAATCCATCTTCCCCAGCATCTTCTTCCCGTTTTGAAGAGAAAACAGGACGCAGGATTCTCAGTAAGATAGATTTTTGCAAGGTCTAACGAGGGCAAAGATGCGCGGGATAGACCACTTGGAGTCAAAGATAGCACTGGCTGAGGAGGGTCTGGCTTCCGCGACATACGAGTTACAGCGCAATCACGAGGAACTAGAACGCGTTTTTAAGCAACTGGAGGTCGAAAACTTGCAAGGAAATCAATCTTATGACTGACTATTTCTATTTGATGCTTCTTGTCGAGATCAACAAAAATACTAATGGTTGTTCCTCTTATGACTGGCATAAATGAAAAATGAAGCCTGAAATTTACCATGTTCATCTGATTGTTCAAATTCTGGACATGTAATAATAATTGATGGCATGTAAAAATAAATGTGAAACGCACACTAGTACGGGGACGGTGCATGGAGGGTGTAGCAGTTTTTGGTTCCAAGTAGTTTACAAACCTCATCGAAATACTTACAGTCAGGTGTGCCTTCTAAGAGCATGGCGGCGACAACCAGGGTCTTGGCTTGCCTCCTGAAAGCATGGGTTCCTTTTTGGCTGGGCCCACAGGTCGAGGCGAGGCCGTTGGAATCGGTGTGCCCGCAGGATTGCTGATTCCGGGCTCCGGTGCGGGAGGTGGTGGTGACGCACTGAACATGACAAGGACTCGTGGACTTGCAGGAGGCAGTATTCCAAGACCAATATCTGCGCGACCAAAATGGCAACCAGGTATGGGACCGGCAGGCATGCCTAGTCTACACACCATCAAAAAATGGGCACCGGGTGGGGCCTCTTCGCCAGGTGGGGATACGGCTCAACCGCCTGGCGCAAGCAGTTATCCGCAAGCGCATGTAGCACGGGAAACATTTCATGTTCCGTTAGGGCCTGGGAACCGAGAATAGTTCTTCTACTGTATAAAAGATACCTATTATAAGAACACTAGCACAGGAATAGTTCTTCTAAAAATGTATAAAAGATATCTATTACTTATAAGAACTCTCTTTTCACTAATCTACGTGTACCTGTTCCATCTATTAGTAATTGCTGTGGTTTATAAGAACACTAGCACAAAAATAACCTTTAGATGGGTCGTAGTTCCTTAAGTTATACATGATGCTAAGTTAGCACAAAAATAACCTTTAGATGGGTCGTAGGTCCTGAAGTTAAATGATGCTCTAAGTTCAGATCTGGAGAGTAGACGACGGCCGAGCAACGCGGGAAGCGAAGAAAGGGAGTATCCAGGTGGCGCAGTTGGTTCGAAAGAAGCGGCAGGTCGAGGGACAGTTCAATACAACAAGACGGGAGTCGTCTCCGGAACTCCGACACAGCCTGCCGCAGTTCCCTTTGGCGGATTACCTAGTATGGAAAAAATACAGAGCGATCAGCAGAGGTACTTTATTGATGACGTGATCAGCGAGGTAACCGAATGACATGTCTGATCAGACGAGGTACGTAAATGACATGCTCTTGTCTTCTTCTTGTACAACTTCTAAGCATGTGTTGTAGGTAGATGAGGTCTAAGATGAAGCGCGTGATTGAGAATCGGACCCTGAAGCTTCTTCTTTTGTGACCAGTCTAATACAATCTCAATCGAGTTGTGACCAATGCAATACAATGCTCGTCCTGATCATCTAATAAGATTTTAGAGTCGTACAACAGGTATGAGGAGGCGCAGCGTCGGGCATCGCAGGCGGAGATGAACTATCCGACAACTGCAGTTGGTTCCAAAGAACGTGCAGGAGCTTATGATCAGGCGCAGGAGCAGAAAAGAAAGCAAGAAGAAGAGCAGCAGCGGCAACGACAACAAGAGCAAGCGGAGGAGGCGCAGAGACGGAGGGCACAGGAGGAGCAGCAAAGGCAGGCAGCGGCGGCTCAAGCCGAGCAGCAAAAGCAAAGGGCAGAGCGCAAAAATAGTTTGGGCGGTTTGCCGAGTGTACAACGAATGCAAACAGATCAAGCCAAGTACTTTCCTCATTGTCTCTGAGCAGTTGTCACCTTCAATATGTCGCTGAAGTTGTGGGTTCTTGTATGGGCATTCTCATCTCGAACTCAACATAGTCATTCGTTCGGATGCTTAAATGTTGTATTATGTCTACTGCGATATAATTATCCCGATGATCTTCAGGTTCGACGAGCAAGAACGGCAGCAGCGTCAGCAGCAGTACGAGCAGCACCAGCAAGAACAACAGCAAGCACCAGCAACAGCAGGCAAGTGGGTTCCTTACTCCACAGAAGATGGGCATGTCTTCTACTACAACGACAAGACGCAGGAGTCGGTATGGGAATTGCCGCCAGGGGCTGCCGTGGACTACACGAACTGCGCACAGGATCAAAACGTGGAGGACCAGCGCCAGAAGGAAGAGGATGCCTACTATCAGCAATACGGGTATGCCAACAAGAAAGCATATGAGGACGCGTACTATGCGAAGCAAGCAGCGACACAGCAACAGCAACAACAGCATTAAGGACTGAATTGGCATAATCTGCAAATGCTTTTTTTTTCTAACATGACTTTTCTTTTTCGATAAGATTTCAGTAGTCTTTCCGGTGAATGCTGAACTAGAAGCAAGATTATTTGAGCAAAATAATGCGAGGAAAACTCTTTCTTTGGGCAACAATCATATCAAGAGGCCCTCCATTTCTCATCTTCTAATAAAAGCAACAGCAGAAGCAGGCGGATCCGTTTCAGAATTTGCGAGAACATGAAGCGCAACAGCAGAAGCAGCAACAGGAATGGGCAGAATGGTACAAACAATACCAGCAATGGTACGGTCAACAGCGCGCTGGTTCCCAGCACGATTTTCAAGCTGCGCAGAACTACCAAAGCCAACAGAGAGCTGGCAGTAAAATTATGGCTTCTACTACGTCCTAATTATAATTGCTTCTACCCGAATAAAGATTTTTCGCATTCAATTTTCATTTTGAAGAATATGGCTAGGTAGTAGTTCACGTTGCCATTGATCAGACATTAGTTTCTTTGCCAGGGGGCACAGACCACCTACTTACACGTCTAACTCCAGTCGCGGAAGCAGCAAAAGCAAGGGTAAGCCAGGTGTGGCAGGGACGTCTCCAGACTCGAAGGAGAAAGCAAAGCAGGAACAGGTGCCAGGTCGTCGCGACCCGAGAGCGAAACCGGAATTAGACGCCAGATTCGAGGATCGCGCGGTCTATTTGATGAAAGCAGGTACAATGTGTGATCACCGCTTCCTACCTTGAGTTGAAACCGGGCTTCATCGAGATGTCCAATCGCGGTCCCCTCAAGATTGCTAACCTCAACGTCACTAAGTCTGAAGATACCAATGATTCTTTGTCTCTAAGATCATGGAACACCAACATAGCTATCAGTAGCATAAGATAGGTACTTCCTCTTGAAATTTCAATTTTGAAATTTTATGGTGTCCTGAAAGAGATGGAAATGATGGTCTCTTAAAATAATTCTCAACCTGACAGGTATCCTGAAAGAGATGGAGATGATGGTGCACAACAAGACATCCGCAGAAGAGCGAAAGAAAGCTTTGAAAAAGCTGCATTTCCAATGGCACCCGGACAAGAATCCAGACGACCAGGAAGTTGCGAAAACGATATTCCAGTTTGTCGAGGAATGCAAAGTGTGGTTTCTCGAGACCGGTGCGGAAGGCTAAATGGCTTCAGATTATGGACTCTCACTTACTTAAGTAGTTAGACATCACTCAATATTGCATTTTGATACACAGACACAGTGTATTTTTACTTACACATCATAGGTACACTTCTTCTTCTTTTTCTTGTTTGACTCACTTAAATCTTTGTCTGTCTTGCTGTCTCGCTTGGATTGTTATTATTTAACTTGAACACGCACCGTACTCACATTTAACTTGAACACTTTCTTGAATAGTCGCTATGAGCAGAATTCGTGTTTTTTTGAACTATATTTTTTTGCGCCGATTGTGGTATTGTATGTTTGCGAAACGTCTAGCTCTAGCTACTTCGAACATGTGCAGATCGTATGTTTGCGAAATGTCTGCTTTGCTAAGTTGAAACAAGTACCGCTTATAGTGTTGAATTTTGTGTTCGAATATAGGTGGAGTTGTACAACAAGACAAGTTGAATGATTCACACACGAGTTGTACTTATGCTTAATATGATAATGTCGAGCATTCGGTGTCCTCGGTATTATTCTCGTAGTTCTATTAGCTACCTCTGCTTTATCTACGTAGGTATAGACCTTCTAGGTGCTTCTGGGTAAACCTGTTGCGTCATCACTCATGGAATCGCGTCTGTCTCTGTTGCTGTTCAAAATATCGGTCCAGAAATGTTGTATTAACAATAGCACTATACCTCAGTCACAGCGATGTTGCTATTTTCCCCTGTTTTCCCTCACCCGGATAGATTGATACTGATCATGGTTGCGCGCTCCCCGAAGTTCGCTTTTACGGTGGTTACAAATGTTTTCATCTGTCGCACCACGTGTTAGACTAAATTTGTATGTGTATGATTCGGATGTAAATATAGAAGCTTGTATGTTCTGGAATTATAGTACTAATTTAGTGTCAGATGAAGTAGGCTGTAGGTAGATACTTTTTGTGCAATTTTTAGGTAGCACCTGAATTCGCTCCAGTAATTCCCAAGTCGAACAACAATCACTACGATGTCAAATCAGCCGCGGAACGAGGAAGTAGAGGATGGCTCTGACAGTGACGTGCCACTGCGTGCTCCTTCTACTACAGAGCGGGGGGCGAGACGTGCACCAACCTCTGCAACCACTAGTAGTAGGGCGCCGACGAATGGCGCCTCTTCTAGCTCTGGTACCTCCTCTCGAGCAGCTGGAGGAGGAACAACATCTTCTCGCGCTCCAACGACCAGTACCAGAGTAGAAGAAACACGGCAGCAGTTTTTCGAGCGTTTTGGTGTAAACTTACCGCGCAACCAAGACGACGTCCCCGCCTTTGTCGAGGCCATCCGTGGTGTGGTCGAGTCGCCCTTGGGCACGCCAATGGGCAGTGCGGCACAACCGAGACGCACGTTGTCGACAGCGTCTAGCAGATCTGATGTCCTTGGTTCTTTGCCAAATGCCGTTTCCACCTCCAGCGGTGTAGCCGACGCAGTTGCTCGTCCTGCAATCCCAAGAGCTGCCACAACTACTCCCACAACTACTGGTCCGGCTTCACAAGAAGAACCCACGGCTAACCCTCCACCACAACCCGCATCTGCGGCTCCGCCACCGGCGCCGCCACAATCCTCAACCTCATCGACAAACGAACAATCTCAGCCTACTGGAACAGCGCCGCAAAGGATACTAGAGACAACAGCAGCAGCCGCTGATGACGTCCTAGCACTGGTTCCGACAGAACGCGGTGCAGCGATCGCGGCTGAAATGGAGAGACAGGAACGGGCTTTGCAAAGAGCCGTGCGCCGGGAGCTAGTTGAAGTGGCGGATGTACAACTTCTTAGACTTTTAGTACTTAGAAGAAAGCGGAACTGTCATTTAAGATTGCTCTTGCCGTGAGTGTGTGTACTTAGAATCGCAACATGTTTAATATTAGTTTCTTCTTTTTATATAAGCCTATGAATGTGTAAAAAACTCCTCTTATATTTGCACTTGCAGCTTCGCGCAGCCATGGGTGCGTTGCACATAGACGATGAGGCTTTTCTGCAGCAGCAAGTTGAAGCCTTGAGGCAGATTCAGGCTAACGAAAGCAGTTTGCAAGGCTTCATCGAAGGCGTGGAGAGCAGTGACGACGACACGCATCCACAGTCTTCCATTGCTGGCATTATTTCTGGCATGGACCCAGAGATAGCAGCTGATCTAGCTGCTTATCGGGCAGGTCGTGGGATTGAGAACTTAGATGGTTCTACTGGCGGAGAAGATTCGTCAAGTTCGGTTGCGATTGCTGCAGCACGTGTGCCTATCGGGGGTCCGACTCGGCGGCGTGCGTCTTCGACTGCAGGAGGTGGAGATCATGAAGGTACAACGGACGAGCCGCCTTCGCCTGACGTGCAGCCAGCTGGAGGAACGCGGCGTCGTAGTCGTTTGCGCCAGATAGAGGCGCTGACCGGCGCAGTGATGGGCGCACTGGCGGAAATGACAGGTGTGCCTTCTTTGGGAGGCGGTGGAGCAGATGACGAGAGCAGCACTGCGATGTCGTCATCGTCCGATGATCATCCGACGACCAGAGGCAGACGCGTGAATAATGCGCCATCGCGCGCAATGCGAGTTGCGTCGACGTCAGCGCAAGACCCTGGCAGGTCTTCGAGAACGAGGCATAATATAGTGCATGAAGAACCTCCGGAACCGCAGGCTCCAGGAGGATCCGCAGGAGCTACCGCTTCGTCGTCTTCAACCTCTACAACTGCACCTGAACCTGGGCAACCAGATGGCTCGTCAGATCCTCGTCCCCCCTCCCTCGCAGCATCACCTCCAAGACAACCATTGAGCGAACAGGAGCTGTGCATAGTGTGTCAAGAGAAGCCTAGGAATGCGAGCTTCATTCACGGCTCGACCGCTCACATCGTCTGTTGCTACCAATGCGCTATGGAGACGATGCGACGTGACGGTCGCTGTCCTATGTGCCGACAGCGGATTGATGTTGTTGTAAGGAATTACACATAGTTCGTGTGGGAGAGGGAAGGGAATGAATGTCGAATACTGCTATTAGAGCAGTTTATAGCGCTGCCAGATCCGGGATGGGATCAAACGGATGGACTTCCCACCATTTCAAGTGGGACCGGAAGAATCAGGGGGGTCCATCCGATCCATCCAAGTCCATCCTACATCCTATAACTTATCAATATTTGGCGTACTATTCGTTGTACCAAATGCAATCTCATGAAACTGGTCAATAAAAATTTGTATTTTTGAGAGATTTTGGAGATGTGGTACGATGATGTCATTTTCGAAGTTAGAACCACAAGAACACGAGCATCAACAGACGATTAAGACGCGAAAAAAGGTCTCGCAACACCTGCTATCAAGCATGGGTTTGCGTTTACGCAGAAGATATGTCAACATTGTTTGGACCTGCTTTTTTTTGACTTTCCCTCTGTTTGGAGCAATACGTCATTCTCTACGTCAAGATCTAGTTGATGACTCCTGAGCTACACGCTACAACTAATTGCTCAGAAAGGGGACTCAGTTTGCTCTGTCCTGATGATTGGTTCATTAGAAGCTCTTACAATAAGTATGTGGAAAACATCTCATCTGTTACTGTTTGAAAGATGTGTCGGTCAGGATCGGTTTATCACTGTTTCTTTTTATTTCTGGAGTGGCGAGGATATGTTTCTTTTTTGTTTTCAGTCTCTTTTCTTGGCATGCATGGTCAGTCTGAGCGTCTTTTTTTGCATACTTACACAGAAACGAAAGGATTAGAAAAATGGCCCATCAATGTATCTATGCAACTTCGTGAAAAGTGAGAACTTAAGTTTTGTTTGAGACGATGATAAATCATTGATTCCAGCATCTTTTCAAGTATCCCATTCTCTTCCCCGTGACCAATGTGAAGTTTGTTTAACGGCATTGGCCATTTGAGTATTGAAAATCCATGGAGGTGGTGGAGTTTTTAGAGTAGAACTGTGATCTCTATTAAATTGTTGTTCGACGCTATTGTTCTGGTTTCGTACCTGAACCCTTACAAACAAGATGTCGTTTGCCGCCTTTCAGTACCCAGAGCGCTTATCGGTGCTTGGTCAGTTTGATGTGGTGGTGGAAAACGTGGGTCTGCAAGTGACAGATCAGCGTTTGGCTGAGGTCTTTCTTGCTCGGGATCCCGAAAGTCCAGGACAATACCGCGTAATAAAAACTTCGAGTCCGACGAAGACGAATGCAGATGTTGCCGAAGCCTCCAATAACGTGGATGGTCCCAGGGGTGATTGTACTGTGAGAAAGTCTCACAACGCAAGTTCTTCACGTCTTTCTTTTGCAGGGAAGGAGCCGGCAAGTCATGGTACTAATGATAAGTCTAAGTCGACGTCGCGTGTGTCGTCTGCCAAACAGATGAGTGGGCACCGCAGGAGAAGCAGCCGAAAGTCTCTGCGGTCCATGAAGACATCTGCGAGTGAAGATGTCCATCCAAATGCCTCTACAGAAAGTAGCAACACGAATATCGTCGCAAATGGTGTTTCTCCTGTGGGTGTGACGTCGAGGAAGAATCGTTCAACAAGCAATTCACAGAGCCCAACGACTCTGTCTCGTATGAGTAAAAGATCATCCACTGTAAAAAGTCGAAAAAGTAATCATGCAGTATCGCGAAGGACAGCACCACCGGACCTGCAAGTACAGAAGAGCCATAGCACTGCCCCTAGAACTAGTACGGGTGAACCGAGTACCATGTCCAAGGCATATGTTGACCTCCAAAGAACCGGAACTCCGACGCCGAAGCATGGGAGATCGTCAGTAAGGCACTCGTTTCCGTTTCGACCCAGTGTGCGGAGCTCCGAGTTCAGTGGTAAGGATAGCAATGGAGATGTATCAGATGAAGTTGAAGATGATTCCACGAAAATTGATTTGATCTCTTTGGAATTGGGTGAAGATGCGCGGAAAAGGAAGAATGGAGCATCTTCGAGTCGTGCTTCTAGGAAAAGCGTGAACAAGAGTAGAGAAGAATCGGGTCTTTTGCGTGCGAAGTCGTCGGGTTCATCTTCGAGCAGAAGTCGGAGCACATCTATAACAGCCAATGAGCAGCAGCCAAGTGAAGTAGACGTCAAAAGTCGTGGTGGCAAAGGAATGCGCGAGTCTCGGTCTTCAACTCGTCTTCGCTCTGTCAACGGGAGAAAGAGCTCGAGTGCTAAGCGACTGAGTGCGGCTGCCTCCCGTGCCTCTACGGCGTCGCGCCAATCGGTGCGCAGCTTACAATCTTCTAAAGCAGAAAGAGCCAGTGTGTCCCGCCTGTGGTCTTCGACACAAACTTCGTCTAAAGAGCAGAACAGTGCGCGAAGCAGTTTGGTTATTGTACCCGAGGAGACTAAAAAGGGGCGAGTAAAGAGTCATTTAGAGGCCGATGAGTCTGGTGGTTTTACATCAAGCCTCACCCTTGGAAGCGGTCAACCACGCATGGGGTCGCGTCGCGATACCTACCCGCCCCTGGCACCCGAACAGAATGCCAATACGGACGTCGGTCTAGAAAATTCAACAGCTTCGCGCAGTAGCGCAGTTGTTTACAGCAACTTTGGGCCTGCTGGTGCTACTGCGGCCAGCCAGAGCCCGACCGAATCGCCAATGAGCGTGTCGAAAACCGTCAGCTGGTCTCGTGCTCCAGTCGAGGAACGACGCATAAGTGATAGAAAGTCTCAGAAGGCACAACTTCTGCAGAAAGGACCTCGTTCCAGCAGCGTCTCCAGCAGCAGTGGCCCGACCAGGAGGACGAGCTCGCGGAACACGATCACAAAACTAGTGTCCAACGGCCAGAATCCGTCTCGTTCAAGCAGCCGGCGCAGCGCGCATGCTGCTAGTAGAACAAAGAGCACCGATTCTTCTCCTTTGCTAAGTCGTAGTTCTTCACGCACATCCAGATCTACAGCTTCTAGGAAAAGCATGGAAAATGATATTGCTGCCTCAACACCACCCTCTCGAAGAACATCTGAAAATCCTAGCACTGACATGGCCGCTGCTGCGATTGTAGAAAAGAAAATCTCAATGCGACGATCGCAGAAAAGTAAGCGGCCGAGGCAGCTGGTTGCTACGGAAACAGAGCACGCAGTCAATTTCAGTCCAGTGGTATATGGATGATTTTTATATTCCTTTCTGACGACCATCGAGGCTGCCCTTGTTTCCCCTTAAAACAGTATAGCTGAAGGCGGGCCTCGATGGTCTGGCTAGATGGAAAATACATCATTCATATGGTACGCAAAGTGTCCTCCGTGTCTTCGCATCGAGCGTCTCAGGGAAGATCTCCAACTTCGCGCGCTTCCGCCGTTCAAAAGATAGAAGAAGTTGAGAAGCAGACTTCCACTTCTGCTGGACTAGAGGCTAATGCCTCTGTCGTCAGCACATTGAGTGCTCGGAAATCAAAGGGAAGTCTGGCTTCCAGTCTGCGAGGATCATCGATTGCCGAACAGTCGACCGCAGCATTAGATTCGCGGGATGAAGACTTCTACTCGGATGAAGAAGACCTCTACACAGATGAAGAAGAGGAGGAAGAAGAGGACTACTTCTACACGGAAGATGAGGATGAATACGAAATCGAAAACGAAGACAAGGATTATAGTTAAGGCTCAGCTTTCATTGGTCACTGAGGTTGGTCACTGAAATCGAAGGGGCTCCCTTCAGAGAACAGGGGAAAACAGAGGGAGAACAAGCAGAGGGGTAAAGGGCCCTTTTCTTTCAGCATCAGTGACCAATGAATGTCGACGTTTAATATAACCAGCGCCAAAGTGATGAAAGTCGCGCAAGTAGAAAAAGCACGGGAGTGCGCGGGAAGAGTGAGGCTGACACTTCTGTTCGCAAAATGAGTAGTACAGGAGTGTCCTCTGTTCGTCATTATGGTGATCATATGGATGACGCTGAGTCCTTCTACACGGATGAAGAGGAAGAGGAGGAAGAGTATGAGTACTACACGACCACAGATGAAGAGAGCGATGACGAAACGTTGAAGGACGATTATAAAGTGCAACCACGAGTATCGGCATCGCGGTCTCGCAAGTCTTCGCGGAAGAGTAGTCGTGGCGCGTCGCTCGTACAACGTGCTTCCTCGCGAAAGTCGCATTTGGAACAATTGGTGGAGGATGAGGAGAATAGCCTTGCTGTCTCGCAGAGTGTACACCGGAATACTGAGTTGCAGTCTGTTCTGAGTCGTACCGATAGCATTTCACGCGTGGCCCGTGAGCGGCTTTCAGCCTCGACCAGCAATCCGATGAATGGTCCTTCGGCTACTTCGGCAGCAGCGACTAACACCATTGTGAAGTCTCCCTCTGTAGGACGGACATTGTCGTCGAAGGAAGAAAGCCTGCAGCAAGGTCGCGCACAGGTGCCACAGCCAATCCAAACACTTTCGTCGACGAGCTCTAGCCCGTTGTTGCCTAAAGCGAGCACCAGCGGGACTTTCGTTGTGCGGGTGCCACTCGCAAAACGGGCATTGTGGGAGGATAACGTACGATTCGCATGGTCGCGTAGCGGAAAGTGCTACGTTTGCCAGTTGCAGAACGTCGACAAGCTTGCAGAAGTCTGCGGATCGAGTATACAGGCAATGGCGGCCTATCCTGGAGCGCGCGCATGGCAATTATTTTAAGGGTCGGTTTTGGGTGTTTCTCTTACCGTTTGTTTTGACTCTCCTAAGGGGAAAAAGCATAACAAACGGGGAACAGAAACGCCAGGACCCTACCTCTAATTATTGCGTCTAGGATCCTCGGAAAATGCGATGGAACTCACAGGCCATTCCCGCAACGATGTTGAAACCTTTTGGAGAAGTCTAGCCAACGCGAGCTCGACTTCCGCATCCGCATCTCCATCTCCTTTTCTCTTCTTTGAGTTCTTACCTGTAACACGGAGACTCTCAACTGCTGGCACTCAGGCTAACGATTTCTCAAATCTTTTCTTGGCCTACGACAAGTACGGAGCTCGGGTGGAGGCATTTGCGCCTGGTTACCCGGTCGGTTGGCAGGAAATCTCAGTGGGAGATCGCATCGTCGAAATCTTATGGCTTCGATTTTAATATGATCGTAGTCCCATAACAACTACTCCTACTACTTCCTTTGCCCTCTATTTTCGATCAATGTGAAGATAGGCTTATGAAATTTATATTAGGCGTCTCAGTTCTTGTAGAGGTGGACAAGAATTTGTAGTGACGCTTTGCTCTAAATCCAAACGGTGTGAGTTGCGTGAATCGTAGTCGATCGTTTATGCAGACCTTGATTCGAGAACATCCTTTCGAGGTCGTTGTTCAGTTGCGACGTAAAGTGGATGGAAGCTTGACCGATCGCATCCCTTTCAAGCAATGGAAAGGCTGTGCCGCTGCTGGAGCTGGAGTTTCTCTCTCAAAAGCTGGGGCAAATCAGCTTGGTACTCGGACTAATAGAGGTCAAGGCAAAGGTGGCCCTCCAGTTGGTCCAAACACGACTTCGAGTCCAATGATGTCTTCGCAGAAGAACAATCATAACGTACCAAGAACGGAGATGTCAAACTCACGTAGTGGAAGTCCGTCGTCCCTAACCCTACCAACTACAGCTGGACGAGCCAGTAGATCTCTCCGCGAACCCAATGGCAACATGGTATTTGGGGGTGAGTCGCTTCTGATGGAGGGATACCTGGGAGGACTGAATTCGGGAGAGATTTTTGGCTCATCAGCATCCGCCGCGAACAACATCTTCAACACAACGCCTGGAACAAAAAACGTGACGTCACCTACTGCAAATTCTACTTCGTCACCAAGAAGCATGAAACGAAACTCGTCGAGAGCAAGTGCGTCGCCACCACCAGGCCTTCGCTTTAAGCCAGGATATGGACCGAAGCACGACAAAAGGATCCCTGTGGATGTGCAGTACGAAATGCCGAGTGGAATTTTCGACTTTTAAAAGTAGAAGATGAGCATTTAAATGACGCATAAGTAGATTCAGATGATTTAGGAGTGAAAAGAAAATTGAGATTGTAGACCTGAAGAATCAACGCTGGTTGCTCGTATAATCCATAACAAAATTGTAGTCTGATTTAATAGAAGTAACGATGAAAAAATTTATTTCATGACCTCGTAAGAAATTAGACATCTCATATGAATGTACATAGAATTGATAGACGACGTAAGGAAAACATGGGACGTTTGGGACAAGAATATGTAGTCTAGATATAAATTGGATAGAGAATGCATAGGGATCACCACGCATCATATGAACATGTTCATACATTCCTAATGTTCATCTACTCGATGTTCTTGTACACTAAGTTTTGTAGAGCATAAACAAGAATAGAAAGAAGAACGCAATCGCAAAGATGAGGGGTGAAAAATTTTGAAACAGTGAATTGAGACGAGTACAATATTAAGCAGACTCCCACTTAGTTTCTGGCTGTCGAATCGGACTGGTCTATCGATCCCATTTCTGTGTTCGCTTGTGGAAAGTGTATGAAGTCTATGAACCTCCTTGATAGGAACAGGTGGGTCATAATAGTATATATCCGAGTAGTTTGGAGTTGCAACTTTTTGTACCGAGAGAACGAGAAATGTTGAGGTAGAGAAAGAAGCTCCAAGGAGTGAGGTATAGTGTTCTTCCGTGCACGACCTGCGTAACTGCGGAGTAGTTGGAATAGAAGATACTATCGCAGCAAGATCACTGCTGCAATTGCACGTGCATGCTCTCCTTCTTTTTTCACTATCTAGTATACTTATCTTCAATTATGTGATTGACAAACTCTCTTCTTCCAGGAGGTAGTGGGTTGAAGAAAGATTGTTACTAGGCATACCTAGTATGGTAAGGTTGCTGCATGTGAGGTTGAGTGACAGACTGATTTCCTCTTCTGCGTAAGAAGAGTCGATTCTTCAGGCTGGTGGTTCCCTCTTTGCGTTGTGTCATCAGTTCTTAGTCAGTATCACCTTTCTAGAAGGTATTTTATTTATGATTACAGGATTTCTTCGTAAGAAGTGTCATTTTGGCGTACGCCACCAGTTGATCATATAGAAAAAATTCAAAGTGAGGATCAACAAACCTATGGCCGCGATGGTGTCCTCGGCTGCGGTTCCTCTAGACTCTTCTGACGGTGGAAGCGTCGGCCCTGGTGTGCAGAAAGGAGCTTCTGTAACTTCTGGTCAAAGTCGAGCATGTGAGATTTTAGATTCCTACTTTCCTTCTGGGTCACGAGCTCGAGGAGACGCAGGAAATGGCGCCAAAAAGATGCTTGTGGAACAGGACGATGAGTCTCCCATCACGCAAGCTCCAACGACAGGAGCTGGAGCAGGAGAAAAGGGAGTTATGGGATTACCACAGAAGAAAGCTGCAGACGATGCGCTTGATGCGTCTAGAGCAGACACGCCACGTGGAACGCGCAGTGCTGCGACAGGACCCTTTCTGCAGCAACTAGGAGCGACAAGTAGCGGGGCCAAAGTTATGAAGCAGATGATTGAAACATCCAGAGCCAGATTATATATTTCCATCATGTATTCGTAGTTTTCTATGTGCCACAACTCTGGTTCTTTTTCATGTGGTATTACTACACAGGTAAGAGTTACTACCCATCTTCAATATCATAGACACCTCATTTTCGACTAATAAAGAGTGCTTGATGTTCCTCCACCCATCCCCCGCGCCTCTCTTTCTCTTCATTTGTTGGGCTGGTCGTAGCTACTCTGCAGCGATTCAAGGCGTTTACACGTTTCCGGTTGCGAAGTTTGATGATGCACGTGGTAACTACGTAAACCTGTCTACGGAAATGGCCGTTCTAGAATCAGGCACCGCATTGTCGCACAAGAACGTACTTCGCGGTTTCCATTGCTCCCCGTTTCCGAAGGTTGTTACGTGTCTAGCTGGCGAAATGTTCGACGCTCTACTGGATTTAAGACCGGAGAGTCCGACTTTTGGCGCGTGGCAAGCGACGAAACTGTCACCAGAATTGGGTTGCAGTCTGTTTCTCCCATCCGGCGTAGCACATGCCTATCTGGCTACGCAAGATAACACGCTGACGCTCTACTTCAAGGTATTATAGCTATAACTACTTCGTTATTTTCAAGATGTCAAGAGAGGATCTGAGCAGTCTGACTTGCTCAATTCAGAAACTCATCTTAATCACAAAGTAGAAATCTTACCAGTCATGCGTATTTGTTTCACCAAACTTTCAGGGTGACAAGTACGATTCCGCCACAGAAATCAATGTGAACGCTCTTGATCCCGAGATTGGGGTGTCTTGGCCAATCGAAACTAGTGAAATGCAGATATCCGCTAAGGATGCTCAGCTTCCAGGGTTGCGCGAAGCGATTGCCGCTCATCCGTCTCTACAGAGTCGCAAGAAGTGCTGGTATGCGCCGTTCAAATTTCAGGCTTATGGGGAGGAAGAGATCGCCGCGGTCACTAAATGTCTTCGAGATGGATGGCTCGCGCCTGGTCCTCGGACCGAAGAGTTTGAGCGCCGGGTGACAGCGTACTTCGGTAAACGGTATGGAATTATGGTAAACAGCGGCAGCAGCGCGAATTTGATCGGAATTGCAATGTGCGAGCTGCCGAAGGGCAGCGAAATAATCACGCCTGCGTGTACCTTCTCGACAGTGCTGGCGCCACTAGAGCAACTTTCCCTCGTTCCTGTTTTCGTCGACGTCGAGCTCACAAGCTACGTGCCGACGCTAGAAGACATTGTGGCTGCGGTATATTTCTTTGATCAATGCACCCAATCTCAAATGATTTTGAATATCTATGTTACCAAGGAACAAGCTCCTTACCTTTGCTGATGTGGCGCCCCGCAAAGTGATGCGAATGGCACCGCGTTCGCGCACTTGAACCATGCCCCTGCCGAGGCTACTAGCCACGCGCGACGCTGCGCCCGGCCAAAATTTAGAACGCAGCGAGACAAGCGCAAGCAGATACGAACCAGGGGCCAGGGCGCAGCTTGTGGCGTACACTTCCACCGTCCCCGGCTCTTCGTGTGCCTGATACAGAGTGAGCCGAGATGGGGTCGCTTTTGGATGGCTGCTAGTGTTTGGCGCCCGTTTCAGGATCGACCGACCCAACTGGCGGGGGCCCCAAGCTCTGGGAAGCAGCCGACGCTGGTGACGGCAGGGACCATAGTGCCGCGGCGGGGCGGCATAGCTGCAAGCCATCTGCATAGGCTGGGGAAGAGTAAAACGGGCGCGCTTGCCTCCGTTGTTTCTTCTGTTTGAGTGTGTTCAAAGCTAAAGCCTTGGAGGGCCAGCCAAGTAATGGGGTGTGCAATCGCTCACGAAGGACCGGCCCGCGCTCTCTATTGGAAGAGGAGGGACGCGGCCGCGCTGTGGATGGGGCGGAGGGCTCACTGAGACAAGTGCAGGCGCCTCACTGAAAACATCGACAGGGCTTGGCTGGAGCTTTTGGAGCAACTCGCAAAGGCAGGCGCCCGCCGTCTATATCTGGGGCAACGGCTTGCGCACTGCGCGCGCGCCCACCGTTGGCCCGGGTTGTCTGGAGGGTGCAGAGACGTGGCCTCCGCGGCCGCCATGAGGGACAGGGGACGCGGGTGCGTGGGCTCGTGTCGGATCTATGGCTTCGACGCTCTCGCGTCAGTGCAGCCATAGGATAGACGCAGCAGCGACCCACAGGGAGACTGAACCGGGCAAGACTGCGCTGAGCCAGTGCCTTGGCAGGTCGGTCAGGAAGCGCCTCGGCAGCCTACGCCGCCGCCTCGGGTGTTTACTTGCAAAGCGACGCAGTGTCACAGACATGATACTCGCTCAGCCATCGCGCCCAATTCCTGAAACTGCGCCCAAAGCGTTTGCGCAGCCATCGCGCCCAGAATGGAAGCGGGAAGGAAGCAGGACCTTGGAGAGGGAAAGCGCCGCAAACTTTGCGGGAAGCTGGTGGCTTTGAGGTGGGCAGAGTGGGGCCTTGTCATTCGTGTGGACCTGTGTCAGGTCGTGCGCCTGATCTGAACGGCGTCGGTGCTTCTGCTGCTTTGGTGGTGGTCGGAGCGAGTGTCGTCGTCGTGTGTATTCTTCTTCTTGCAGGGTTGGCACCTGTACCCGAGCCGAGAAGTGCCAGGCTTGGAGGGTGGGACAGTAGTACGCGCGTGGTTTATGTTCTGGCGCTGATTCGCCAAGTAGCGCGACGCAAAGACCCCGCTGGCGAGTACCCGCGTGAGGAGATCGGACGCCTCGCGTATAATGTCATCACTCACATGCGCGAAAACTTCTGGGTGCGAGTATCGTGTGACGTGGTGAATGGTATGGATGGTAGGGCTGAGCATGTCGCTACTCACAAGCCGCGCGCGACCTCAGCGCGGGCGGGGAGCACCGGAAACTCGTGGCCGACTACATGCGAAGACTTTCAATTCCCGAAAACCAAGTGCCGACTCTGGTGGCGGCGTGCTCTGGTGGCGCATGAACGGCAGCAACAAGCGCGGGACTCCTTCGATGAATGTGTTGAAGGAAGCCTCGCCTCTCGCTTTACCATGCGCGGCGCTTGCGTGGGGCTGTTGCTTCAGCGCTCGGCGTATTACCTAGCGCGAGCTACGGCATGGCGGGCGGCTTGCTTGAAAGGTTGTTATCAAAGCAGCTGAGAAGAAGGGAGAACCCGCAGCAGCAAAGAAAGCAGACGCACGGGCACACTTCGCGCTCTCGCGTGGCAGCGCAGTGCTTGACGCTCTCGACTTTGTTGAAGAGAGAAGAGGAAGAGGAAGAGGACGATGCGCCGCCGGCTCTGAGTCCGCATATGCCACTTCGGCAGCTGAATTCACCAGCACCGACAGGCGGTTGCTTTTGTTCTCCCTTTTTGTTGTGGCTCTCTTCTTTGGGGTCTGATTGCGCACTAGAGCACGAACGAGAACGCGACCGGGAAACTGATCGCGGGCCCTTGGTGAGCCGTCTGGTAATTATATGCATCTACTCCCTCTCTCCGATGCTGCGCCGACTCACGCCAGCAACAATATGGGGCGCGGCAAGAGGAAGGCGTCGCGGGGTGCTGTGCATTATTATAAGCGACGCAGCTCCTCCTCATCTTGCTGCAGTCGCTGAAGTGGTAGTTAGCAAAGTTCTCCAATGCATGCGCAGGCTGTTGCTTTTTTTGGTTTATGCCATGTTTGTCGAGCTCATTACTTTTCGACAACTTTCTTCATCTTTCTCCCCCCGCCCTCGGTGGAAGTTTGGCCGTACTCGAGCAGCCTGCTGGCTGTGATACAGTTGAAGAAGTAGAAGGTGTGGCGGGCGCAGTACTAACTAACGAGAGGGACGGACGACGCCGGGTGCCGTAGGTGAAGATCAAAAGAGAAGGAGCGCAAAGGACGAGCCAGCGCGCGGGGGCGCTTAGGGTTGCGCAGGTGTGTATCGCGGTCAGACAAATGAATATAAACGCGCTGCGCATGGGGTTCGGGTGGCGGGTTGGCCTTGGATTTAGCACATTTTTTTAGGGCATGGCGAAGTAGTAGGTAAGGCCCTAGCGTCACAGATACTGTAGGTCGACGGAAGACATGGGGTCGCCAGTATTAACGCGAACGGACTAGAGCTATACATCAAGAATGTTTGGGCTGTCATCTTCCTCACATCGTCAGGTGACTCCGAAGACGAAAATGATAATGGTGCCAAATTTGATCGGATCCAAGATCGATTGGGAGGAGCTTCGAAGACGCTTGGCCGACTTGGGAAGGTCGGATATCATACTTTTCGAGGATAGTTGTGACACGATGACCCACACCCCGGCTAGTGACATCAGCGCAATTTCGTTCTACGCGAGTCACATAATAACTGCTGGTGGCTTGGGAGGTACGACTAATTTTTCTTGCTTTCTACCTACTACGTTGTAGTTCATCTATTTGCATTTTCCTCATGATAAGCAAGAACGATAGTGATTTACAAGATATCACTCGATAACGCTAACGAACATTTTCGTTCTTATTTTACTTATAAATAACAACACATATAATAAATATTACTAACAGGTACATTCCTTTTTCTTCTCGTACTCACCGACAGGTATTCTTATGATGAACAGCGAGAGTCTTTTAAAGAAGGCCTTTCAGTACCGTGACTGGGGTCGCGTGGGCAACAATTCTGAGGATATGGATGAACGGTTCAAGGACAACGTGGATGGCATCGAGTATGACGGAAAGTTCTTGTATTCCGTACAAGGCTACAATATGAAAGCGTGTGAAATGAATGCAGCGTTTGGTCTATCGCAATTCCGGAAGCTACCACGCTTCACAAAAATACGACGCGAAAATATTGCCAGATTTTGTCAAAACTTGAGGGCGGTGAAGGGAATGAGGTACTATTCCAAACTGCAAAGATATCATACTAATCAATAAATGTGCAAGAAATAGTCTATGCAGGTGGTCGAACGAGCAAGATTGTATTCCGAGTCCGACGAGGTATCAACGTCGACATTGTTCTTTGTTCAGGTACGTCTTACCGCGTGACGATTATGAAACGCAGGACTGGTTAGCTCTGCCACTGCAACATCCGAACCGGAGTGGCGTTATTCGATATCTGGAAAAACGACAAGTGCAGATCCGCGTCACTTTTGTTACGATTTGATTTGCATGAAGAACATGATAATGTTCTTGATAGATAAGATTGAAGAACATGATAATGTTCTTGATAGATAGCAATAGCATGCTTTGCTTCTGGCCCTGTGGGTCTTTGGACTTCTGCTTTTGTCACGGGCAACCGGTAACAAACTCAGAAATCGTTTCTACGGTCATTCTGAACAATGACATCAGGAACGTACACATGACACACATTTGCTCTTGATTTTAGAATATCGTATTCTCCTTTCCTCAGCCTCGCCTCCCGGACCTATCTTTGTCCCAAAAGGACTAACACCCCTTCGTGTTCTAATATCTCCGGTAATGTGACACGGCATCCGGCGTACCGACATCATTTCCGTGTTTTCGAGAACGCAGATCGCATCATGAAAGATGGTTTTTTGATCGGCGCACACCATGGCCTAACCCTAGAGGACGTGGACTACGTTAGCAGCGTATTGCTGGAATTCGACCTGCAGGATAGACAAAAACAAGGGTCCTGAACGGATCAATGTAGTGATGCCGTGGACAAGAGAGCACTATAAGATAGTCTCCGATGCTGCAGATAAACCCACTTGTTTCTAAGCAAGTCCTCATTTTCGCGTTCAACATATTCTGAGATCATGTTCATAACTAGATCTAATGAGTACTTCTATATTTAATTAGTTCTTGTACGCCCACAAACCATTAGAACAAAAGCATGTATCTATGTGTACCATGCAGTTTTTACTACAGCTTGCCTCATATATCTGGGTGAATGAACCCACTGGTCCGGAGATCAAAAGTTGTCAATATATCCTATGAATCAAGATGAAGATACTAGATAGTCAATTTTCAAAACATGTCTGTCATACATAGTCGCGCGCTTCATGATCGTCGTTGATGATCTGTGATGCTCGCGATTGCATGCCTCGCGGAAACAAGTAGAAATCGATTTCAACGTAGCAACTTTATTAAGTCGGCTAACACGTCGTCAAGTGGAGCCAGCATAGCATATTTCAGAAGTCCTTGTAGGATTTCTGAACCTCAGAAGTCCTCGAGCCTCGTGAGCCGTTTTCTTCTACGCATCCATCATGCTCTCGTTCCTTTTGAGCACTAACAAGGAAAATCAACGCGAAGAATGCGATCGGTTGTTTCAATCGGTTTGTGCTGATATCCGATTACGAAACGCGTCACATCATAGGCCGAAAGTTTCTGTGATCTCCGTAGTGATCAATCTTGCCTTGTTCTGTACTTCTGGATTAGTATTTATGAGAAAGTAAGTTGATCTTCAACCCCAACATTCTTTCCCCCTCAGCAACTTCTATGCCTAACCTTGGTCTCTCCGGCTCACCACATCAACTAGTACCATTTTGACACTAGTAAAGAACTCAACATATTATCGAATTTCGCTTTGGAGTTTTTTTGTACTGACAAGCAAAGAGACTACTTAACTTTGAAATTGAATAGTTAGCCAGGGTCCCAGCAATTAGTTACGATTACAATTCTGGGTGACTTGCTCACAACGTAGAAATGAGTATCTGCTTGTAAACATCACGGTTCCAGTTCCAGACTTAGCGACTACTCAGAGTAGAAAAAACGCACAACCATGCTTGATCCGGAAATGAGTTCTTAGCTGCACTACAACGACTTGTGCAGCTGTGTTGCATGTATAAGGGGTTACAACTAGTAGTTTAATTGATTCAAGATATTTTTACGGATCATAGCATCTTCTCCTTGTCTGCAATGTCAAGCTCTTTGCTAGAGTCGTTGGAAGCCGTCTTGCCTGATGACAAGCACTTGGGGGACTATGCTGCCGGAGAGCATTTGTTCCTTGAGCAGGACGATGCTATTAGCCCTGTGCGTCCAACCAGAACAAGATCGACCTTGGCACCGTACTCTGCATCTGTGCCAGGAGCACGACCTGACTACGCGGAGAAGAGGCATGTTTTCGGTGACAGTGTAGAGAAAAAACAGGACCAGGAATTTCAGCGTTTAATGCAGGATATACGGCGCGTGCTTCATCAGGCTGGTGGTGCGGATCTAGTATTTGCTGGTGGTCGAAGTCGCGCAGAACGGCAGAGAATGCGAAAAGTTGTTCTAGCCTGGATCGAAAAACTATACGAACCGATTCTTTACTTATGGCTGCATGTAAAAGTCTAATTGATTGGGTTCAACTACATGTGATTGGGTTCATACTAATCAATTGACTACTACTACTACTGATTGGGTTCAAGAACTACTGACAACAAACTAAGAGGACAAGAGGAAGAGTATAGACAACCGATTTAGCACTATCAGTTATTTGTGGAAGTCTAGAGACATCATCTCATTGTTGATGTCTAACTTCTCTAATGTAAGAACTCCCGACCACACGCGGATACGATTTTCTACGAGCAGGACTTATTGATATGGGTAAAAATGGAGGTCGAGGTATTGAAGGTTCTGGCACGACAACAATAAATACCGATCGCCGGGAACTGAGGAACGCGCATGCTGCCGCGTTGCTTTTAGGACTAACAGACGCAGAGATCGGCCTCGAAGCACGGTTTCGGAAACCGCCACCATTAACCGAATTAGTCCCTTTGCCGACAGGATTCTGTCTGAGGCTAAAGCATCAGAGGCTGCGGAGGGATGCGGCTAGAGTGTGCTCCGCGTGGACGGGCATCGGGGATGGTCGTCACCTACACCTTGAACAACATACTACTGTTGCAAGGAAGGAACCACAAAGAGAAATCGATTTCAAGATGGATCCCCGACAAGATTTATCAATAAGAAGTGCACCTCCTCCAGCGCCTTCAGAAGGCGCGACGAAGGGGTCAGCATACTCCACAACTTTTTTGGCTCAGGGGATGGAGCTTCTGCAAGAAGATAACAGACGATTGCGTGGAGCGCTTGCAGTTATGTTCTTTTACTGTCAGTCATACATCTGCTGAATACAACCTAGTACTTGTGAAAGAGTCAGTACTGTAACTTTCACTTTTCTCCACTATTTTCTACAGTAATTACAACCACTAGAAGATGAAGCTCAAGCTAGTACTAGTTTCGACTACTAACTTAATAACAGCACTACTGTACTACATCTGATAAGTCTAATGTCGAGAGCGGGGATCGGGAGAAGCGGTTAGGCATGGCGATTGATGAGCTAGTGGAGGAAAATGAACGCATTGTCGCCGAGCGAGATCTTTTATTGGCAAAGTGTGCTGCGGCGACGAAGCAGAAACATGGCGGTTCATCAATCACTGTTGCGCATGAGGATAAAGAAAACGGTGGAGCAAGTCTTGCAAATAATGCGATGAGCAACATCATGAAGATGACCTCGACAAGCGAGCAGGGCTCCAATGCAACTTCCAAGGGAGACAAGAAGCATGACTCTGCTACCCCTGCTGGTGACAAGAGTGCAACTACTTCTACAGTGCATCGATGGCTGTATGAGGAGCATGCGATTCCAGGTAAGAGGGATCGCCTGATGACAGCGGCTGGTGAAGAAGGAAGCCTTATAGGCGCACACGAGCTAGCCTTTATGCGCGATCGAGGTCTTCCGACTAATCCACGTGCTCTCGCGGAGGACTTGGATACATTTAGAGCTTCATCAGAGACGATAAACCGAAGCGATCCGATGGTTCATCTGGAGTTAAGGCTGCAGAGTAAAATGTATTTGATGTATTTATTTGGAAGTGATTTATATTAGAGCTCACCGTAATCCATCTCGAAGTTCATCCTGAGACCGTTATCCCCTTGCAAACGTCCCTGAGATGCTTCCGAAGATGGATAAGGGTGAGCCATAATTATAGCACTCCTGTGACTTCTTTTCGGTTTATTTACCTTTCAAAAGAATACGAAATCTCTAATTCAAGGCCAGCACAGACATGCTGCTCCAGACGAGGATATTACCACTGCGAAGGGGAGCAGAACTCAAAGTACAACTAGAGGAACAGGGTACGTCGACTCGCCAGATCGTACTGAAATCATTGAGCGCGTTTTGTCCAAGCCCATAGAGCTGGAGCGCTACCTGAACGGCCAAAAGCCTGCTCTGTTGGAGCAAGAGGCCTTGGAGGAGAGCCCACGACTACCGAGCAAGCGACGACAGATGGATGCAGAATTAGGATGAAGATACTAGGCAATGAATCTTCAGACCACGGATAAAAAACCCTATAGCTATAAGAAGTTGGATCCGTGTACATTTGAATTTGTCAACGTAGTTGCCTCTCAAAATAATTTCTCAGCGAAGCTACAATTAGAAGTAGTCTCTAATGAACGCGTTTTACCTGAACGGACGGGTAGCCTTGGCCGCGGCGGTGACTCCTGGAATGTTAGCCGACGATCGAACGTATACTTCAAAATTTCGAGAGAGACGCGATGGCGCACATCATCTGACACGCGCAAGGGATAGGGAAGCCGATTCTTTCTTAGAATACATCGACGAGTTTACACGACGTGCTGACGAGCTAATTCTAAGTAATCGATCTGTCTCACGCTCCTCGACGTCCTAAAAAAGAACAAGAACTCGAATTTCTCTATTTTCAAGTTCGATATTCTTGACTTAATCTTTAGTTCGGACTTGGATTTGGTTTTCATCGACGTTTTCTGACACAAGAACCCGTGTCCACTGCACGTCAACGCTGCTCGCCTGCAGAATGACTTACGAATGAAGCTTCAGGAGCAACAATAGTTCTCATAATGAAGCGATCAGGATCTACCTCACGGGGTTCCTCGTGCTATAGATCGTGGGCGGTTCGAGTTCGTGCGTGCTTTTGGAATCTGCTTTGTTCTTGAAAGATGAATGCAAATCCATTACGGCAGAATGGAATGTTGACAAGAACACCACGTTACAGAGTTTGACAGAACACGACAAGTTTGATCTGGGAGGAGCGGAGATTTCTCACATTATTTACGCTTCGTTGTTGAAAATTATTGCGTGAACCATGAAGATACAGCGAGAAGAAAAAACTAGAGAACGTGATTTTTTGTTTACTCGTACCAAAACGTTTAGGGACTAGCTTGCGATTTTCATTTTGTTTTGTGCAGAAGGTCTGATAAGCAGCGAACAATTAGCGGACCGTGATATTTTCCAGGAAAATTTTTCCCAAATGATAGTGAAGTACTTAGAGGTGGAGAGGGCAAAAATAGTGTCCGCCTTGAGCATCAAGACTTTCCACGCGTCGTTTGTTTGCTCTGACGTACTACTAAGAATGTACTTGTCATGTGAAAAAATGAGCTAAGAAGAAGATACGCACCATCTGCCTTGATGCAGGGAGCAATGGTGACTCTACCAGGACTATGTGTAAGGAAAAAACTTCTACGTCGAAATCGAAAAAGATTATTCATCTGCTGTAGTTCAGAGACGTGGACTCGTGGTTACCAGTTTGATGACTCTCCTTCGTTGAGAATGCTCTAGGTGGTGAACCAGAAGACTCCTCCGGTCGCCGCGGAAGTGGATAGATAACTAGCCGCATTTTTGCTTCTAGGCTCCAGCATCTTCACTTCCGTCGTCTTTTTTATCAGAGGCCGTAGTTATCCAGCTTGAGGCCGCCGCCACAACGTGAAAAATGGAAGAACGAGTTGGATCGAAGAAAGCGGTGGTCATCGAAGCCGACGACAGCGACGCGCTGGGAACAGAGAGTGCAACCGAGAGCCAACATCCAGGAGAGGACATTGAGCGAACAACTAGAGAGGAGGATGTAGTGAATTCTCTGTTTACGCGGGCACTCGACGACTCAGCAATTGACGTCGACGCGGCAGGACAGACGAGCGGCTCCGACGCGGATCTCTCTGTTGTATCAACACAGCAGATTGCAGTCGTGACTGCAACTACAGGTTCTGAAAGTACTAGAGACCTAGTCGCTGTTGAGCAGAGAAGTAATGCTAATGGTGTCGCACGACCAGATGGGGCGGACACAACAAGAACTATAGAAGGTGTAGCGAGTACTAGAAGTGACACGGCTACTAGTGACACCAGAAAGAAAACTGCTCTTGAAAGAGTCGACGATGTGAAATCTGCAAAATCGGACGCTCCTTCTCAAAACCAGACTAGTACGAGTAAAGGTGCGAAAAGCATCAGCAAGGACGTTGAGGTGGACGGCACCGAGAAAAAACCGCTTTACCCACGTACCTCTCGCAAAGCGCGGGATAGGCCGGACGTTGCGGCGGCGGTTCGGAAGTTGAGCCCCTTAGAAGAAGAAGGGGGGTCTGCTTCGTCCTCGGCCCCACCTCGCGTCCGGGACAGTGGCGGAGATAGTAGTAGAGGAGGTCTCCGCGACGATCGGGATGAGCAGGAGGACCACAGCGGAGGTACCCACAGCAGTTGCTCTTCTAGCACCGGTCGGAGCGGTCGGAGAGGCGTAGAAGGCGGTAACTCTATTACTCGACGTGACGATTCAGCATCTTCTACCACTTCGGGCGCTTTCGCGTCCTCTAGTAGAGCAGCAGCAGGAAATTCAAATTCCAGTAGTCGCCGACCTCCGATTGTGTCGTCTGCTGTTGGCAGCAAGAGTGCTGCAGCAGGTAGTGCAAAGACCGGGGTTGGGACGGCCGTTGGCAGTATCAAGGCAAGCAGTAGTAAGCGGGGCGTCGGGTCGAATAGAGAGGGGCAGCTGAAAAAAACCACCTCTGCTCCAGCAAAGAGCGGCTCCGATGTAGAACCGCAGCAAAGCAGTGCGCAAAGGCGCGCTGAGAGTAGAGGATCAGCGGTCGCCGGGCCATCCAGCGGTAATAAGCCCGTAGGACCTACTACTTCAGCAAAGGACCAAGCGAAGGCTAGTACTGCGAAGCGACGGCGAAGCAATAGAACGGTTCCTGCGGCACCTCCTGCGGCAGATGGGGAGTCCTACTCAGACAGCGAATCTGTAGTGACCACGACTCGGCCTGGAGTAACGGCAGCTACTACTACTACTACTAGCACAACCCAGCGTCAACAGCAGCAGACTAATCTCCGGAGATCTTCAAGGCGGAGTCCTTCTCGCGGGGGTGCTGCTGCAGAGGAAGATCATCATGATGTTGAACGAGAGGAGGACGATGATGAACAGGAAGAGGACGATGATGAAGACCTCCATGAGTCGGACGACGAGGAAGACGATGAAGACTTGCCTCCACCTCTGCCGCCAAAGCCTGTCACCTCGACGGCGTCCGCGATCAGCAACAGGAGTACGTCACGGACGAGCGAAGTTCCGCGTCAGACTTCCGACAGTGTCTCGGAAAAAGTGCGAAAGGAACGGCAGGGCGCATCAGCAAAGACCACTACTATGACTAGTAGTGCCACGACTTCTACTCCTGATGTTGTGCCAGTGACCACAAAGAAAAAACCTTTAACCGGCGCGGGAGCGATCAGGAGTGATGTGACAGCGGCAGCTTCTACCACTGCTGCCGGATCAAAGACGAATACAGCAGCATTGGGCAAAGGCGCTGGAGTTGCACAGACGTCGCCTGCGCAGCCAGCATCTGGTACAACATCAATCGCTATTAAGAAACGGAGTGCACTCCAAGACAAGATGAAGAAACAGCCACTCCAAGACAAAACTGAAGAGCAAAGTACAAGTAGAGTTGTTGACGTTAGCCGCCCTTCTTACGATTCATCAGCGTATTGTTCAGGCGAAGATCACGACTCCACTAGCAATGCCGACCGGTCGTCCTCCGGTGGCGACGTCTCCTCGCACGAGCATGACGAGATGGAGCACACCTTGGAGTTGGACAAGAGGACTAAGCAGGCGCTTCGATCTACTGGTGGTCCAGCATTAACTAAAACAGAAGATAACAAGATGAAAGTCGGCAACAAGTCACAGCAAGTTCCGGTTCGGCATAGTGCGGGGGCGTCGGGTTCGCACGCAACTGCTAGTGAAGTTGAGTCGTCGTCTGCGGGTGAGCACGAGCAAGGGCAGCCGATAGATGCAGTACCGAGGGGGCAAGATGAGGACCCCCCGGGAGCGTTGAGAAAACGGCAGCAGGTAAGCGCTTCTTCCGCTGAGTCAGGCACAGCTACGGAGGGCTCTCTATCAGAACCCGATGAAGATGACCCTGCGAATGCGAATCATAGAGCAGCAACTACAGGGTTAAAAATACGCGCCGAGGGCTCTCAGCGAGAGGACGAAGATGGAGAAGGAAGTGAGGAGGAGGAGGTGGAGGACGACGATGAAGAGGAAGATGAAGATGTTGTGGAGGAAGAAGTTTCTGGAAGTAGTGTGGTTGGGAGTCAAGAGGATGATGACGAAAATGACGCTCATTCATCCGAACGAGAAAATGACGATGAAGATGACGAGGAAGGGAGTGAAGCTGTAGATGCCAATGCGACTTCATTCGTTCGTGGCCGCGATGACGCTAAAAATGCTCCTGTTGCTAGGAAAGGTCCAAGGAACATCAAGAAAGGTATCGAACCTGCTGAGGTGTCAGCAGAGGCGAATGCGCAACCTCCAAGTGCTAAGCAGGACCAGCGAAGTCGCCGGGACTTGTCATCTCGTGCGCCACCGACTCAAGGCGACAGAACAACGAAAACAAAGAACGCGGCAGCACTACAACCCGCATCTCAGCGCAACAACGCGAAGAGCAGGGATGACGCCCCCTCAGAAAGTGATGACGAAGATGCGCATGAAGACGGTGAGCGTGCACGGGCTGCGCTGCAAGGGACTGCTGGAGGAGAAAGATCCGCTGGCCGAGGATCAAAAACAACACAAGATCAGGGAAACGGGCGGGACAAAGGGCAGATAGCCGCGAATAAAGCCGGAGGAGGGCGGGCAGGAGGGCGGGCAGGAGGAGGAACCGCATCTGCATCGAAACCGTCGCACGGCAGTCCCGCTGGAACGCCTGAGAAGGTGAGGAACAAGAAAGGCGGTAACAAGCGAGCTATGGGTAGCACCACTGGAGATATAAACCAGTCATCGTCAACAATGGTGCTTTCGTCGGAGGCCACAGCCGCGGCGGACGGGCAGCAGGATATAAATTCGGTGTCTGCAGCTGCTGTGGATGTTAGTGGCGTGAAAAAAAAGGCTGTTTCGGAAAAAAAGCGTCGGCGTGATAGTGAGCTTCAGACTCCTCGGGGTACAAAGCAGGGTGCCATGGCAAAGCGGGAGCTAGCGTACAACGATACCACCAAAGCACCTCCGTTTGAACAAGGAACCTTGAATAAGGATACCAAGAGCAAAGCGAAGCGCCAACAGCGCCGCGATGTGGATTTGGATGTGCACGAGGAAATGAACGAGCGGCTCTTCGAGGAGCGACGAGAGTTTCGAGTTCGCGCCACCGCACGTGGCTCTCGGGAGCCCCCAGGCTCACAGGCGACGTCAACGGAAAGGGTAGTCTATCTCACGTCAGGTACAACAACAGGTACAGCAGTTGGAGGTGGTAAGGCAGGAACAAAGGAGCCATCGCGACGTCGTTCACGCTCTACCCCAAACAAGCCGGATGAGATCACTGCAGAGCAAGCGGTTGACGAGCGGCAACATTATACCGGTAGTTCAACTTCGAAGCAAGGCACTACATCGGGAGCGAAAGTAAAAACCAGCGCAAGCACTGCTAGCTTAGTCAACCGCAGTCGTGCATCAAACAAGCCTCGCGTCGGTCGGTCTTCGACAGGACTTGGGGAAGGAGCGGACAGCCGTGTTAATACGGAAAGCGCACAGCGGGCGCCGTCACTGCCGGCGAGAAACAAGCAGGCTGCTTCCACCAAGCGGTCAGTGAATTTCATCGAGGAAAATGCGCGTGGTCGGGACGATGCAGACGGCGCACCAGGCAATCGTAGAAGGAGCGATGAGAGCGACGAGGCAGACGCAGTAGGGACGGACTCTTCAGGCGAAAAAAGTCATGATGAGTATGAGGACTCCGCTTTATCTTCAGAGGATGCGCGACGACCGAATGCGATGAATGAGGAACACGACCGTGCTGCCTCAGAGGAGGACATGTCTTCCGAAGAGCATCGGGAGAGCCACGAGGAAGAGGAGGAAGATGAAGAAGAGCCTAGTGAGCAGGACTCTGACTCTGGAGGTCTCGATAACGAAGAAATAACCGATGAAGACGAGGTGGCAAACGAGAAAAGTGTAAGTGATTTAGAAGTGGATGAGGAAGGAGATCATCCCGAGAGTGACGAGGACGGCTCAATTATACACGACGGCGATGAAGCTCCTGACAATGCCAGTCGTGATGCTCCAAGCACGCGTGTTGGAAAGAAGGATGCTCAAGCTGTCGCGGCTGCGAAAAAGAAGGCGAGGGAACCTGCAGCTCGCTCCAGCAAGAAGGATAGAGCTTCTTCTGAGACCACTAGTGGTGCTGGCCCGAAACGCTCTGCAGCAACAGGAGCTCCAGAAAGCAGCCGCACCGGAGGCACGTCGTCGGCAAAGCGGGCACCCTCGAGGGAAGACAAGCGGCGGAACAGTCGGCGCTCAGTAGTCAAGGAGGAGCGGAAACCAAAACAACGAGAGAGCGCGGAGACCGACGACCACGAGGAGGATGAAGCGGCCCACGCTGAGGAGGATGAAAGAGAAGATACGCACGTTCCTGCTCGTGGTGCATCGACGCGACAGCTGAAGAAGGGCACTGTCTCTTCTAGCAAGACCGCTGCCTCAGGGACCACCTCGCGATCGAAAAAAGTCACGGGGGCAGCGACTGCTACTGACAAGGACAAAGGAGCCACAAGCAGGGGCACAGGCACGGGCACAGCTTCCAGCAGTAGCAAGGCGAGTCGGACGGCTACCGGTGGACGCACCACAAAAAGCGGTCGTCGTGGTTCCGTCACCGTCGTCGCTGCAGCCGGACCAACGCGCGGCAGCTCTGACGTAGAGCACGCGGAAGACGAGGTCGTCGAGGTCTCTCCGAAAGGCCGATTCTCAAGGTTCAATCGCAAACTGGGTTCTGGTAGTTATAAGCAAGTGTATCTGGGCTTCGACAACGATACCGGCCGTGAGGTCGCCTGGAACGTCATCCCGTTTTCCAGGATGAGTCCTACCGAAAAGAAGCGTATCCAGGACGAGATCAACATCACGAAAAGCCTCGATCATCGCCGCATCATACACTGCATGAACGCGTGGAAAAATAGCGTACTCTACTACAACTCTTTCTCTTTCATATTAACTTTATCTTCATGTAGTTGCATCTTCTTCCGGTCTGTCTTTTTTCTAGTTAGGTCGGCTCCACCACAAATTTATCATGTAGTTGCACTTATAGCAGGAGGAAATAAGTACCATAATGATAATCTATCATGATTAACAGGGACTAGTAGTAGTATTAACAAATTGATGACACAACTTCAAGATTGCCACGACATTGAGACTTATCACATTTTAATATGAACTTACACAGGAGCGTGAGGAGGTGATTTTTATTACTGAGCGGGTGACTGGTGGTAGCTTGCGCAGTTACGTGAATCGTCTTGGAGGTCCCCTGAAATTGAAAGTTGTGCGCAATTGGGCGTGCCAGATCCTAGAGGGTCTCGAATATCTTCACACCCGCGAGCCTGCAGTGATTCACCGCGACTTGAAGTGTGATAATATCTTTATCAACGGGAACGTGGGCCAAATTCTCATCGGAGATTTGGGCCTCTCGTCCACGCTAAAGATGACGCGAACAGGTGGAATGGCCCAGAGTGTAGTCGGGACACCAGAGTTCATGGCGCCGGAACTGTACGAAGAACGCTACGGCACGCCGGTTGACATTTACGCTTTCGGCATGTGCCTCGTGGAAATGGTCTCGCGCCAGTTTCCTTTTGCGGAGTGCACGACCACAGTCCAAGTTTACAACAAGGTACTTGTAAGCAGTTGTAAGTACTTACTCCATCTACCCAGTGATAATTGTCTTTCTCGAGGATTCAAGAAACCAAGTCCCTGAATTGTGTAGCTCATCGTTATTTTCGATCGAAAATATCTGCTGTAGGTTATGAACGGCGAGCAGCCGCGTGTGATCAAGCGCATCCAGGATGAGAAGTTGCGCGGTTTGATTCAAGCGTGTTTGTTGAAAGACGGGAAGCAGCGACCCACCGCGACGGAAGCGTTGATGTTTTCGTTTTTGCGACAAGAGGGTTCCAACGGCGATCAGCTCTGTGGCCTGGATCCCGAGGAACAGCCGCGAGGGGGCCGGTCGGAACAACAGCTGGAGTCGGGAACGGGCTCTGGGGATATGTCGGACGATGGCGGAAAGGGTGGCCTCTTGAATGGTGGCGTAGGAGATCACCACAATATGGTGGATCCCACCGCAAGCCAGATGAACATGGTTGTCCGCCAAGACTACGAACAACAGCTGGCGCAAACACTGCGCGGCGAGATGAACTTAGATCCAGAAATTCTGGCTGCGCGAAACGCGGCTAGTAGAGCTGCCGCGGCAAGGGAGGCAATCGCTGGCGATGTAGTCACAACCGGTGCGGCCGCGGCAGCTACTTCTGACGACGGACAGGAGACCACCGCGACAGTAGTAGATGTCGAAACTCCGTCTTCTGCTTTATTATCAGGTGGACCAGAGGGAGCAAACAATACTAGTTCTATGCAACAGCACCAGCAGCTTGGTAGCAACGTGAGCCAACAAGTACAAGACTACGCTGGTGGCGTAGTTCCGGATGAGGACACTGACTTGGTGGATCGAAGAGATGGCGGGAGCTTGTTAGGCCCAGGCCTGTCGCGCATCACGGAGAGAACGGAACACACGACAGACAACGAGCATGACGATTAAGACGAAGAGCGGAAATCCATCTTCAGAAGCATCTTGGACCTCCGCGTAAGGGGGAAACGCATCCACGTCCAAGATGACTTTCAAGATGGATACCCGGAAGGTCTAAGGCGAGCGTGGAGTGACACAGGGATCCATTACACTGCCTCCTTTGCGTTTCGGCGGTTCTGCAGACTTGGCACCGATCTCAACCTCTGCGATGAACAACGCGGTTTCCACCACGCCAGAGGTGAGTTCGGAGTTGGAGGAAATACGTAGAAGACGGGCCATAGAACAACATCAAGAGCAGGCCCTAGCAGGACGTGACGCGTCTTCTCCAATGGCTGTAATATCGAACACGGGCACAGCGGCATCCCCAGATCGTCAATCGGATATTCCACTACATCGCGACAGCACTACAGGAGGTCTCGCGACGCAGACTACGGGAGACACCTCGTCTACGAGTGGTGCTCCTCCACCGCAACTAGGAACGCTGACGACAGATAATGGCACGACCAACTACTTCGGAGACGAGCCAACGCTGCCGCCTCTGCGTTTTCTGCAACAAGATTCACCAGGTTTGACAGGCACCAGTGGCGAGTTTTTAGTTCGCGCTTCTCCAGGTGTTGACAATACCATCGTTCCAGCGGTGGACAAAGCAGCGGCGTCATCCACCAACAACAATGCCGGAGGGCAGCTTGTAGCGCCACCAGGTGGAGTGATGCAAATTGGTGGTGAAGGGCGGACTCCGTCGGCACCCGATGGCGCCCCAAGTGCTAGGGTATCCACGTTGTCTCAAGTAAATGCGAGCACGCCAACGCTCCCTCATCTCGTTGGGCAGCAGGTAACCCGACAGTTATTCGAGCATGAGCAGCTGTCAAGTGCTCCCGGAGCTGTGATAGCAATAGGGGATCAACAGGCTGGAAGAGGAGGGTCAGCACCTGACCACGATCTTTCCCAGCAACAGTTCTCATCAGCGCCAGTAGTTCAAGGGCATCAAGGTGGAGGGGGTGCATCCGAATTGGCGGTACCCGGAACACCTTCTGCAATGCATGATGCGCAAAGTCCTGCATTTTTCCATATGACACCACAAGCAGAGCGTCTTCCTGGGACGCTGGGTCTGGGTCTGCACGCTGGCGTGGCGAATTCCAGCAACAGTTCCTTGCAATCGCCCAGTTTTGCAGCGCCGGGCCCTGCGCCTTCTGAGGGTACGGCGCACCCCGCCTATCAGCACAACGTGGCAGCAGGGGGAGCAGTCGGAGGTCTTCCAGGCGCTTCTCTTCCGCAGATTCCAGGTAGTTCATCAGAGCAATACCAAACTGTAATGCAGCAACCGTTGCACTTAGGAGCAGTAGGTCCTCCAGGATACGCCTATCCACAGCACCATATGGAGCAGACAAGAGAAGTAGATGATCCCACTGGTGCGCAAATTGGGGTCCAGAATATCGCGACTGGCGCAACGCCAGAGTTTGCGAGTTTTGAGTCTCAAGTGGTTCGCACAGCGCCGGGAAGTATACCGCAGCTTAACATCCTAGGCCCGCCGGTCTCAATTGCCTCGCAGGTGGACCCTCAAGTGGACGAAGGAAGTAGGAGCTCGATCAACAACAACGCTCCTGTAGGCAACATGAACGAGCCAAGAATGCCGCAGAACCTTGTCGACCACTTGCTGGGTGTGACATTTCAGGCTGGCAGCGGACAATTCGAATCCCAGGACTCGCTTGGTGGTCTCCAGCGGGTGTCCGAAACCGTGCTTGAGCCGGTGGTCGGGCCTGGGGTGGGTCTGCTGCATGCGCCGGAGACAGGACAGCACTTTCGCGGTAGCGAAGTAACCAATCCTAGCTCGGCATTGCAATCGCATCCGTCAATAACCAATGCCTCCGAGGACGTGCCACTGGCGCCAACAGCAGCACACGCCGCTAAGAACGGCGCTGAACAAGGTCTCGTGACAGCAGACAGCGGTGCTGGTGTAGCTGGGCCAGTACTCGTCTCCACTTCCTATCCATCCGAGGGGACTGCTACAGCAAATACGATTGCTGGAGGGCCGTCATCTGTGATGCCGAGGCCATCGGAGATACAGCAGGACAACGTGACGTTTCCTCCTGGAGAACGAGAAGAGGCGTGGACGACACCGCAGCATATTATGAGCGAGGAGATGGCAAAAGCACTCGGAGTTGCTAGCACCAGACTGCAAGAACAGAAAAGTAGTAGGTTACAGGGCATGCGGGAAAACGAGGTGATTATCGAGCAGGCGTCGACTTCAGAGGCCACGAGCCCTTCGATCACGTCTGCAGCTCCGCAGCTGCTGCATCCGCCCGGTTCCGGCATAAACGGGCATCCTCACGTAGTGCATCCCTCACAGCTGCAAGCGCGTAACTACCTACTGAACAAGCGCGTCACTGAGGTGCAACTGATGTTGCGAAGTCAGCGCGTCGTGTTCGACTTTGACTTTGTGGAGGACACGCCGGAGAAGGTAGCGGAGGAGCTATTTGCGTGTGCACCGCCGCATTGGAACTTTGACTTGCGGTTTCTGACTGCGAAAATCGACGAGGCGGTGCGACTTGCGCAGCTACAGGATATTCGCATCGCCGTCACCGCCGGAGAACGTGGCAATCACGAGGCTAGTACACCGGGCGGAGGAGGAATGCACGAGGGGGACCAGGTAGGAGGGAGCGGGATGAATCTTCTGTTGTACCAACATACCACCGATGTGAACAACACCTCGACAGTAACACCCGCGCTAAGCGCTGCAAGCGGGTACAGCGGACCCCTGGGTGGTACCACGAACGCGTCCACGTTGGCCGCGAGCGGGACGGGAGTCGTGGTGCCGACAATGCCTCTGGGTATGGTCGGCGAACTCAGCCAGTTGCAGGACTGGGGCACGGATCGTGAGCTCGTCACGGAGCGGACAGCAACTAGCACGAGTGCACTCACTACTGTTGGCGGCATCACTACGGGTGGCACTGCCACCACTCCACCAGTACTCTTGGCAGCAGGAGGCGGCCGGCCTTCGGGCTTGGAGGGTCCGCTCTTTAGACCAGACACGCAGCCTGGTATCGCTACAATTGATCCCGCGGCTGTTAATGCAGGTGGCTTCCCCGTCGGCGCTGGCGCCCCCGTCCTTCCCTCCATCGCGGGCTCTTCAGGCAATCCGCTGACCCCACGAGGGGCTTCCGTACATGATACAACAACTACTTCTTTGACGGGGTCCTCGCGTCATCCCGGCACTGGATACTTTGCAAGAGGTCTGACTATTCCGCAGCTTCCTTCGAGTTACACCGGAACGTCCCTAAACGAGGTCTCCAACCCGACCACAACAGCAGGAACGGGAGCTGCCACCGGGTCGTCTCTGCACGCTCAGGCGACTTTGGTAAATGGGACACTGGCGCCAGCGAATGTGATAGTAAATAGACCACAGACTGTGACTGACGCAAGTGGGACGATAGGGGAAGGTCGGTCTTCGCGCGCAGTTATTAAAGTTCCCCCGGCCCCTGTGCCTGGTGGGGGTGGGAATAATATCGTAGTACCCGCAAAAATAGTATCAGCAGGGGCAGCTGCAGGTGGAGTACTAGAAGGTGCTCTCTCTAATAGTAGCACTAGTAGACATCAAGCTCAGGAACATCATCTTCAAGCGGAGCAGCTACCCGACCACGAGCCGGCGACCCGGGCTACTAGCTTCGCAGCGAGAACAAGAGGGAAGGACGAGACGAGTGAGACTTCTCTTCATACAACTGCAGAAAAGACCTATCCCGAGAGCATGCTGCGCCGGGTCCCGCTGGATAACGTTGTGTTTCTGGAAGAGGTCCAACAGCGACAGGAACAACACCAGCAAAGGGTTTTAGCAGATGAGGATTCAGGTACAACAGGAGGCGCCGCTGGTGCCCCTCCTGCGTCGTCGTTGACGCAGACCACGACAACGCCTGGACGAGGTGGCGACTTGCAACGGACGGGCAGTGAAACAGTCTCTGGACCTGGAGCAGGTGTTGCTCCACCTTCTGGTAACCATCATCTTGTGCCACCTCTTCCAAGTGCGGATGGTACCAGTCCAGGTTGGACACCGGAGAAGTCTGATAGTGTTGGGGTCAACACGGCGTCCGTTGGCGACTTCGAGAGCCCCATGAGTACGATTACACGAATAGCAGGACAGGAGTATGGAGTACTAGGCAGCGAAAGCACATCAACAAACCACAACATCAAACAGAACAACAATGCTACTGCTACAGGAGGAGCCACGTCTTCTGGCGGTGCTGCTGAAGTTGTAGGTGCAACAGGTACCGGAACAATAAATGCAGGAGCAGCTTCAGCAAATAACCTCGAAGATCGTGTGAAGAATATAGCCGATTCAGCCGCAGCAGCAGGTCTAGAAGTAGGTAATTTTTATAACGGGTCCTATCCTAGCAGCATCGCAGGTAGCACGGTGAATAACAGGACGGTGATTATCAATGGAGGAGGAGGTACACTACAACATGGTGGTCAACATTTGCCAGACCCTGGAACAGCATCTTCGTCAGCGATGACAAGGACGCAGTTGAATCACATTTTTCAAGATTTGGTGTCCACATCCGACGTGGACAGGGAGTCACCGGACCGTCGCATGCAAAATCACCTGGTTCAAAGTCTCTTCAAGTCCTCTGGCGCTGGGGCAGCTACGACTTCATCTAGTGCCACTGCGGGTGCGGTCGTCCAACAAGGGGGACCGCAAAGTAGAGAACAGCAACAACCACAACAACCGCATGAAGGTGCTGGAGATCAGCGACAGCGTCCTCAGGTTTTAGAGAGAGTGCCTACAGCGGAAAGCAGCAACGCGGCGACTACGTCGACTCTGATGGATAACGTGTTGGACTCTGATGGAGGACCATGTACAGCCCGTACGCCGACCAACGTGGCCAGTGCGAGTGCGCTCGATGCACCAGGCGGACCGTCCCTGCCCCCCTTGTCCTTTCCCCCGGCAACATCCTTTCCCCCTGGTGCGACAACTGCGGTGGCCAACAACAACAATGTGGCAGGACAAGCAGGAGCACCAGCAGCTCCACCTCCCGGCATACCTCAAATGACGCCCCCTACCACTGCTTCTGACTCTGTGCCCCCTACATCAACTTCTGGAGCTATTCGTCATGATGTAGCGGAGGAACAAGATTCAATGGGTGCATGGAGCACGAACCCCAGCACCATGGTCAATAAGAATGCGATGACGACAGGGCACCTACTCGATCGAAGTCCTAGGGAAGGACTAGACAACCTGTTCCCTGCATCCTCTGCAGGAATCCTACAGCCATGCTCCTCATCTTCTAGCAACAACATGTTGATGTTGGGAGAACATCAACATTTACTACAACTACAAAACCTAAGCCATCAGAGTCTGAATTATCAGGGTCCTCAGGTTGGTCCGGCGCTAGCAACTTGTTCTTCCACAGGAGTGGTCCAACAACTGAATAGTCCTTTTCCATCAACTTCTGCAACAGTGCATAGTTCTGTCAGCTCACCAGCACCGATCGGGGAAGAACGCCACAGCCGCTTGAAGGAAAAGAAGGAACAACACAAAGCCCAGCAACAAAAAGAGTCAGACGAACAAATCAAAAAACTCTATGAAGACTGGGCGTAAGATGCTATATTAGAGCAGGAACAGGAGCGGACTTCTTTTGAAATCGGAGCGATGTTTCAATCAGCCAGAAAAGAGAGATATAATTCAAGAAGAAGAAAGTACTGCTCACCTGTTGAAATTTGAACTTCATCGTTCTTTTCCTCGCAAAAAAAGGATTGTGGTCTTCGCATTGCTTGCTGTTGTCTAGTTTTTTTTTTCTGAGTATGGATGCACGCAAAGTAGTGGTTTAGCGCAGTCGTGTGTACTACTGTACGCGAACGCGAGCTTTACGTTTCTTATCAGTATCTTTCCAGAAGATGTATTCATTGTCTCAATCAAGAAGATGACTTCGCAGCCTTATTCAACTCTGTTTCCTTATTTTCCCTCGAAGACTTACTTTTTGACATATATCGTCCTGATGATTATTTGTTTCCTTCCTAAACGTAAAGGGGCTGGCTGTCGTCCAAAGGTAGACGGCGAAAAAGATGCAAAACTAGCAAAGTATCTAGACTCAGCAGGAAAGCCGCCGAAGCGTAGGATGAAATCAACCAAAGCAGGAGTTGACTCAGTTTAAAGACCAAGAATATTTACGATCAAGATGAGAATCATGAATACTTACAACCTGTATTATATGTAGAGATGTGCACACCAGGTGATGCCTCGAAGTCACGTTCAATGTTAGTCTTGCTGTGGTCTATTGATCTACTACTAGAACTAGTCGTCCCAAAATTCGACGAACTTTTACAAACAAACGCAGAAAAGGAGCTCGAAAATGAAAATGGTTTTTTTTTTAATGAAGATGCTTGCAATACCGACTAAGAATGCAAATCAGTGTCTTCAAAAAGAAGAACGAACAACGCAGCTTGTATGTTGTCTTCGGGAAGCTTACATGTTTACAAAAGGATGAGGATCTAAAAATAGGCGAATGATTCTACAACTAGATCGAACAAGAACAAGATGAGGATCTGCCATAATCATTCACAGAGTTGTGATGTAGAAATCATCTATCATGCTCGTGTGTCGAAAAGGCACACGCCTCGTACTGAACGGCAAGTTCAGTCGGATAATATCGAAAAACGAAAACCGATCTTGCTTAACACCTTAGATCAACAGCACCATGACGGTCTAAGAAAATGTAGATCTTCTTTTTCTCACTGCATAGTAGGGTCCTCTTGCAACAACGCGATTTAAGTATTTCATCATGCTTCCATTTTCAATTGTTGTCGAACAGGTAAATGAATGAATGAATGACTTGATATCATTGAATCAACATTCTTATCTCACTGTTACCTCAGGGAGGGAAGGAGCCCAGGTGGTACGCAGGTAGAAGAAAACGGTCACCTCTAAACGACAGAAGTGCATCCTATAGTATATAAGTAGAGAACTTTCGACGGCGACCCTTCCATCCAAATTCGGACCTTGTAGATTTCACCCTAATTCGGACCTTGTAGCCTTCATTTTATTGTTTCTCTGTCGTTATATTCAAGCATTCACGACCTAACCTAACCTAACCTAACCATAACATAATTAGAAGTTGTCTGTTGTAGCCAGAAGTGTCTCCCTGCTACAGAACGGTCTGGAATAAATATGGTATTGATTTGGTACACCCCTGTTAACAGCAAGCACTCGCCATTCTACAACTTTTAATCACAATTCCAATTGATTCATCCAGTCCAGCTTGATAAATTTTTTTACCAAAGAGTAAGAGGAAAATGGCTGTTATCGAGGATCATCTTGCGAGCGAGCTTGGTTGCCTCTCTGGACTTGGCTCTGCGGTTCCGCAGCGAGAAAGCCTGTTCGCGCAAAGACGGTACATAATGTATGTCTAGTTGTAACGCAGGCTGTGGTAGAAAGGCTGTATATTCTTGTCTAGTGTATATTAAATCTACCGGAACAAATGGTAAAGCATCAAGCATCTTAAGATCTGGATCTATGCCTAGTGACGTATCTATTTGATTTGTTTTCACACCGCAGGCACAGCAACGAGTATCAGCGGAGTAAGCTGCAGCGCTTCAGCAATATGTCATTGGACGACCATCACAGCGGAGGTACTTCTTCAATGCCCGACTGCGGTATGGGCTACCAAGCCTCGACGTCGAGCACGGCAGGGATGAATAGGAGAACAGGCAACAGGAGCGTCTTTCAGAGGTCTGCGCGAGAACTATTTGCGCGTATGGACGAAGATTCACCGACAGGAGCTGGCGATGCAGATGCTCATATGGAGGACGTACAGCATGAGATGAACAGAAGTAGTGGTTCGACATCCTACAGAACAACAGCGAGAAACGAACGAGAACTACATCATGGTCCAAAAGAGGGAGATAGCGCCGACAGCGGACCGATGTTGGTGGACGAGCATCAAGGATCTGAGAATAGTGGAGGTGGGTGGACCAATGGTGGGGGCCTGCTGCCCGCACTGTCACCACGGGGTCTATTTGGCTCGCTCTTCGGCGGGGGCGCGACTGGCGTCGGCGAGGCTGGTGCAGGAGGGGCTGGCGCGACGCGGCCGTCGCTCCCTCCTGGAACGACCATATCTGTGCAATTCGGCGCTCGCCCTGGTGAGTACGCCGCCTCCCCACACTTCCTCCAGCACCACATGATAAATGATCACCAACAAGCGAGTGCATCAACAAACCCAAATTACCACAGCAATCAACAACAGTTCCGACATGAACAGTGGAACCACAAGAACAGCCTCCAGTTCGCCAACGGACGTCGTCAACTAGCGATGCAGCATCAGTATCCACGCACACCCAATGGCCAGGATCAACAGCTTCATGACCACAATCAAAATCAACAACAGTTTCTTGATGCGCAGAATTATAACCTCCAACATAATTCTTCTTGTTCGTCATCGTCTCTGCTGCGAGAGTTGCCGGCGCTCTTGACGACCTATGCACGCGCGGCTTTCAATATCGGCATTGTCTCTCTCGGTCTTTATTTCGTATACGCTTTCTACTCCACGATCCGAGACGATATTCACACAAAAGTGGTGCGCTACAGCCAAGAGGTGCTCGACCAGATCGACAAGTGCTCGCACGACTATGCTGTCAATATGTACTTGATGTTTGTTTGTTTTATACTCATGCATAATGTTTGTTTTATACATGCATAATATTAGTACGTCTACTTATAAGTTGGAACTAACAAATAAGTCAGCTTCATACATGATATTGATGATTTTTAAAGATGTCAGACTTAGATGTAGTTCTTTTAGATGAAGATGTTGCAGATTATTGGAACGGTGCATCCTGACTCCTCGATTAGATGAAGATGTGCAAGATCTATTTCCTCGAAGAAACTCTCCAATTGTAAATGCAACATCGATCAGGTGTGGCATCGACGTGCGTCCCGCATTAGAAGGGCCTTGTAGAACGTGGAAGGTATGCATGGAACAGGATGCGATGCAGGTCGCATATCGGGCGAAGTTTTCAGGTGCGACGTTTGGCGAGGCCTTGAACGGTTTCTTCCAGGAGTTGGAGTGGAAAACAATAGTAGGCTTTCCGCTACTCCTCCTTACTGTGGTATCCTTATTGAATGTGTTGCTTTATCTCGGACAAGGGCCAACTAGTACAACAGGAAAGATGTTGGGGAAGATGTCCTCCTCGTCAACTACATCTTCGTGGGAACCTCCACAGCATTCGACGAGCGTTGGAGGCGGATTTGGGAGTACTAGAGGTGCTACACATTACCAGACAAGTTTTCAAGCGCTGCAGGACGGACGTGGAGGAGCAGCCCATGAAGATGAAGTTGGTCACGAAGAGCAAGAACTTGCTTTAACCTCTGGAGAACGAGGCATAAGGAATAGAAGACCACAATTTTATTGACACAATCTTCTGATCGAAGAGTCAAAAATGATGAAGATGAATTCATAGTGCTCATCATTATAGATACTTTCAGTCTGAGGATCCGAGAATGACCACCTTTATATGCGACGACCCCTCTCCCCCTATCGTAACCCCGATGAGAGCCACTACATTATGCATCACAACAGAAAGCGAATCAATCGATTCCGATCGCTGAGGTGAATACCTCTGCTCATCCAAATTAGTGATGTACAACCGCCTGCACCTCTGTTTCTTCGTGTGTTCCGACAACAAAAGGGCAACGAAAACATACGACACGAGATAGTTTCTATTCTTTTTGTACCTTCGTTTTAGATGACGAGTAGAGAGTCGATCCCTAATTCTGTGGCGACTTACTAGATGCAGGACAAGTGCACTTTCACGTCCTGAACAAATAATGTTCTTCGAAACGACATGATTGTTTTGATTGAGGATGATCAAAAACTAAGGACGAGGCAGGATCTCAATCGTGCTAGTGGTAGACGCGTGCACATCAGACAGGTCGAGCTGTCTGTGGATTCGCTTGGATCCATCTTCGCTGTGACTTATTTTTTATCGGCAGGCTCTGGCACTGTTTCCCGTTTAGGCAAATTCACCTAAATCTGTGCTTTATCATTTTCCCGTCCCCCCTCTGTTTTCACTCAAATCTTGTACATTATTTAACTATAGTAGTACTAGTTTCAAGGTCAAGCAGAAGATATCAAGAGGGAACGGTTTCCTCGAGTGTCAAATTTTTCATGACTTGATCACAACAAAGAATTATAAAGTACGAGTAAAATTGGTGTTCCTAGTCGTCTAGACCTTTATGGTTAGACTTGCTACTTAGTGCTCTTAAACGGATTGCGCCGATTGCCTCAACATCCGTATCGTTGTATCGATCCAACTACATATAATTTGATTTTGATGAATGAATTTAATTGTTCAACAAAAAACGAGCAGCAGAATAAGAAACTATACAGATCATGTTGATGAAAAAACTACTATGACAAAATCGTTGATTACATCTAGTTCATCTTCGATGAAGGGAGTCCGAGTGCGGAGTTGGGCGAACCTCGCGGAGGTCGTCCGGAAGCACTACGTGGTCCCGGATGCCGTTTCCGGACCAACCAACGCTCATTCTACACAGCGGCGCTTCGATGACCCTACTGCTGGAGCTCAGGTTGTGCTTTTCCGCGACAATCATGCTTGGTGTCCGTACTGTCAGAAGGTGTGGCTTTTTCTAGAGGCAAAACGCATTCCTTACGACGTGAAGAAAGTAACGATGTTCTGCTACGGAAGTAAGGAGGCTTGGTACAAGAAGCTGGTGCCAAGCGGAATGCTTCCAGCACTCGGCTTTCTAGAAGCAGCTCCGTCATCTTCCGCTAGTGGCAGCAAGAGAACCTCTTCATCGAGCCAATCAGTGTCGTTCGAGTACTTCGTCACGGAATCCGACGATATTTTAGCGGAACTAGAGCACAAATTTGGGACGCTTGCGGGCACTCGAAGCCTCACTGACCCGGTGACGCTAGAGGGCAGAAAGCTGGAACGCATGCTTTTTTCGGCCTGGTGTCAGTGGCTTTGCAACCCCAATTGTCCGGATCGACAAGGGCAAGCAGGCTTCCAATCAGTAGTCAAGCGACTTGAGCAGTATCTGGAGAAGGTGAACAAAGGTCGTCCAGGAGTTAAGGCCTATATTTAATAGAAGCAGAGTACTATTTTTGAACACTAACTCCATGGCTTGACTTTTGGTTTTTACCTTAGAAAAGGCATGCGTCTTGCAATCACACTCGTGCGAAAAAATTCTTTCTGTCGGCCTTGAGCACTAGCCTCAACCTCCCTCATTGCATTCCGCACGCACTACCACTCTTGACTTGTTTTCCAATAGGAACGATGAAGTTGTTCAAGGTGTTTATTTGTTCCATAACTTACTACGTGAAAACAAGTCAAGAACCATCTGAGGAATGCGATGGCAGAATCTCTAAGGCACGAAACCCAGATCAAGCTCCACCAAGGTACTTTTTCAGTGGGGGAGATGGAATGGGAGTGCTTGATTGCGTGGTGACTCCAATGTTGGAACGAATGTGCGCCAGTCTCTTCTACTACAATTATGACTCAAGTGGCAGCAACTTGAACAAGCCTCGTAAATTTATAATAGCACCACGACCTCCCCCTCTTTAGTGTCGTGACTGTAAATCTGTATTTGTAAATTCGAGACGAGGGAGCACTCATTACAACTTAGAAGGATAGTAACTTCTTGATGTACTCGAAAACTGAAAATAACCGAGTTACTGACTGAAGTAAGGGAGGTAGCTTTGACAGGGCTACTCTTCCTTGTTCAATATCTCGCTTATTTTATGTAGTTTTTACTCGCTTATTTCAGTTTATCGAATAGTTCAAATTCAATATGATAATGTTGATGTTGTGCCACAGACTCAGACGATGGATTAGGCTTCTTGGTTCCTCAGTACTATTAACCACATCTTCATCACGTCTGTTCTAATCTGTGGGTTTTGATTTGCGACGCGAGCATTCAGGCATTGACCGTTGGTTTGCATCGATGGAGTCGCTTCCTGTGTATCGCGGTACAAAGAGCGACTTTCATACGCATGTGCACGATTTGCCGCCTCAGTTAGGAGGATGCGCCACGGGTAATGCCGCCTCAGTTCCCGACTGCCAGCGCCTGGTGAATTTCGGACTCCTCGATGGGGGTGTCACGAACTACACCAACAAGGCGCTCTTCGGTGGCGATGAACGTACTACAATTCCGGAGCCACAAGATGCGCGTTTAGAGGCTGTCTATCGAGTGTTGCGCCACAAAGAGCGGCTGCAGAAAGCGAATCCCATGGGGGGGTTAGCATCCTATGACGTATTGTTGCGGTGGACACTCTCAAAACTCGTTGACGAGCATCTCGCTACACGGCAAAACGAGCAACATTATGATTTCTCAGCTTGTAGTTCAACATCAGGTTTATAAATATGTATTGGTGTGCGTCGACCAGTCTTCTAGCCTTGTGTTTGTGAGCGTCATAGATACTAAAACTAATCTTAGCTTCGTCTCAGAGTCAGACTAGATGTACTTGTCTTTACTAATCTACGCAAGGGACGAGCGAGGTGGAAGGCGACTTGTTAGACACAAGCAAGCTCGAAGTAGAGGCAGCTGTCGGCATGAGGTATATTCGCGATCGAATATCGATACCGAGAGACATGGGCCTATGGGCGGGAAGATATCTGCGTCTAGCACTTGCCGAAGTAGCAGAATTGGCGGACGATATTTGTGGAGCGGGCAAGGATGCTGGAGCAGCCTACCCTATCCCGACGCAGCACCGACGGGATACTGACCCAGCGCGATTTTACTCGTAGGCGGACAACGAGGCAGGAGTTTGTGTCGAAGTGGTGGTAAGACACAAACAACATAAGTCTCGAGAAAAAGAGCTTACAATTACTTGGTGGTCGTGGTGGAAGACGCGAAGGCACAAACAAAACAAGTCTCGAGAAAAAGAGCTTACAATTACTCAGCCTACTTTTCTCGCAGTACAGCTCTATACTTGTATAAGTGGAGATAGTACCAAGCAGTATATCGATCCCGTAGTTTATTCACGAAGAAAAAGATACCATGAATCTTCTGTATTGGTTCACTTTATAGAACTATACAAGAAAAATTACGTGTGCAGAAGTGTGCAGTCGACTACACATCAACTACGGGCTCAACAACTTTTAAGGTAGGAAAGTGCAATTAGTTTCACCAACTTTTCTTCGTTCCTGCCCCGAAAGGACACGACATCCTGGACGACGTCGACTTGTGAATCCGCAAACTGGATGGACTTTTTTTATAATGGTTTATGTATCGTTTTATATCGACGAGAAGAGGATGCCCATGCCTTTCAACCAAGCTAAGTAGACTCTAAAAAAGGAAGTGCAACAATTAAGTCCTGCGAGCGACCTCTTGCTAGGTAAATGAATGAATGCACTACTTCAGTCCAGTCTACTAAGATTTGTCATCGTGGTGGATGCCTCCACTTGTCGTGAGACTGAGTGTTCTTCGTGGAGGGAGCGCTTTCTCGATGAATCTGCAAGGTGAAGAGAATCTAAAAGAATGCAAATCTTTTCGTCTGAAATCGAAGGAATCTTAACGTTGCGTGATATCCTCTAAGAGTCCACAGGACTGTCCAGCGTGTGACTTAAGACAAACATCCGTGATGTTCTTTGAAGACTTTCAATATGAAATCGAAATGGAGATGAAGCCCTGGCGTTGAGGCGAATTATATGAGGACTTCAAGAGAATGAGAATTTTGAGAAAATGAGTGGTCGGAGTCGCACCAAATTGAATTCGCATCTGCGTAGCTTTATTGTTCGTTGGAAATTATAGTCGCTTGTCGTATGATCGAAAATGAGAATGCAAGAGTAGACTTGTGGAACCCTGGCCGCTGCCTGTCGCAAGCCAGAAATCTCTTAATCTTAATCTTAATACGACTCTGTTAGTGAGTTTGTGGTGTGTGATGATCTTAATCACAATTCCAATCTCATCAGATTTACCACAACAGCAGGAGAAAGTGTGATGTGTTTACGCAAGGGCGGGGTGTACTCGTGGTTTTGTTTGGATATACTTAGTCTGTATTTGCTCCAAAACCAGTAGTATTCTCCTTCTGTATAATGTGTACACAAAAAATTAACACAAAAAACTACAACAACAAGCTACTTCTACTAGAAGAACTTAGATTTCTTACAATTTGAAAATATACGATTCTTATCTGTATCCTATTCGATAAGACAGCACACAGGACCACTTCTTCTTTGTAAAAATTCGAAAAAAAGTATCGATAGAACGAAGAAGAACGCTGCACTATGGTACTCGTCTAGCGGACGTTGGTACAAACGAGTAAATTGTTTGCCTTCTTGAACCTTATTCATGAGCAAGTGCCGCCCTTTCGACATTCTGAAAGGTCAAAATCTTCAAATAGATGACGAGTTCAAGTTTTATTGACAGTCAATCTTATAATATACTGATACTAGTAGATGAGTGTACCTGTTGTACTATCCACCTTCTAAAAATCGCTCGCTTTGCTTTTTTTGAGGTGGCATTAAGATCATATCATCGAACGAGGACCAGATGGATACTATTTTTGTGACAATAGACTTCTCACTTTTACTAAAAACTTAATAGATACAACTCGTCGACGTCGTGTCCGAGAAGAGAGTACGCTACTTGTTCGTGATTAGAGAATCGCGCGAGCGTTATCTTTCACTACTAGACAGCAGGAGGTGCTCGCAGGAGCGGCGACTTGAATCCTCCTCTTGTTTTGCTAACGTTCGTAATACTTTGTCCTCTGTCCTCTTTCAGGAATCGCACAGTTGTCAATCACTTGCCAGAGCAGGTACCTCACTTAGAACTACATCAAACAAATACAAGAAAAGAGAAGCTGTTTATGTTTTCTTTTGAAGGTGGTCCTCAAGGATCTTATTTTTTGAATGAGCCCTACCTGCTAGCAGTAGATGAGTTTCTACTATTACCTATACCTAGAGTAATATCTAGTAGAAGGAAGTTTCTAATAGAGCAAGGAAGTTCCCACTTGCTCGTACTTGGTTTCAGACTGCGAGAAAGGTGTCGGCCACGGGTCGTTCCCTTTGGAGTTAAGTAGATAAACTTTTCGTGGTCGCTCTATTCTACCACAAAGAATCATTATATCATCGCCTAGGCGTCTTCGGCGAAACCGGTGGTCAGCGGACTACTGATGAAGATTATTTTTTCCACATCAAGACGCTCGCAACGCAACATGTACACCCCCTTCAAGCACAGGGCTAATAATGAAGCCTACATTTATTTCTATAAAATCTAATAAATCTTCAACTGAATGTTACCATATAATTCATCACTTGTCCTCCAACTCTGCAAGAAGATCTTGAAGCATTGTCACGAGGGGCACTAGAAGTTGCTAAATTGTACACAGTGATTTTATCAATCAGGTTGCCAAATAAAACGCCACTTCATCTTGTCGAGCAGGAGCAGTGAGTTTCTCTATCGAATTGTTTAAGTGATCATAGATTTCACGCTTTTGACTTTTAGGAGGGAACAACTGAACATAGTACGAAATAGAAGGTGTTGGTGTCTCGGCTTACTTTTTGGAAATCAATGAAGAATGTTCGCTGTTATTGCTTCGTTTATGATTTAATTCCTACTGTCTGATAATTCATCCCGAAGAACAAGATAATGAAACGTGGAGGATGCTTTGTAGTTTTAGCGTGCTTTCCGAGCTATTTCATGAAAGTACTTGTAGAAAAAACTGAGAGTAGAAAATAACACAAAAAAAATATTAACTAGAACTAGAAGACTGACGACTTATCATCGCCAAGCTGATTCCCTATCATGCCTAGCAATTTGTTAACGTAAAAGAGATGAAGTAAATGATGTTCGTTGATTGTTGCGAATGTAAACAAAGATCATTTTCTAATTTCGAAGATTTTTTTGCCTCTTCAAACCTGTGTATCCATTGATTCCTGTTCCCCTTGAATCTGGATCACATCATGGAAATAAGAAGCTCCTACGTAAGCCTCTCTACTACGGAATAAATTCGAGTGGTCGATTTTTGGTATAAGATTCCAAGAAAAATCCAATTCTTTTTCATTTACAACTATCAAAAAGTGCCTGTGGTTTGTCTATCTTCGCGCAAGTGAGACAACACCCATTGTTTTTCAACCTATTATGTGCAGATTTCTATAACCCAACTAGTATTGAAGAACAAGATAGACATACAACCAGAATTGCGCCTACCAATATTTTCGAAGTATTTATGGTGGTGGATAACTTTTCCATGAACACCGACCCCGCCCTTGAGTTGATCTCGTCGTGTTTCCCTCCGTCAATTTATATTTATATGAATATCGAAATAAAAGAAAGTCAAAGATATCTTGGTCTTTGCATCCGGACCCGGAGATAACCGGAAGCAACAGTACGCTGAGGAGGAAGTACAACGTCAACAATAGTACAACGTTTACGGAGGTATTCATTTTTATCTCTGTCGATCTTCACTACGAGTCGCAACTATAATCCACGCACGGTAGGCGATCACCTCGACCAAGCAGCACGAGCAGTACAACTTCTACTTCTTCTGACCTCGCGAAGGCGGGCATACTCGTTGAGGCACGACGAGCAAAAAAAAAACACGCCCGCACGTCTCGGGCTACCGCGCTTCGTCCCTTGATTGATTCATAATAATGAAGATGAAGAATCAGTCAAGGCGGGGAGGACCTTCGGGAGGTGGTCCTCTACCTCGTGGTGGTCCCGACCGCGCAGCAGCAGGACCTTCGGGAGGTGGTCCTCTACCTCGTGGTGGTCCCGACCGCGCAGCAGCAGGACCTTCGGGAGGTGGCCCTCTACCTCGTGGTGGGGAACAAATGCAAGGGGGCACACGCAACCACGTGGTTCACGAAGTTTTGCCTCCGCCGCAGCGTTTGGTCGACATTGAGCCGGCTTCTACGATGAGGGGTGAGGACACCAGAGGGTTCGAATTCGATCGACGCCGCGGTCCTGAGGACCAGTTCTACAACACGAGTAATCGAGTAGATCATCAACGTTATCGTGAGCGTGGTGATCGTCAGCCGCGTGATGCTCCACCTCCTCGTCAAGGTGGCACCAGTGCAATGATTGAGGCCCCTCACAACTTAATCTATCTTTTAGCCCATCTGTGAGTTGTTTCCAAGAAGAAAAACGGAAGCAGATGAGGGAAAAGATGGATTGTAGTGAATTCTAAAATGAGAGGAGGAGGAGGAGGCCCTGGCGCGAATCAAATGATGTCGTCACCGCGTGATTCTCGCGATATCGGTGTCCCGGCTACTTCGGGTTCCAGAAACGGCAAACACGCGGCCGTGGGCAGTCCGCAACAGCAAGACCTAGTACAACATCAGGAGCCGCGAGGAGCTTCTACAACGTCAGGTGGAGGATCCCAGTATCGACATAATCCACCTCCTCCTGGGTACAACAATAAAGATTTGGACCGCGAATATTACTCACGTCGGCCGCAGTACAACGAACTTACGACAAGAACGTCTCCTGTGCTAATTGAGTATCTAAATGATATAAATGACACTACTGGAGGTACTTCTGAAGAGGAACAACGTGTATATTTCTTTGTCTACTTTTAGGATGTAGGAGCATGAACAAGGTGAACTTGCATTTTATCATCAACATAGTGAAAATCCTGATGGAATGGAGGCTAGATCGTAGTTAACATAATCACTGACCTCCTGGTCCACAAGAAGGAGACCTATAGGTTTTAGGAATTGCATTTACATATTTTTTGAAGATATAATTAATTAAGGGATCAACTACAATCATGTTTCCTCTTTTAAAGATTTAAGGGATCAACTACTCATATTCATAGTTTCTGCTAATTCGGCTGGGCACGGACGGAATCATGTACCACGTGGAAATGGAATCCGCGAAGTTCCACACATGTTGCGGGAAAACGAAAGAGGACGTGGAAATGGAATCCGCGAAGTTCCACACATGTTGCGGGAAAACGAAAGAGGACGTGGAAATGGAATCCGCGAAGTTCCACACGAAAAATTTCAAAAAAACGATGGCCATGTTGGTGCCTACAATGTTGATTTTGATCTACTTCCTCCTGATCGGTCTCTGGACGGCGGAGGTCATTTTCGGGACCACCCTCGAGGCGACTATCCTCCAAGAGGCCAGGATCGCACACGAGTGTCGAACAACAACAGAGGAGGAGGAGCGCGTGGTCCAGAGGGCGGCAAGCTGTCCCGATTGGACGCTGTTCCACCGCATGATCGTGGTTATGACGATCGGGATGGTTGGAATCAGCAACATATTAATGGAGGACCACGAGGAGGCGACAACAACATGATGAGCCGCGGTAACGGAGGAGGTCGTAAGGCGTATGACAGCAGTACAGGAGCACCACAATCATCGCTTTCCTCGTTCTCTGGAAACAGCAGTAAAGGAGGATCAGGAATTATGGGTAATGGATCCAGCAAAGGTGGAGGTCGTGGTGGTCTTTCATCTTCTGAAGGTGGCGGGATTTACCACAACAATGCAAGCTCCGCTCCTCGTGGCGGCTCAAGCGCGTGGGCAGGTGGCCAAGCACGTGGCGGTCCGCCACCACACCGTCAAGGAGTAAGTTCGGAAATGTACCACTCGGACTACGGATCGTCCGCTGAAAACGAACCGGAACCCACGTCGCACTACAATCGGACCGCGCACCAGCACCAGCACCAAGCCAAGAATGGGAACAACAGTAGCTGCAAGGGGGTTAAGTACTACTCTAACGGGGTTAACACTCGAGGAGAGGTGAAGAACAACATGCGTGGTCCTTCGGGACCGGGAGGGTCAGGCAGGGTAGATGACCACGGTGACGGTGGTCGGGAGGAATATTATACCCCACCGCACCAGCATGACAACTACTACCACGACCGCAACTACGAACACAGTCTACTATCCTCGTCCAATAAAGGTAGTGCTAACGACTGCGAGTGGTTCTCCCCTTCGGGCGACGGTGCCCTCGACGGACCTTATGTTGGAGACTATCAAAACTTCGGAGCAGCGTCGCGAACAAACAAGGGCGCAGGAGGTGGATTAGAAAATCACAATAAGGGTGCAGGAGACTATCAAAATAAGGGCGCAGGAGGTGGATTAGAAAATCATAATCGTGGTAGTTCGGGACCTCCACAGCGCAATCACAGCACGCCACCGTGGGCAAAGGGCAAGAGCAGTCGAGGCAAGGGCAGCACGACGTTGCGGCCGTCGTCCGCGGCGTCGAAAGGAGGCAGCCTTCCCGCTGCAACGGCTACCACCGTTCAGGGCTTTGCCGCGCAAATTGCGGACCAGTTGATGCAGCGATCTCCAGGAGACTCGGAGAGTGAGAACCTTGAGTACCAAACCATCATCGATATGCTCCAATCGAAGGAAGCCAGTGGAGGTGCTCTCGCTGCGGCACTAGCCAAGAAATTACGCGCCCCGGGTCCGTCGCAAACTCAAAATCTGATCAATGGCAATGGGCGGAAGGTTTTGCCGGAAAATGAGCAAGAGCGTCTTCGCTACCAGCGCCTGAATGACCTGATGCAGACTGCGGCGCACAATCAGCTAGACAAAGTTGCTGCTGAAGTCAGAGCGGCCAAGGCGGGGAACATGACGACCCCATCGGGGCAGCGGGCGGCACCAGCGGCGCGTGGCGGCGACAACTATAACAGAGCAGGTGGCCCAGGTGGAGGTGCCTCTGATGACAGTAGTTGGGACGCAACCACGAGTGGAGAGCGCATGCCCCCGCGAGGAGGTGACTGTGAGCGTGCAGATTTGCGAGGCACGCCTTGTGTGCAGGCGTTGGGTGGTGCGGGCAAGGGCGTCGAGAGCGGAGCCAACGGCCAGGACTACGACAAAGCGTCGAGCAATACAAGTGGAGGCGAGTATCGAGGACCCAGCAGTCGCAATGATGGTACGCCACCGGACGAGTACTACGCCTCGAGGGGACTTGTTGGTACCTCCAACAAGAACGCGGTCGTGGACCGCCTTCCGAAAGGCGGCAAACCTGCTGGAGGTCGCGGCTTGCTGGATCGCGCTGGTGTCGCTGGAAAAGGAAATGCGATGATGCGAGGAAAGGAACAACGCGGAGGAAACCTTGTTCCGCATCATGATGATGGTCCGCTACCTAGTAGGACTTTGAATAACATCAATAATAATTCGACGTCTTCTCGCGGGTCAGAACAAGACTGGGATCATCGGGTGGAACACTCATCTACTACTTTAGGTGGCTACAACAATCCGCGTTCTTCAGGTGGTCCTACGGGAGGAGCCAAGAAAGGCTGCTCTTCTATGTCGAAAACGGGCAAGGGAGAAAGCTCCAGAGGAGACAACTCGTATCCAATGCAACAGCGTCATGTGCACTTGCATGCTACGGGAAGCGGCAAGCAAGGATCCAGATCATCCGGAAAGAATGGTCCGGGTAATACTTCTTTTTCTGTAGGAGGTGTTACCAAAGAGCTCCAGCAACTGCAACAGCAACATCTTCATCAAGCTACTACTAGTTGTACTAGAGGACAATACAACAAGAACGGCCAGAGACCGCCACCTCCGCGTGGCAGAGAACTAGGCAACGGAGATTCATCTTCAGTCGGTGCCGGTGGCGTAAATCATCTGCACTTTTTCGGTCGCGCCAACACCGCTCCTGGTCTACATTTTTATGGTGCAGCTGCGGCGAATGGCGGCAGTCGTACTTACGAACAGGATCAAGCGAGCACTAGTACTACGAATGAAGGTGGTCGTCGTCGGGCAACCGGGGGCGTTCCTGGAGGCAGGGCGGAACCTTATGCCTTGGCCGTACCACAACACCAGCAACTCTTTGCACAGCGCCTGGCGAAGATGGCCGAGGACGAGCGCGCGCTGCTCGAATCTGCGCAGAAGTCTGAGAATACGTCTGAAAATCCGAAGCCCTCGTGTCTCGCTGTCAAAATGTTCTTCATACAAAGCGTCTTTGATGCCGACAACAACGTTGTACTAAACCCAACTAAAGGTGGTTACGAACCTGTGTTGGACACACGAAGCCGCGCTTTGGTGGATCTCTTCTTGCTGAGCATCGTGGACGAAGGCAAAAAGCGGTCCCGCCGTTTCATGAAGAACCTGGACGAAGGCAGGAGCCTCCAGCGCTTAGAGTCCGTGTTGAAGGAGCACCGCATTTGGTCTCGCGTGGAGCTGTTCGGCTCTGCGCTCTACGGCCTGGCGGACGGCATCGACGGCTGCGGCGACGTGGACGTCTCGCTCTCCGTGGACACGGACCTCTACTTCGACGGCTACCCCTTCCGGGAGCGCACGGTGGAGCAGATGCGCACGCAGGAGGAGAGCATGGCCACGCTGGTGCTGAGCCCCGACCACCCCACGTCGAAACTGGTGCGCCGCGAGATCACCCGCGTGCTCGAGGACGTCGAGAAAGTCCTTCGCGGCAAGCTTTCCAAGTTGTACAAGAATGCGGAGTTCGTGAACGCCAAGGTTATGCCGCTTCTGGTGTGCCGCGACTACCGAGCGTCGGTGGAGCTGGATATCACGGTGAACAACATTTTCGGATTGCGCACTTCCCGGTTGCTGGCTCTCTACCTCACGAACCCCCACTGCCACAATCTTGCACGCATTGTGCGTCGCTGGGTTAGCAGCAGAGAGCTAGGAGACACCAAGACTGGCGGACTTACGAGTTGTGCCTGGCTGGAAATGGTACATGTCAATCATCCCCTTCTTCTAATTGCTATTTTTTTTTGCATGTTAAGGCTAAGTAAGTCTGTCTTTCTTTTTTTTTCTTGAAATCTTCATCTAGTACTTCTACCTAGCAATTTCAATTTCGTCATCATGGTCAGGTTTATATTGAAGATGTTTCCAGTGACCACTTAATGCAGAACTCACTCCACTGAGAAATAATAAAGTCATTCTATTCATCCACATCAACAACAAAAGGAAAATCTTCTTTGCGCACCACCAGGTGATCTTCTACATGCAGCACAGAGGACTGCTGCCGCAGCTCCAAGATGAGGAGAATCCTGCTCAGTACGACGAGACCTGGGACGGCGCGAGCGGAGCAGCAGTGGAACAAGCACTACAAGCAGGGACGACGGAGAGCAACGCGGCCAGCATCGCCGAACGCTTTCTGGACTTTTTGAAGTTTCTGCACCGTTTCATCCACAACGATACGGGTGCCGCCGTCGTTCGCATCAGCGTGGGTGGCGCAAAAATGCGCTTCCAGGACATGAAGGTCTCGCTTCTCGGAAAGGCGACCCCCGTCGCGACACCCGCTGTGAAGGAAAGTTCAGCTGAGAACGAAAGTTCAGCTGGAGTTATAATTTCCCCAGCCTCGTCTGCTGCTGAAGATGCGGATGAAGACAAGAAGGACTCCGCAGCTTCTACTGCTGAAGATGCGGACGCGGAGAAGAAAAACGGTAGCAGCGATCATGATCCTCTAAGGTGGACTCCGCAAACCGGGACGAGCCCTGCTGCGGCAAAACCGGATGCGGATCATGGCGTTCTCAAGAATGATGAAGTAGAAACTTCCCCTGAAAAACCGAATGCGGATAACGTTCTCAAGAACGATGAAGTAGAAACTTCCACTAAGGTTGATGGGCTGAGTGAGCTGGAGAGGTTCCAAGAACAGTTGCGGTTGTGCGGTGGGGAGGACTATGTTGAAAAATGCAACAAGGAGGAGGTGAAAATTACGAGCGTCTTGACTCTGCCGGGAACCTTTGGACAAAGTTACCTGCACAGCCTGCCGGAGAACAAGCGTCGCTGGCCGCACGGCAGCTACCACCGCGGGCGCTTGCTCGTCGAAGAGCCCTTCATTCCGGGAAAATTTGCAGCCGTGAACCGTGAAACCGAGCAGAAACTGCTGTCCGCGATCCAGGACACGATTGCGTTTTTGGAGTCAGATGCGCTTCCTACGGTTGCAATGGAGTGCGCTCGTCTCAATGGTCCAGCTGAGCGTGACGAGTTACTCCGTGGTGGAATCTTCTCGCCCAATTTCTTCTCGCTACAGCAGAAGAGCTTCGTTGGTGATGCAGGAGCTACGACCACAGGACGAGGAGGCCCTGGTGGAGCTGGAGCCGGCGATCAACTACATGCAGTTGTGCCCGGCGAGGAACATGGCAAGAAAAGTGCGCTTCCGCACGCCGCGGCGAGTGTCGCCAGTGCAAGTTCGACACCTTTGGGTCGTGCCACGACTGCCTCTGCGAACAATGCGGTTGTAAACAAGCCTTGTTATGGCTCGCGACGTACAGACGGAGCTCGCGCGCCGCCGAGTGCACCACCCGGCCTCGCTTTGGATCCCGCAGCGCAGCATATTGAACAAGGCTACACTCCGCTGAGTGCGGCAGCTGCTGCACAACATCTGCAGGCAACTCGTTTGGCAGCCATGCATCATCATGACCCAGCCGCACACCAGCACGGAAGTCATTTGGCGGGTATACACCGACACATCGTTGCGCGACACCAGCAGCAGTTGGCGCTGTTACATCAGCATCTCGGCATCCACCAGGGAGCATCTGTTGCCGGACCCGCTGGAGCCATGCTGCCGCAGCTCGCTATGTTGCAGTCCTGGTTGCAAGCCGCGAGTGGGCCTGCTTACCAAGTGGATGCGTACGGGAGGAACCTAGCAACGCATCCTCCCCTATCCTCTGCGACCAGGGAGCACGACTATGCGGGACAACACGCGGCTGCGGATGTAGCGGCATATCAGCAAATGATGGCTGCTGGGACCCACCACCACGGTGCTCACCATGGTGCTACGTCGAATGGTCAACACACGGCTGCTCACGACGGGGATTACGCGGCTATCTTTCAGGCGGCTTTAGATCAGAGTATTTACAGCGGCCGACGCGCTGACGCAGCTGTGCGTGCTGCCGGTCCCCTAGCGAGCGAGATCGCCGAAGAACAAGATGTTCCCGGCACCCTTGCATCTAAGAACCACAGCAAGAGTAGCAACACTAGTGCTAGCGCTGTAGTTTTGAGTACCAACGAGAGGGATCATGCTTCCGGGTCCGGCACAGGAGCTCCCTATGAAACGCAGACATCAGTCTCCCGAGCAGACGTCTCGCGACTGCTAGCTCAGGAAGTGGCTGCGAATCTGTCGTCACCAGCAAAGAGTGGAGGCGCAAGCAGTACCGTGGAAGCTGATTTCCTCTATCGGGTAGCAAGAGAGCTGCGTCTGCAACAACATGATAAGGTAGCTGCAGGAGACCAAGAGCCGCGCGGAAGCAAGAACAATGAGGACAGTAGCGACGTGCTAGATGCAGTCCAGCTCGCTCTCCGGATCGCGATGAAAAACGCGGAAGTCTCTGCCTCGGACATGAACACAGCCGAGCAAGGCTTTACTAGGTCGCCACCTTCTAACGCAGTCCTCGTCAATAAGAACAGAGGAGGACCACGTGCTAGTAGTGCGGGAGAAGACAAACAAGACTACAATGCGCTCGCTACCGCTCTGGCTGGAGAACTGGACAGCAGGGGAATATCCTCGGCTTCTGGTGGAAACCTCCAACACTCGCCAGTTGGAGAAGCGACGCGAAGCATCCCTCATCCTCCAAGCCGTGCCGTACCGCCGCTTCCTTTGCGAAACGTTCTGCCGGATCGTGATGGAAGAGTGGAAAGGTCGACTTTGTAGATGATGGAGGAAGTGCCACGCGGGAGCTTAGATGATTGCACATAAAGTCAATTTCCCTCGATAGTTCGGAGGTCGTTCGTAACCCTATTCGCAAAGTATTAATAGCAATAGGGCCTCAAATGGTGAAGAGAATGAAGAAGAGCACACAGTTCTTTGAGATGGGTGTGAGAACATATAAAAATATAAATATCTATCAGAATGATCAATATTGTTTTCGGTAAAGGGACGAGAACACAAAATAAAGAACGCATACGAGTCGAACAAGTTGTGGCTCTGCTTGCAAGAGTTTGGGAGTTACAATAATTTTTCGGTTTGTTTTTACAAGAACAAGCTACCTCCAATGTAGTCGAGACTACTCAGTACATACTTCTGCTAGTCGTGGTCTTCTACAACTCCAGAGGGGGTTTCACAAAATGAATGATCAGATACCAGTACTTTCAAGCACAATTACATTACGTCTTTTTAATTTCGTCTCTGTGTTAGGCTTCTGGAGCCATGGCCCCTGCCTGTCGCATGCCAGAAATCTCCTAATCTTAATCTTCATTGCTGTCTGAAATTTACAACACTTGGTCTGTTTGAAGGTTTACAAGATGAACACAACTACTTTCAAATTAATAATATAACAAGAACTCTCAACTTGACTTATAGTACACGTGCGATTTTCTCCTTAATACAAGAACTCTCGATTTACTCCCTCCCCTTCTGTATTCTTTGGCGCTCCATCTCCATGTTGATGCGCATTTATTTTCACAACAACGAAGTCGTAGATGAAGTTGCGAGGAAACGACAACAAATAGTAATCGCATGTTGTAGAATTGAGTAAAATCACTGTTGATATAGTCCCCTTGTTCCGCAGAGTCACGTCAGCGGTTAATGAAGATCTTTTTAGTTTTACTAGTAGGTTTACTTCTTGTTTCTGCAGCCTATAATTCGCGCCGTTGGTTTGTGAGTTTCTGCGCCCCCATCCGGCGGACTGGGGTTTCGGACAGCATAGCTGCTGCACCCTCTTCGTCTTCATGTCTCTACAAGTACATTTAGAAAGTTTAGGCTCTACGAACGCGTCCAGCCTAGATTAGAATATTTCGTTTTTTTCTTTGAGTTGGCAATACATAGTTTACAAGTTTCCGATAAATTTACAAGTTTACAATTTTCGGGTTTTTCTTTTTACACAAGCAAGGCGTGGAATCATGACACAACTGGCAACGAACACCTTCCGAACTCGTCTCCGAATAACGCTGCCTTATTTTTCGCCACCAGAAGTACAACTGTAAGTTCACTGACTCTTAGTACTCTAAAAAGTTGACTGAGGCTAATTCATCTTGACTGATTAATTTTCTAGAGCTTCTTCTACCCTAGTTCTATGTGAAAAGCACTGTAAGTTCCTTAGAACAAGCATGTCCGTGGACCATGTACTTGATAAGGATAAAAATAAGTAGATCATGATGAGGAATGAAGAACTACGTACAATTGGTACTAAGAAATGTAAATGAAGATGTTCTCGTTGAAGGAATAAAATGAGTACTAAAAAATAAAGTAAAAGATGCCACAATCTGACTCGTTTGATGCTTGCGCAGCGCTGACTGGGTTTCGCCAGTGGTGCATAGGGATAAAAAGTTTAGAGGACTATCCAGATGAACCTAGTGGATGTCGCTAATTTGATAAAGGAGACAGATCGCTTTCGCATGGAATGAAGATAAAGGAGACGGATCGCTCAGAAAGTGTATCTATCAATCTGAAGATTATTATCTTGGTGAGTCCTCCTACTAGGTCGTCGTGGGAGGTCCTCTGAGATGAGGGTCTACTAGCTGAATAGACCACGAGGCCGTGTCCCCGTGAACGATGGGATACTAGGTTGTTCCTCGTGCGGTCTGGGCTTAGCGTTGTTGTTGTAGTGTTGATGTTGTAATCGGGGTAACTAATGTAATTAGTCTACTTGTTGGCGACTGTTTTGTTCTCCTTTTTACCTGTATGGAATCGATCTTGCATCTACTTTATTCTCGACGCATGATCGTGATGCAATTTACACAACGAACTTTTTACTAGAGTTACAGTCTTGATGTAAGAGCTCAACACGCAGCGACTTGGCGTTTGGTCGACTACATCCCATTATGCTGGTGGGTCTTCTGCCCGACTTTTACTCTTCCAGCAAAAAGAAAAGGAAGAGAAAAAAAAGAAGAAGCATTAAACTCCTCAACATCGACCTCATGCCAGGCACATCAATCAATCAATTAATGATTGACTTTGACACGACTCATGTCCTCTGAAGTTACGTCTGAAGCATTCTCAGACTCAGCAACGAGTATTTTGAGTTTTTCCGAATCAGAACTGAGAAGTAGATCTCCTGAAGGTGTTTTTTTTTGTTCTTCACACATGTTGTCGTGCGTACTGGTAAGACATGAGGACAAGGACAGCTGCTCTTTGAGATTGCTCATCCTTTTCAACACTGACTCAATGCCTTGTTTTCAAGAATCAGCGCGCGCGTGTGTTGTTGTTGAGGCCGTGGCCATTTGACCATTATGAGGTGGCTCTTTTCTACACGGATGCCAAGGACTACTTGTTAGAAGAAGTGTGCGTGAGTCCAGGAGTAGCCTTAGGCGTGAATGATTACCACCACCTTCAGGAGTTGGCCATCGTCGGGACGGAGAGGAACTTCTTAATTCTGCTAAATGTAGATAGTAAGTTGTAGTTGTTGAAGTAGTATGTATGCCCCATCACGAATGGCGGCTGCACAGCTACTACTGCTACTAGATCCAGATGATCTGTGGAAACGTCCGAGAAGTCTTAAAAAACCTCTTGTTTGAATCAAATCACGACCGGGGAGGTTCAACTACAACGACCACAAAGTAGCAAGACCGATAGATGGAACGCTACGCAGCACTAGCACAGAAGAAAGAACACTGCTACTAGCAAGAACGATAAAAAAAGAACACTACGTCTGAGGAATGGTCACCAGTAGCACTAGCAGTAGTTGTGAGCGTCCTTTTCTCGATTCTAGTATAGTCATTCCGGAGATCATGAAGATACTACTCAGAGGACCTCAGGAGATGACCATGCATCAGGATGGCCATGTATCAGGAACTAACATGAACAACGACTCTTCATTTAAATTTATTATAGATTATTAGATAGAGTTGATGCTATACTCGTACTACTACAACAGCATACTCGGTGTGCAAGTTCTGAGTTCTAGGCTCTGATAGATTTTATTCGTTTGAAAAGATATTAAGTCCTTTGGTCTTCCACGGTCTACCTCATTATTATAGATTTAGTGCACCATCGAAAGGCATTCGAGCACAGCTGCTTGGCGTTGGGAGCCCCCGCGTTGGGAGTACTATCTCATGTTGGACGAGGAGTGAGTGGACACCTCAATCAATAAGAAAATGAATGAAGGTTATGTAGTTTTTTTTATTAGACATAAATATTTGAATTTATTACATAGTACTTGTGGTTGGACAGGGACAGCACGACTATAAACTAGAAGCAAGTAGGGACGAGTGGACTTGGTCTGGCGCAGCACATCGAAACACACAAGACTCTAGCACTTTGAATATGGACTCCTGTCTACAGTACGACTGTATAATGCAACGAATCGCCTCATGGCAATTTCAGTGGCAAAAAACATGTTGTCTCTAGAGGAAAGATTAAGATTGTTTATGGAGGTGCTTGTTCATGGAGGTGGTCAGCCAGGTCCCAGGTCACAGTTTGAGTACAGTTCCTCACAGTTTGTTGAGTTTTAGTTGACCGTTGTAGGGACTACGTTGTACCTTGGTGTAGCACGACTACGTGGCCTCGAATAGCACGTTGGCGCTTCGTATAGTGGTTTGGGACATCACACAGAATTATGAGTCAGCACTTGCTACTTCTAACTAGAACTACTTCTACTTCTAGGACTCATTGCGATTGTTTCTTGATATCATATGATCCATCGGAACGAGGTGACTATGATCGTCAACGAGGTGAAAGTGTTTCTGAGTATGATAGCAGTTTGTAGTTTTTTGTTCTGAACTCCATCAATCAATCAATCAACTATCTCTCCGGTCCTTCTCGTAGAGAATGACCATCATCAGAGATGCATGATGATGATGATAATAGATGAATGGAAAAAGCCTCATCCACTAGGTCCTTAGCAGTAGCCAGCACAGGACTCTCCGCGTCTATCATGTCTCGAGTCTTCGCTGGCACTGTTGCGACAGATTTTGACTGGGAATATCAGTTTCCCTATCGTATCTGTTTACAGTTCATCTATCTTGTTTTTGGAACCAGTTTTGCTTTTGTTCTATCGAGAAATAGTAGATCCGCATCAATTATAAGAAGCATGATTTATTTCTATAACTAACAAGCAGGGTAGTGACATGAATACAACCTACAATCTACTTAGTCCATTCATCTTCGTTATTTCTATAATTACGAACCAGACGTCTGATACAAGATGAACTGAAGTTTGAAAAACTGAACAGCATGCCTATCGGAATTGGTTACCATGATTTGAGATGCTATTTATTTTTAGAATATTAGAAAAACTCAAGAAGATTTTTTTTTTTCAAAGAAAATGTTGACAGACATGATTGAGCTCTGACGCTTCGTCCCCTAGGTGGATGGAGTGTTATTTCCAAAACCGGTAGATATAGGTCATGCTGGTGCTTATGTTCGTCTTTGAGAAGAGTACAGAATCTCTTGAAGAATTGCAAAGATAAAATTACAATTTACACTCCTAGTTCATCTATCAATCACTCGTTCGATATTGAGCTATCACGATTTTTAGTGTAGCAAAATTTTTAGTCTTAGTCGCAGAAATTCTATGCTTATCTTTTGCTTACGAGCTATATATATTGATAGGACGGTGTAGTTTGTGTTTTTGTTATACACTAACTAACTAAAACTATCGAAGAAATTCTCTGAAACAACAGTGAAAAAATGATTTTCAAAGCCGCGATTCGCTTTCAGCGAAGCAAGTTTTGTCTTTTTGTACACGTGCGTCCTCAGTATGCTTGGAGAGTATTTTGTTGTTGAAATGCCTGGATTCTCCATCACCTAACATCAATACGTACTGAGACTTTTTCAAGAAGAACATTCCTTTCCTTTTCTAGTTACTAGGACGTAATACTGGTGAACCGAAATTATAAGAATGTTGAATTATGATCAGACTTCTGGAGCCCTGGCCGCTGCCTGTCGCAAGCCAGAAGTCTCTTAATCTTAATCTTACAACTATTTGTATATCGACGTGCGAGTGGTACTGGTATGCATTGATGTTGTCACTCACCGGGAAGTCGGTCTGATTGATGATGCATCAAGAGATTTCGAATTCTAGAAATGTGGTCGTGGTAGATTACTAATCTCAAAGAACAAGTACTGAACTAGTCAGTTGAGTTGTGACTACATCTGGGCGTCGGTCTAGTCCTTCATGATCATTAATAGAAGTTGAAGTAGATCTTTTATTTTCAAGGGCGTTGTTGTACCACCAGTAAGAATCTATTTCTTGTTCCGCCCTTAGTAGAAGTTGTCCTGGTGTGTATCTTCTGTACTCATAATTAGCAGAGTAGGCGTCGCGCAGGCGACGTCGGGTACACGTCGTATAGGTCGAATGTCATGTCTTTACTGCAGAGTACGATTAGACGCCGTAATATAAGTCGAAGCGTTTTTATTTCGACTTGTTGATGTGCGATCCTACATATGATCTTCGTCGTCCATCAGTCGTGCTGTCAAACTTCTTGGTTAATTGATGCTTTTGTGCAGAATGAAGTAGAAGGAAAAGGAACGAAGACTGAAGTAGCCGAAGTAGCGCAGCGTGCTAATTCAAATCTTTGATACCTCACGAATGGGCACCCTACTACTACTATCTTAAATTGTATCTATATTAACTAAGGAGCACATCTTCATCCTCGTTTTGTTCATGATGCGACATCGTGTCAACACAGCGAGACCGATTCAGATTTAGTTGTTGCCGATACTGAAGATTTATAGTTGTACTTATAATTCTAAGTACGATTATGGTTTTGATATCGTGCTGTAGTTGATGAATGATCATCGAGTTCGAGTTGATGCTTGCGTTGCTATTTTTCTTAATTCAAAAAGTACTCGTCCCAGGATTGCAGTCAAAAAGCAGCTATCCTATCCTAGGATCCTTGGCCCCTGCAAAATCGCATGCCAGAGACCTTCTAATTCTAATCTAAAGGAGCAGGAGATGAAAATCGATGACGATGTATGTTAGAACTCTGACGCACGGACGGCGACGGTAATGTTTCGGTTTTTTATGTGTGTATGGAGGTATTATTTTCATACGTTGCGGCATCGATTTATCAAGGAGAACAAGGGATGAAATCATCTTCTGCTAGCCTTATAAGATAAATGGAGCTTGCTTTTATTTCTAATATCTTCGAAGGTATGTTGATGAAATGTTGAAGATATACGTGCAGCGGGAGCGGCGAGCGCGAGGCACTTGTAAAAACAAAAAGAATAAGAAAGTACTAAACTACTTTGTCGATCCATCGTTTGTTCAAGGATGCATTTCGTTCCGTGAGACAAGAACATGTATTAGCGAGCGCCGACTCGGCGTCCTCGAGGATTATTTATCCACTTAGGACGACAATGAAAAAAATATTAATTACTGATATATACGGACGATGTCACAGGTGCGCTTTTCCCTCATAGCCTAGGTGTGTCCCTACAAGCAATATAAGGAGTTGTCACCTGTGAATATGAAAGAACAAGATGGAGATGGGATACTCTATATAGGAAGCATGAAACGAGAAGATTCTATCTCTACATCTCGAAGCGTTGATCCTCATTGTGGAGACTGCTTGTGCAACTTGTTGCAACTATGTTGATGTTAGTTTAGAGAAGCAGCGTGGTCTTGTGTTTTCGAAGAGTATTTCTCGAACCGTTCCCGCACGACCAGGACTGTTTAATCGTGTTCGAAAAAAGCCTCGCGAAGGAGGTGTCTTTTTTCTGAGAGAAAAATGTCCTGGAATTTGTGCATATCATGACATAAGAATAAGTCTGTCCTATGAGTTCGGGGAGCGGGCAATGAAGAGGAACAAGCCCAGGGCGGTAAAAAAACAAGAGATAGTACTTGTTTTGTCCAGGATGAGGAACTCGCTGGTCTGCGTCTGGTGCACTAATATTATGCATAGTTTTCAACTGTTCCTGTTGTACTAGTAGTAGGACAAAAGATTTAGTTATAATCAGTTATATTTAATAATATGCAGCTGCTCTGAGTCAACATCATCACCTTCTTCAACAACAGGATACAACTGGCGAAGTAGTAGTAATGGAAGTAAATAGCAAGCAAGTAGAAGAGCCGCATCCTTATCAGCAACAACAATAGCAACATCTTCAACATCTTCAACGCAACAGTTTTAACATCAGGGAAATCCGTAAAACTCAGAAGAGATTCAGGGAAGTCGTAGGACAATCCCGAACCGACTAACATCATCATGCAGCTCTGAGTTGTCTTCAACTGCATTTCCTGAAATTGTAGGCATAAGAGCTTCAAAAAGATTCCCAGAATAGGGCGCTTGCAGTGGTCTAGCCCAGCGTAAAGACGTATTGCTAGTGGGAGGCACAGACGGCGTTGCGAAAGTATACGATCTGCGCGACCTCCCAGGTAAGGCTAGAAGATGAGGTTGTTGAGCAGATCCCACTTGTACTAGAAAATTAATAGAACTACAACTTAGTAGTATATAATTCCAATCTTTCATGAATCATCATAGAGTTCCAATCTTGCAAGGAGAACTACTCGGGATTTCAATCAATCAATGGGTCATCCTGGAAGATGAACTTATTAGTGAGCTTGTACTTTGTTACCAGTCCTAGTGCGTACTGTTATCAGTGAGCTTGTACTACTACTATCTCATCATGCGTATCATTCGCCACATACACCCACAGGCACACACTCTCTCCCTCTCTCTCTTTTTCCCTTGCGTGTCATTCTCCACACACACACACACACACACACACACACACACACACACACACACACACACACACACCCGCGCTCTCTCTCTAAGTTATGGAAGCAAGACGTTCCGGTGTTTGAGAAGACGACGGCGATCGGGCCTATATTTGCGTGTGCTGGGCCTACGCACGGCAGCAGTGGGGACAGCATGTTTTTGCTCAGTGGGCACACGGTTGCGCTATGGGACTTGGCAAGCGAGAAGGCGCTGGCGGACCGCTTTGGATGGTAGAATCCTGTATTCGTTGTTATCATGATCCTGTATCCAGGAGTGATCAAGATTCTGAAGTTGCTCTGTACCTCAAGGTTTGTCATGACGCGCTGCCTGTATCTTTATCATGCTGTTCTTGATGCTGTTGTTGCGGACAAAGGAAATGATGACCTCAACCTCGTGCTAGGTGAATGAATGAATGAATGAAGAGGAGGTGACGACTAGTTTGCAGCGTTCATCAGAGGTGAAGGAAAAAGGCTGAACATGTAGACGATGATGCCGAGAGCAGCTTAGAAGAAAGTCTGGAGAAAAACTTGCTGTTGTATGACGTTGGGGATAAGAAGTTATTCGTAGTATCGTCCCACACAAAGTAGAACGGTACCTAGTTGAGCTGTGTAGTTCATGCTCCAGGGCTTTCTTTTACTACCATTGGGCGGCAGAAGCAGAGCTTCTATGTGATAGGGCTCCTTAGGCGATCGAGTAAGGATTGCAAGACGAAGCGTACACACGACGTGTTACATGAGGAACAACAAGATATCTATTCTACAACATCACGAACTCGAACGTCCTCACTTGTCAAAGCAGAGGACGACAATTATCAAAGTCTCACGTCATCGCAGGAGTACTGATGTAACAGTAACTAAGACGCTCCTCACAACTCTCCATCTCCTGACAAGGATCGTCTCCTTACAAGGATTGAGAGAACAGCACTTATTTGCAGTTCATGTACCCGCCGACTGGGTACAGGTGTTGCCTCTACTCTATTCCTACGTACGAGCTACTCGTAGTAGTCCCTGTACTAGTACAAGTACTTCTATCAATATTCAATGGTGCGTTCTTTGCTCTGATGAACATGATCGGCAGGAGTTATTGTTTTCAACAAGATGGAATAAAGTAAAACTCTGTAGTCGAGAGCAGGAGCAAGAGGACTCTGTAGTTGAGCGTAGCCTGAATATGTTGTAGAGAGCAAGTAGACTCTGCCAGATTCAGGATAGCATCGCATAGTCTAGGGGCTGGCATGCTCGCCAGTGACTCAATGGAGTGAAAAAAAGTCCAAGGGTCCTCTGTTTACGACAACAAATTCGGTTGAGACTTGAACATTGCTGAGCGATCTACATACAATGAATTCTGTCGAGCGCGGCGTGACGAAGCCTGAGCCTCTACTTCTGTTGGAGAAGAGCTACACGAGACCACGGAAGTTGACGTCTCTAGGCGCATCTCTATAGCTTCTTCGAGTAGGAAAGCCATAGATATGCGAGCTAGGGCGGCCAACTTTCAGCCCCTAACCAGAGAGGAAGAGATGAGTGCGATGGACGTCTGTTGCTGGAGGGTCTGTTGGAGGATACTTCTGCTTTATCCCTTTATCTTGGCTGAGCGTCGTGATTTGTCGATGATAGTACATAGTGGGACTCACTGCACCTTCTAACTGAGTTGCTAGTAAGTGAGTCTGGGTGTTTATTATACTTGAGATATAATCTAGATGAATCTTGGTACTGCCAATTATCGTCGATATTTTTTTATGATTTTTGCACAGTATGACCTTTGGACTTTAACACTCGAGCCATTTATCCCACCTTTCGACAGTGTCAAGAATATCACTCAAAGTGGTGTCTGAGTGAATTGACGCCAAAATAATCCCTCTCGCTTTCGCGTTTTTCTAGCTAATACCATTTAGGTTTGATTGTCTAAGATTTGCTCATCGACTTTCCAACCAGGACTGATAAGCTTCGACGTTCGATCACAACCAAGAACTAAGCAAGGAGCTAGCGTCTTCAAGTAGTAATATAGACTTCTATATCGAGCTTACTTAGCACTTTTTCCGGTTAAGTAGATAACAATCAATGGCGCGAGTATATGTATCTATATACACCATCCGGGAGGTGCTGTGTTGCAGGTTCTTATAGATACTAGAAGGAACAAGTAGAGGCACGCCCGTGCCTAGATCATCAACGCTTTCAAGCACGTATAGAATTAAGAGCAGACGGCAGCCCTACTCTCTACATGTTCAAGCTCATGATGTTTTCCTGAAGATACGTTTGCATTTCCTTCCCTGTTTGCGTACCACGAGCACACAACACACGAGACAATCTTGAACCTTGCTGCTCGAAGGGACAAAATGGGCAATACCCTGCTGGGCCCTCCGCCACTTCACAAGTCGGTGCCACGTTTATGGCATGATCAATGATTGCGAACGAATGTAAAGGAATGTCTATCCGGTCAACGCAAGCTTCGGCACAGATCATACGGATCGGCATTCTAATAACCGCGCTCGCAATCAGCAGAACCATCCAAATCAGGAGGTCAGACACTTCATCTTTGCCTTTGAAAGAGCAGAGAAGGCGAAAAAAGCACTGGATGAGGAAGTAGAGAAGGTCAAGGCACATCAAGAAAATTATGGATTTATTTGCAGGTTTGAGCGACGGTAGGACAGAACATCGATCCACTCGTCCTTGCATTATTTGGGGGCCGCGCATCCCCATCATACTTGCATGCGGGCGCTCGCCCAGTCGCCATTCTCCATTGCGCATTCTCTTGCCCATTTCGATCCATTCGCTTCTCTCTCTTCTCTCACCCTCCCACTCCTTGCTAAAGTCTGCACATTCTCGTCCTCTTCCCACTCTCGGCATACGGACGGATAGCTGGCACCCATGACCAACATAGCATCTAGTGTGAGTCTTCAGAACTCACGACCGCCGTCCGTCTAGTAGGCTGGTCTGGAGCGCTGGCCTTCGGGTGAATAAATACACTCTTGCGCGTTCTTCTCTAATATCAAGGTCGTGGCGGAGTCTTGGATCTCACGAATATAAGTACCCTTGGCCTTGTCGACAAGGCAAAAAAGTACACTGAACTTCGGGAAAAACTACTTGAATTTCGGGAGAAGAATAAATGGTATCTAGAGGACTATGACCCGATGAAGATTAGCCAGGCAAGAGCTTCTCCTGCTTTTAATGGATGGAACTCTCTCCCGACCGCCAAGGAAACGCTTCTTAAAGCCGGCTTAGCCGATGCTATTGCAGATTCCGATCCGAACAGCCACTCGACTTCATTCCTGGAGCCACGCTTCGACGACGCCAACTCTTCTGGCTCCAGTTCTGGACTGCGTCAGCTTCAGTTTCCTGAGGATCCCATCGTTTACGCCTTTGGGCTGCTCCTGGCTCTCTGTGCCTTTTTTCTGTGGAAGAAGTTCCTGCGCAAGATCTGCATCTGCCGCAATAAGCCAAGAGAAGAGGCTAGCTCCATTTTCCTCAATACGCAAGAAGAGCACCAGTCTTACGGCAGTGGCAGTGGTGTGACTTATAGAAGACCGTCAAAGTTTTGAAATAGCGTCGGAGTGGGTGAAGACTTGGGAGAAGAAAAGAAGACCCTGCTGAAGTAGTAGAAAAGAATGCAAATTGCACATAGTACTTGCTGCAAAATGTAGGCGAATTATCTTCACACACAGACCTAGCGCGAGATAGTAGAGGCGCAGTCATATTCTTTGGCCATTGATAAGTAGAAAGCAGGGCATTCTTCAATGGAAACGAGTTTACGCATGATAGATCTTCTAGGTAGTGGAATGGGATTTCTTTTGTTTTTTTTTCGGCATCAGCTAATAGTATATAAGGATAAATTTTTTTAGCATGGCTGGCTGAGGCTGCCTGCTGCAAGTAGAGTTGTACGAAGTGAATAGGTCTAGGCGTTCTACATATTTTTGACCGATGTAAAAGATTTAGTTGAGAATTATACTGTTTCAGGAGGAGCCACTGACAAGTAGTAGGAAAATGCAGATGGCGACGAAATGAGAAAGCGCTGCTCGATGTGAGCAAGGATGTGCCTGCGTGTGCATTAAATGTTGATTATAGTCAGAGATGGCGCGTTCAAATACGTGGGTGGGCGAATGAATGAGTGTAATTGTTAATGGGAAATGTGTTTTTTTTTATTTTGGAGGCGACCTTACCAAGCGCAACTACTGCTATTGGCGACATTGATTGAATGGACTTGGATGCATTTGAATTTTTTTGGGAACGAAAAACTAATAGCAAGAAACACAGGAGTTGGCGTTGGAGGAAACAAGGGGTCGCCCAGTTGTTCGTGACGGAGAGAGGGCTGAGAAGTGTTCCCCCTGCTGTGATTGTGCTGCCATTGAGTTCTTGTACGGACACGCAATACTACACTACCCCTGGCAGGCTGAGGCTCGTATCATAATCAGGGACTGCAGTTGTTGTTTGTATTACCAGGCAACGAGATGAAAATAAAATGTAAAACACTGTAGAGAGGAGCAAGATGACTCTGTAGTTGAGCGTGGCCTGAATATGTTGTAGAGAGCAAGTAGACTCTGTCAGATTCAGGATAGCATCGCATAGCCTAGGGGCTGGCATGCTCGCCAGTGACTCAATGGAGTGAAAAAAGGTCCAAGGGTTCGCTGTTGAGAACAATGAATTCGGTTGAGACTACTTGCGCATTCGTGTTGAGAGACATACTACGCGCAATGAACTCTGTCGAGTGCGGCGTGACGAAGCCTGAGCCTCTACTTCTGTTGAGATGGAGAAGAGCTACAAGAGATAGAGACCACGGCGAAGTGCGTGGGTAAACTAACAAGTGAGGACCAGACTAAGGGTTGGAGGTTGACGTCTCTATGCGCATCTCGATGGCTTCATCAAGTATGAAAGCCTTAGATATGCGAGCTAGAGCGGCCAACTTTCAACCCCTAACCAGAGAGGAAGAGTAGAGATGAGTGCGATGAACGTCTGTTGCTGGAGGGTCTGTTGGAGGATACTTCTGTTTTATCCCTTTATCTTGGCTGAGCGTCGTGATTTGTCGATGATAGTACCTAGTGGGAGTCACTGTACCTTCTAACTGAGACGATGGTAAATGAGTCTTGGCCTTTTTAGTTGAGATACAAGAACTAGATTGATGAGTCTTGGTCTTGCCAATTATCGTCGATATATTTTTATGATTTTTGCACGATATGATCATCTGACTTTAACGTAACCCATTTATCCCACCTTGCGACAGAGTCAAGAATATCACTCAAAGTAAGTGGTGTCTGAGTGAATTGACTCCAAAATAATCCCTCTCGTTTTCGCGTTTATCTTAGATATCATTTATGTTCGATTGTCTAAGATTTTCTGATCGACTTTCCAAGTAGGCCTGGTAGGGAAGCTTCGCCGTTCGATCACAGGGACTAAGCAAGGAACTAGCGTTCTCAAGTGGTAATAGACTTAGATATCCAGCTTAGCACTTTTTTCGGGTCAGATACCAATCTATCACAGCACTAAGAGCACCGACCAGATGGGTCACTGACTGATGTCTAGCACTAGCTACCAATCTTAATCCTTCCAAAGATCGAGTCTTGTAGTTGTTACTAATACTACTTCTACTAGGAGAACCGTAGCAGGTGGAGCCCGTGCCTTTGCTCCTGACCTTTCATACCTAAGTAACTGCAACCACTGAAGACGATGACTCTGAAAGATCCCGTCAGCCCGAAGCTCGCCCCAAATATGGGCTACAACTGCTACAAGAGCTACGGCAGCCTGCTGAATGAAAACAAGGACCACGAGGATGGGCATGGAGGTGGCGGGCGCGGCGCCACGACGTCTACCTACGACGACCTCCACGGGCCGCGCGGAGATCTGCAAGAACAGACTGCTCGACACTATAAGAACCCACTCGAGAACCACCCACTCGCGCGGTGTATCATCTGCCTGGCGCTGTTCATTTTCTGCCTCGTACTCACCATGGCAGGGATTGGGCACTTTATGCGAGGCTGGAGCTCCTTGAGCTTCCCAGGGACGGCAAAAATGACCACTGGGAACAGTGACTGGGCTCCTCGACGTCTTCGAGGAAGTGCGAAGCGATGCGCGAATGAAATGACCGCGGGTCTTCACGGCGGCGCAGAGCTACAGGGCAGTGCGAGCTCCTCCAACTCCAATATGTTAGTGGACGTGGTTCGTCCAGGCGGAGGAGCCAGCAGCGGTGATGAGCTGCTAGCACACATACAGACTGACAATGAGGAATGCGCGACGTCGTTCACTTGGATGCTAAGTGTAACGTGGACGCAGCTACCGCACTTGAGCCGATTTGGTCAACATCGTGGCTCTGATCAACCACGACAGTGTCTCCCGAAAAGACAGTCATTTTATCTTGCCCCTCGTCCTGCTGGAGGGCTTGATCCCCCGTCCACGTTTTTTCAGCAAAATAATCTTGCTCGAGGCCTGCTCAACAACCTCTTCTGGTGGAAAAAACCACAGGCCGGAGGCAAAAAGTCACCTTCGTTACAACAACCTCAAGAACCCTCAAAGCCTTCGCTTCTTCAGCAGGTTAAGGATGCGGCAGCTGAGATTTGTAACAATTTGAACGATAAACGCCATCCCTTGGGACAATATTGCGACGTCAACGATGACAAATTTCCTAGGATAGTGTCAGCGGATGAGCATCAGATTGGGACCGGGTTAGCTGCGGCCACGATGCGCGGGGGTATTCTGGGTTCTGGAAGCTTTGGAGCAGTTTTTGACTCGGGCCCTTGTGCTTCAATGGATGAGCGTGCGATGTTTTCTGACTCTGATTGCGCTGTAAAAATGATTAGACCCTCCAACAAGTGGGACGCACAGGGCTTGGCAGCTGAGACCCTGCTGCAGCAGCTTATCTGGATTTACTTTGCGTCGGACAAGGCAGACCCAGCACTTCCGGATTATAACTGTGTTCCGTTCGTGTCGGTTTTGGCGATCCGGGAGAGGGACAAAGCTGCCTTTATTGTCATGGAGAAGATGGACCCTTTACCCAAACGCAAGACTCAAGAGGGAGAGACGGAGTTGCCTCATGACACATCCGATGACGGTACCAACCCAGTGTTGAGGAGAGCCGAAGAAGCGAAGAAGTGCCTAAGCATCATGAACGAGAAGATTGGGGTCACGCACGGCGATTTCAAACAGGACAACGTCCAGGTACACCCGAAGACTAAAGCGCTCCGTCTTATCGACTTTGGTTTGTCGACGGCGTGGATCGAAGACCCGAAAACGGGTAATCTCGATCTCATTGCCGGACAATTCAAAGAGCGCAGAGGCCAGTTCGCTGGGACACCAGAATTCATGCATCCGAATCTTTTCCGGATTCCAAGTTGTGCTCAGCAACAGCAGGGCTACGCAGATCCTCCGAATGTTGGGCTGCATATTGATCTATATGCGTTGGCGGTAAGCCTGGTTGAGGACTGTTTTCTTACCATTGGGAAAAGAGATATGTCGCGTGTTTTCGTGGCCGCAATTGCATTTGGACGTTTCGAGGACTTTGGCAATCCTTCTTTTCAGCCTTATCAGCTTGGCTTGGGGGATCCGGGGCTTGGCGGGAAGCTGCCCTATGACAAACGTGATCCTAACCTTCATGAAAACTGCTCCTTGCAGGATCGGGGCCGCTCGTCGATAGCTGAAATGTGGAATTCTCGTCGTGGGCCCGATCCCGCATGTATTTGCTACAATGGTTTCGAGCAGGCGAGGATTACACAGCTTTTCCAAATTGGGGCTGATCATGAGGATGGATTTGGACGCCTATCCTCTCGTCCAGTTAAGATATTAGGAAAACCAGAGTGGGAAGGTCTTGGTGAATTTGTGGCAGGGTGCCTCGATTTTACTGCGATGCTGGTGCCGATCCCTGATGAGAATGGACGACCAGGCTCCCTCGGTGAAAAGCTGGCATACCAACGCGTGTCAGGCGATGATGGGCTTGCTCCATTTGCTGTGCCTAAAGCTGGCGCACAAGATATGAACGGACTTGGACATAACATGGCTTAAGTATTTAACTTAAAGAAATCTTAGGCATCTTGCCGAATATATTCAAGTCTTCAATTATTTATTAACTCCTCCAAAAAGTGTATTCATTTTGTTCAGCCTTCTAGGCTTATCCCTCCAATCAAGATGTTGCTCAGCCATAACTGTAACTCGGAAAAGCTGAAAATATAAACAGTAAACTTTGACAGTGTAGCTTTCGTTTGCTAGGACATGGACACTATTCAACATTGCGCGACCTTCATATAGTCCACACGCGACATTATGTGTCTGTGTATGTCTTATTCTTCATCTGAATAATTCTACTAGAATTGGCGCGGGTGTTGTAATTCTGCGAGAGCGTCTTCAGAACTGCTCCCTTCTCTAATTATTAGCCAGGACAGGAGGCAGTCGCACAGCGAGACGCGGAGCAGCAAAAACAAGAAGGAAGGCCGACATTTCTGCCTCCGCAGGCCAAAGTACATCTTTCGAAAGCTCATGAAGCAGCTGATCCGGGACCGGGTGCGAAAGATGACTCAGATGCAGTGCAACTACATCAAGAGGACGGACGAGGACGAGGTGACTCACCTGGTGCGGATGCAGCTGCTCCTGACGCAACTCTGTCTGCGGCAGGTGGAGGCTCTCAAGATGGTATGCAACCTGCCGCGGGAGGAAGAGCTGGAGCACCCACGGCAAGTGACGCGCCGGCGTCTGATGCAGATGCAGGTGCCGCACGACGTACGGAAGAAACGGTGCTTGGGTCTAAGTCTGCCCAGGACAAGCTTGTCACAGCAAAGGCAAAAGGTGGAGGCTCTCGAGATGGAATGCAGCATGCGGAAGCGGGGGCTGGCGCTGGAGCACTCCCGGCAGGTGACGTGCCGGCGTCTGGTGCTGGTGCAGATGCCGGGCCCGCACGTACGGAAGAAACGGTGCTTGGGCCTAAGTCTGCGCAGGACAAGCCTATCGCAGTAAAGGCAAAAAGTGGAGGCTCTCAAGATGGTATGCAGCATGCGGAAGCGGGGGCTGGCGCTGGAGCACTCACGGCAGGTGACGTGCCGGCGTCTGGTGCTGGTGCAGATGCCGGGCCCGCACGTACGGAAGAAACGGTGCTTCGGCCTAAGTCTGCGCAGGACAAGCCTATCGCAGTAAAGGCAAAAAGTGGAGGCTCTCAAGATGGTATGCAGCCTGCGGAAGCGGTGGCTGGGCGGGATGGAGCACTCGCGGCAAGTGACGTGTCGGCGTCTGGTGCTGGTGCAGATGCCGGGACCGCACGTACGGAAGAAACGGTGCTTGGGCCTAAGTCTGCGCAGGACAAGCGTGTCAAAGCAAAGGCAAAAGGTGGAGGCTCTCGAGATGGTATGCAGCCTGCGGAAGCGGGGGCTGGCGCTGGAGCACTCACGGCAAGTGACGCGGCGGCGACTCCTAATGCAGCATCAACGGAAGGTGGAGCGGATGGGTCTGAACTTGCGCAGGACGAAGCGATCGCAGCAAAGGCAAAAACCGCTGGTGCCTGCTGTTGACCCGCTTCCGGCTTTTGCGAGACGAGAATATTGTCGTGCATCGCAAGGTAAACGAGACGAAGAGACTGGGAGTACGGGATGAAGATGGGTTTCCACTTTTCAGCACGTGTATGATGTGTGCCCAAGTGGATTGTGGATAGGTTTTGCTGGAGGAGGTGAAGAACAGCAACAGCAGTCGAAGATTGGAATTATTTACGGTGTCGAAGATGAGGAGACGGAGTTCGTTGGCACTTAAGATGATGATGATGATGATGAAGAAGACGATCACGATGGTCGTGATGTATATAACAAGGAAGGGGCGCAAATGAAAAATATGATATAGTCGTAACTGTGCCATCAGTGACTTGAAACCTGCAGACCTTAGCCGTATACTCTGAAGGGGCGCAAATGAAAAATATGATATAGTCGTAACTGTGCCACCAGTGTTTTGAAACGTGCAGACCTTCATTATAATATACTCTTTTCATTTTGTACAGCATGCAGGAAGCTATAAGAACTACGGGCCAAGCAAGCTCTTGCCACAGATGTTGAGGTGGCTGGGGAAGAGACAGCAAAATCTCCACTGATGTAGAAAGAACAAACTTGAACGAACCAACAAAAGTGACTAAAAAAAGCACATACTTCGAATACCTTGGAATACATACAAAAGTGGCTTCGTTCAAGTCCTCTGCTACTCTCGTTGGAGACGTGAATTTTTTTGAAATCAAAAGTAATACAGAAATAGGACTGAAGGGGTCGCTCTTGTTTGAAGTTCTTGCATACTTGCAACGCTACCTAGTAGCCACTTTTACGTCGTCCTCTAGTCCGACGATTATAATTTCGTAGGGAATACTGTTGTTATTGGCCCTCGTATTGGTGGCAGCGTGATGAGTGAATGAATATAATTTCTATCGCCTAGCAGGACTGATTGCATAGTTAAAGCAAGTCTAAGTATTTCTTACTCCTAAAACAAGTTGATGACCTACTTATTTCGAAGGATGTGCATGCACTTCTTCCGACATATCTACTGTCATATTATATAGTTAGATGATCCCTTCGAGGCCTACTTAGTTGGACCCGCGTTTGGACCAGAATCATCGTGGTCCTCTGGGCGGACTGGTCGTTTGCTTCGTTTTCCCTGATTGACTTCGTTTTCCTAGAAGGTTGTGCCAACGACTGACATTTGCAAGAAGATCGATGAGATAGAAATACAAAAGTGGACGATATGTAGCTAGGGAAATCTCTATCTCAGGGAATATGTTGCTAGGCTTTTCAGTAGCCGTTGAAGTCTGCCACATCGCATGGTGGATCCCGACCTAACCTAACCTACATCAGTTGATACGCTGCCATGGGTCCTCAGAGCAATCTTAGGCAGCACCTTGCCGAGTAGATTCAATTTCAAATCATCAGTTAATACGCTACAAGTAAGATTTTTTCCACTTTGAATTACAGTAACAAATATCTTCTTTTTCCGATGAAAGTGTTCGCTTACTAGTGCTCTCCAGATATACCTCTCCAGAAGATATCATATTGTAATGCTAATAGTAAAACGTGATGCATAACATCTACTGCATCTTGTTGTAGTGGTCGTCCGTCGTAATGTTAATATGTTGGTACTACTAGTAGATTGTTTACAACTCTTCATTCAACAAATGGTGAAACACGTCCAAGTCTAATGTAATTTACATACTATGTTTTTGTAATCGTGAACAAGAGGATGTTGCGTAGGAGAAAGCATCCTAGACGAGCAGGCCTACAACGAGTAGAAGTGCGCACTAGTAAGGTCAGTTCATGAAGATGATCATGGATATGCCAGTTTGTCTTCATGACCATGGATGATTATACACTTGGCCATGGTTGGATGATTACCATATCCAGTTGTATCAGCCAAAATTTCCAGAAACGAGATCGCTTTCCAGTCCTTGCAGAGAACAACTCGGGTGGAGCTGAAGCATTTTTGCATTCTTGTTGTGTTCGAAGTCGTCCAAAAGAAGCAGCTCCTTGCTGACACCGAGACGCAAGCTGTCTTTGGTAATAAATTGTGGGACATCTTCTGCATGTGCATGCAGAAAGGATCGCAATCTTGATTCGATCGAGACGAGTGCTGTCCCTCTATAACGACGTTCATTACGGCGAAACAAGTGAGAGGTATTGCATGCGCATGTCCATTATGCCTTTATTGTTGCGAAATACGTCATTGTCAAGACCAGAAGATTAGTCTAGCACATACGTAGAGCAACCGTTTAGTTTTCCCTCTACCCTTATACTTATCCCTTCAAGCAATATTACATCAAGAAGAAAACGAGAGTACTACTAAATAACTTGGTAACTTTTACCAGCACCTAGAAGTTGCTTGTCCTTGTTTGTAAACTGAATCATAGAATTCAAAAAAGAGAAGATATGAACAAAATGAAGCTGCTTCTAGGCGCCGCTGTTCTGCCATATGGGTTCGTTTTCGCTTTCTTCGACGGCCTCCGATTTCCAAGCATAGCATTTAAGATACCAGAACTCTTCTATGTCTGCGGGAACCCTATCCTTCTTTTTTTTTGGAAAAAGCAGGAGGACCCTATCCTTCTCACCCTGGAAGGAATCTCCTAATTTACTTCTCACTCTATAAGGAATCCCCGATCCTTCTCACTCTATATACTTGTAAGGAATCTCCTATAAGTTACCTCTCACTTTATAACAAGGAATCGCCTAAGTATAATGCCATCCTTCCTCCAAAGAAGTGAAACATAGTGTTGCGCCTTCACTTAGAGGTGTGCTGCAAATCTTGATTGGCTTCTTCCTTTTTATAAGGATGGGGCTTAGGTCCAGCGACGCTTAACGCAGGAAATAAGGCAACCGGTTAGCTTTCACCTCTATGCTCTAGGTCTATCCCTTCAAACAGCATAGTGCTGCACTAATCCTCACGACCCCTACTTTATCTTTCTAATATACCAGGAAAAGGTTCGTCAGCTTCTGGAGATTTTGTATGTCCTGGAAGTGCGGCGTGGATACACCATGCTAGTTGCCAAGTGGAGATGGTGACGGACATGCCATGCTTAAGGCTACTTTTTCGCTATCCACCCATTCATTACATTATGCAGCTGAGTGGATTCCTCTTAGTAATCACGGGTCGCTACGGAACCAGGCAGCCTTGAGTTGCTACGTGGTTCGAATGAATGAATGAAATCAAGGTGAAAATAAGAGCAAAAATTCTTGTAACAACTCACTCATACTCAATCAGGGATAGTGAAGAAAAGCTTTAACTTGCTCAAGCGTTCGTGAAGAGGTTCTCGCTAGAGTGGCAGGAGAAAATCACTGGTTGGACCCGCATAACCACGGTACCTATGCTATCGCCAAGAACAAGGATCAAGGAACTTATGGCGGGAATCTCACGCTTGCTTGACGAGGACTTTTTATATTGTGAATTTATTTTAGAATGGTCTTCTAACATTCGTCTATTAATCCACATTTTGATTTACATTAATATTCATTGCGCCTGTACTAGTTAATTTCGGCACGACCTTAGTGATCATGATATCCAATGCCAGCAGATCCGAACTCACTAAGAAATCGAAGGAGAAGATGACTCGTCGGTTGTATCTCTCCAGCGCACCACGCGATCGACGCCTGCGTATACCGATCTGATCACACTGCAATTCGTGGACGACGAAGCTATGTAAATAAAAATGTCTTTTTCAGAGGCACAATGCTCTTCTTTAGAAAGAATTGATCATAAGCACTTCCAAGAAGAATGCTTGTCAAATGCCGCTTCAACTCTCCTCGAGGATCTCAAGATCAACATGACAAGATCAAAAGACATCTTGACTCCCCACAAGCACAAGCATTAGCTTCCCTGCAACCACTCACCTTCATGAAAAGCAAAAACAGTGATGAAGCACCTAGTGGCGCCAGCTGCCGCGTCCGCGGATGCTCAGAGTCTCAAGTCACTTCGTGGCTTGACTTCAGCACCAACTATTGCAATATCCACAACCTGCTATGTGGTTCTGCCGACGGATGCGCATATGCAAAGCACGATTTACATTATGAAGAGGATGTATCTCTAGGTACAATCATCATCGCCATCGTCATTGTTGATGAACATGAGTCTTCATTAGCACCATCGGATTGTCGAATCAATAAGGTGCTAATGAAGACCAAGACTCATGCACGTAGTTCTGCTCGGAAGCTAATATTCTTATCCGGTCCCTTCTAATCTCCCACCCGTGACGAGACACTTGGGACGTGCAGTGCGAGCAATGCTCGGAGTTGTGCGTCTACGGCATCTTCAGGCACTTCTGCGATAACTGCACTCGCCTCAACACCTTCTGTCATAGAGGAAGAGCCCACAGAGCAAGGCGTACTAGAAGGAAGGAAGCTAGCTGCTACGGAAAAGATGAACTACAACAAGAATGTTGATATTCATGTTGTTCATCCGGAAGAGGACCTCACACCCAAACTCCAGGAAGATGCTAGTACTTCTTTCGAAACTGATACGAGAATTTATGAGTGATTGTCGAAAGGGAGAGGGGGTCTGTCTGACGTCCTGCAGCAAAGTGGCAGAAAGGGGACGTCGAGAAGATTGGTTTCGCATGTGCATAAAAATATATTGTATAAATATCGACCATTTATTCGTGTTGTTCATAGACTTAGACTTGGCCGAGAAGTTATAGCTTCTTACAACTTCTTCCTAAAAATCTATGACATCACAAACACAAGCACAACATTGAGTTCCATAAGCTTCACGAAGAGGTAGTTCGCTTGATCGAACCATCATAGGCTGCTTTTCCTGGGGATCGTGTTTTTAATTCTTGTCAGCAATGATCATTTCTCTTTGCGCCAAGACGAGCACGAGGAGAGATAAATAAATGAAAAGTCATGGACGAGCTGGAAGATGTATCTTTTGGTGCTGCATATTTCTCCATTAACCAACATGAGTTCAGGGAAGTCGTAGGTCCAATCCGAATCAACTAACATCACCAAGCGAATGGATCGTCCTCTTCGACTTCGAGGAAGAGGCTGGACGCTACGTCTTCGGTGGCCACCTGTGCTCGATTTGAAAAAGAAAAGAGGAGCGAAAAGGAGAGACCAAAGTTTTGTCCCGCCATTAGGCTAGTAGGACTAGATGGGACACAATAATGATGATGATGATGATGATGATGATGACCAAAGGGCCGTGAATGTCCGAAGACAGAGTTGTAGAGCAAAAAGGCCAAGAGAATGAGAACCGTGTATTGCGTGGCCAAGTAGGGATACAACTCAGGCAAGAAGAAGTAATGAAAATAGCAAGTGCATGATATTAATGTAAACTAAATATTTGCTTTATTTTTTTCCACCAAGATCGAGAAGCGATTTCTTTACCGTCGAAGATCCTCAACAACGTCGCCCGAAATGGGTGGATCTTTTCTTTACTAAATTGGTACTAGAACTGTATTGAACAAAGAAAATGCTCGCAGTCTACGGCTCCGGTGGACCCCGTGGGGGTCTCCTAGCTTTACAAAGTGGCGTTATCGTACAAGCCGTATTGACATGGATAAACGCGATTGGCCTCTTTGTCGTCGCACACATAGCACTGCAGAGCGAAGGGCTTAAACGTGTATGAATAAGGGTGCAATTATTACTTTAATACTGGTACTATAAATGAGGATAATTCCTTTAAAAATGGTAAATGAGGATAATTACTTTAAAAATGCTGGTATTATTGAGTATGCAAGTACTTACTTGATATTTCAGGAAGTCTCTCTTGCTTCTCCTATAATTCGGTTGTCCTTACTAACTCCTACTTTTCGCACTCCTCCTTGTTCATGCTTCGCGGACGAAATGATAATGGCTGGAACGTCGGATGGGGACGGGGTGCCGGTGTCGCTACGCTTGACGTTTCTCTGTGTGTTAGCAGGCTCTGTCGCGCTTCTTTTTGGCTCATTAGCAGCATGTTTCGGAAGCGCCATGAAGCGGAGACTACCACTAGTCATCTTTGTGTTTTATGGAAGGCTACTTTGCAGATGATTTGGACACCTTACTTAGAAAAACACGAAAATTTGAACTATCTGTCCGGCATCACTTCTTCCCTCCATCTCCGTCGTATTAATAATTCATCTCTTCTCTAGTACCTACTACCAGGTACTCGATTTGGTAGAAGTACTTACAAATAGAATCGTTCCTGTTGTACTTTATCTCCATCTTCTCGTCGCTTAAAAACTTCATTATCTCTGAAGATGTTCTTGCTTTCTTCATTTTCCCATTTCGTTTTTTGTGGGATTGTTTTACCTCGCCTCCGTCGTCATAATGGAGGACATGAAGATGGTAGTAGTACCTACAATGAAGAGACAGATCGCGGAAATGTGCGAGCCAGATATGTACCAGAATTTCGTCTACCAACTGGAGATGAAGAACGCTGACCTTACGTGCGAGGTACAATAATTTTCTTTAGGACTGAGACTTTTTTGTTGAGTCCGAAAAAATTAGATTTTCTGGGAAGGCGACATCCCATCCATCCCAGCTATTTTTGCGATTATTCAAATCTTCATGGTACAACTTATGAGCACGAATGATCGCTTCAGCTGCTGCGTGATAATCACAGCCAGAGCGTTATCCACTACCGATCAACTACAGCTCGTCTCGCGGCCGACCGAACCACCACAAAGCGGCTACAGCGAAAGCGGGAGAAGACTTCTCGCTCGACCCTCAACATCGAAATCTTTGCAAGCTGCAACTGGCAAGAGCGAGACAAGGAGGTTATCAGAGGACGAAGACGGCAAGAAGAAAAAAAAGGTAGTTCCACCACCACTGTGTGGAGCGTTGTGTGACGAGAGGGTAAAGCTCATCAAAGCAATGGGCGGATGCAAGACGCTAAAATATATGTGCGAGGTACTACAAACTTTGGTTTTGTCGTTGATAGACGTGCTAAGTCTAAAATATGAGTAATAGGAACTTCATCTTCTTCTATGCGTATCTTCATCATTACATTTAGAACAATGTCGTCGAAGTCGAACTACTTACATAATACCGAATACATCATCAGCAGTGTCTGTTCCTCGATGACTCCTTATCAACTCAGGCTACCACGAACGGCACTCCAGCAGTCGCGGAGAGAGTAGAATATTATGCGGATTTTGTCTCCGGTTATTGTGGGGCGTTTGCGATATTCATTTTTCTCAACGGGATGAGCGGTACGTGGCTGCTTTACTTATGGCTACTACCTAGTCGATCACTGTCAGTCTTGTGGTGTGGACGACCACTATGCTGAGTGGATCTCCCCTTTTTTCAAAAGGATTTGTTTTAAGGGCGAGGAACAAGGGGCGGCATGGAGCAATCCACTTAAGAACCACGGATTATAGAAGTCAGAGTGATTCAACATTGTCATAATTGCCTTCCGCTAATCTCTGCACTCGTAACGGGGCGCGTCGGAAAGAAAGCGGGTGGCGTGATATGCTGGAAAATACTGTTTCCATGCTGTGCTCCGACAAGATCCACCGCAGACGACGGCTCCAAGTGGTCGCGGTCCGCTTTGGAATAGAGTTACAAATTTGATGAAATTCTACATTGAAGACGAGCATGGCAGGGACGATCATCGTACTATACAGGATTTTTGCTGCTGCCCAGGTGAAGGACACTGATCGAATCAGCCTGATTGAACGCCTCGTCGTGTGGCTCTAGGAAAATTTTCAGCGCCGGCTGGGGATTGGTCGCATCGTGAACAAGCATCATAGTTAAGTGTTCCTTCCTAAACATGGAGGTATTTCTCCACGTGGGGATGGTAGTGAAAATGCGAAGATCGAGGAGACAGCTCGTCATGATCTGCAACGTCTGCTGTCGCAGAGAGATTGCTACTACAAAACTGAGTTCCATCAAGACTTTATTGAGAATGCGAATTACGTGATCGCTGATCGTCCAGAAAAGTGAAAATTATGGTAGTGAATCTGTAGCAGTAATGCAAATGTTGGGTTTTGGTTGCTGCATCCTCAGTTTACTGGATGGCAAAAGTCCTGTTGCGGTGAGCGTGATGTGGTTGGTCTCTCCTCAGGCTCGGATGTTCTCGAAGCACGACAAGCACAGGGTGAGTTGCTAAGCGCACCCTTGGCTGCCGCACCCTTAGCGGCTGAAACTTTTACGAGGGTCCACACGACGACAGCACCTGTTATTTGTTATGCTGCTCATCAAGAGAACGACCGAGGCGAGAGACTTGTAGATCACGAGAGCTTGGTGAAGAGTGGGATACTGGTGACAACTTCTGGGACGCCCACGAGGGCGCATTCATTCGACGTTTGCTGGCTCCACCATGGTTGTCGAAGACTTCGACGTTTGCTGGCTCCACCATGGTTGTCGGCTCTGTCTTCGTCGCTCTTTGGAGCAAGACAAGGACAAAGTAGGCCAAAGAAAATCGGACCACTTCTTGACATACAAGACAAGGAAGTAGTACAGCTGAACAAACTGCAACTGGTCGTTTGGAAGATGGAGCATTGATGCGTGACGATGCCGGTGCTGCGCATCAAAGTCGTAAGGCAGTCTCACGTCGTGATCAAGCTCGAAGTCGTGGCTCCTCCTCCAATCGTCGGGAGCCAGAATCTCGTGTTTATAAGCAACTCACGGATCTCCTTATAAAGAATAGCGATTTGTTGCTGCGCTTGGAACAAGTAGATCTGGATTGGGACACGGATGAGTTTGTATCCACGCCGAGGACTAGGGTATCTAGTACTTCAGCAGATAAAGGCGATATAGGTGACGCCTTTCTCGAGGACAAACTCTTTCGTCCTCTCTTGAGGCGGCTTAACCACTACGAGCTCAAATGTCTCCCGGAAGCAACGCTGCAGGTGCTCTTACGTCTCCTCTGGCGTCGCGAGCAAAGAGTTTTTGAAACGAGGAGAAAGTCTTCTTATGGCAAGAAAAAAACCAGCAATGTTCTTGCGGCTCAACAGGTGTTGTATCAGGTGTTACGACGCTGAGACGGGCATGCATCACAGGCGACGCTACGGAGCCTATTATGAACAGTGTCAGTCGTCCCAGTGAAGACGTCGAGGACTGTTTATTTTTTTAGCTAGAAGACAGAGTCCTCGGAGAGGAAGGCCGCCCGCGCCACGCCGTTCATGCGACTTCAGATGCGCAATATCGGCAGAATCGATTTCCTGACCAAAAACGCATACTAGGCGATGTTCTGGACCAAAAACAACAAGATGATCCTGGTAAGTAGAGCAAGACCGAAGATGTAGGAATGGACACCGATCTTCAAGTGGGGATGCTTGTTGCGCGCCGCCTTGAGCGTCTAGGAACCGAAGACTTCATGATGCGCAAGCATTTTGCAACCACGTCTCTGCAGCCTCGACGTAACAAGAGAAGTACCTCTCGCGACTCCCTTCGTAGTCCGTCGATGCAACGTAGCCACAGGAACATGGAGTATCACGCTGAAGGATACGTGGTGCGTATTGTTGCCCTGCCAGGAGAACGCCGCAAGACTAGGAGTGAATCGCGGTTACAATTTGGTACTTAAATACTCAGGAAATCGAAATTCATCTCTAACAAATTATGTTGTAGTAGTAGATCGATTGATCAATTAACTACTTGTAACCAGTTAGTGCATAATATTTTCCAGATTTTAAAGATTTTTTTTAACAAAACATGGCTGCTGGCAGGATATAACAAAAGAATTCATGGCACATTCAACATAGTTTCAGTAGACATGCCATCGAGACATACATTCAGGACAATCTGCTAGTCGAGAAACGCACAAAGACCTGCGTGTTTTTCTTCCTATTTCTATCTTATCGACCATCATGCTCATTCTCCTTTTTCCTTGTCCTGCTCGTAAAGTTTCCTTTGCATCAAATCGCCCTATGAACATAGTTTTCACCTCTTAAGAATTTCTTTGCGCCCTACTTCTTGCGTGCAATGATGACGTCATTGCCTCGAGGAATGAGACTCATTCATATCATCTTCCCAAGAAGATAAGTAGGCAGGTTTCCAATGAAAAAAAAAAATGAGATTTATCAAAAGAGGCGGGACGAAGTTATAATCCTGCCGGAAGTCGAATCGATCTGTGAACTCTTGCAAGGGAGCGTCGTTAGGTGATATAATTGATGACGTGGCAATAATGGACATTGTGTGGATACATCTATAGTATAGTTTCGAAGTCGTCCCGCCCATGTTTCTCGGTTTATCTCGATGCCCATCGGTAAGTTTTAGAAACCACAGACATGAAGATTGCCAGCGCGAGAGTCAGGCCTTGTCCGTTTTTCCCTAAAGATACACCCCAAACGACCAAGTGGACTGGCTACATGATGATTCGAATCCCGCTGCTGCTGTCTAGGATGTTTGAAAAAGGATTTAGGTAGGCTCCGTTTGCCAACAATTAAACGAGACCTTTCCCCAACATCAGACAATGTATGCCCAGTCATTTTTAGATTCGTAGTTTCTCTTTCTTTTCTAACACACAAGGAGGCCTCTCCACTACTCTCTTTCTTTTCTAACACACAAGAAGGAGGCCTCTCCAGCACTCCCTTTCTTTTCTAACACACATGATATGGAACCACACGACATGATAGGGAACACATAGGGCGGAGGCCTGTCCAGAACAATGATGTCGAGCATAACAAGTCTTGTTCCGATATGCGACAGTAGGTTTGCATCCTTGAACAGCAGAGATTCTTCGATGATCTCGATTGGGGGCAAAACGAGCGGCAACGCGTCTTCGTTCTTAGAGCAGTCACGTCGCGTGTTGGAAGCGGACGGATTTGTAGCTCGGAAGCCTTTTCGACGGCCAAAAAGGCGTATGAGTTCTGCCTTCGCTGGCATGCTCGGAAGAAATCTCGGTACTGTCGGCAGGACTCGAGCAGCGTCTGGAGGTCACGGCATGTCGAATTCGACTCGAGAGGCGAACGAACCGGGTGAAGACCCGCATGGTGACGCTGCGACAGAGCCACCAGAGAGTGGTCTATCGACGCATGTTGAAAAGCGCAATGTTTACCGTGAGGTGATGGCACCAATGCCGCGGGATCCGAGATATTGTCGTGACTTTTTGCACATGGACGAAGAGCATGAAGGTTCCTCACTGCCCTCACAGGGTCCAACATCGTCTGACAAAGGCACCACTGCTAGATTGCAAACGATAGAAAGGCATATGAGGGCTTTCCAGAATGCGTTAGATGATTACAGGGAAGTAAGAAAATCACAGACAAAAAAGTACAAGGAATTGGTATTCGTTAGTAAAAGCGATGAGGATGACGATGTTGACGGTGCTGGGGAGTCACCGGGTCAAGAGGAATCAGCGCCAACTAGTAAGTCTACGAGTGCATGTGTAGGTGAGCAAGGCACCTCAGAAGATGATGCTGGATCGGCAGACCCTTCAGCCACTAAGGGTGGAGCCATGTCGGAGCCTCTACCAAGCGGAACTGTTTCAGGCATCGCGCGGACTGAAGTGAAAGTTTCCGAACTAGAAGAGCTACCTGGCATCGAATTGGCACGAAAGGCTTTCGTAGCCTTGCAAGCAGCTGCAGAAAATGTAATGAAGGATGCCGCGTGCATGCAAACGGAGCAAGTAGGGGGAACAACCCTTCATGCATGATGTCGAATACGAACTGCCGTTGATGATGTGGATGCCAGTACTACTACATCATGATCATCATGATGATCACACTTCTACTATGCCGCTTTCTTACTGCAATTGTAAACGTGAAGAAGATGTTGATGTCATCTCGGAGCTTCTTTTCCGTAAGGGGATTCTAGAGTCGGGTTTTGGGGACGTTGGTGCCAATTCAGTGCTTGTGAGTGAGAAGGTGAGAGCTTGATTGATGAGCGAGACATGCAAAGACGGCTACGAAACTATGAATCGGGTCGTTGTTGTGACAAAAAAGTCACGATGAAAAAGTGACTCTCATTCTTTTATTCCGTTTAAAGAAACGGCTTGTCGTTCTCGTTGTCTACTTGGATATCATCTGTTTTATTATAGATGCTCCTATAGCTTCTATAATTCTGTTGTACTCGTCCGCTACACAAAAAAAATAAATACAGAATCATTCTCATGTCGTCATTCGCAGTGCCTCCTCCTCCGCCGCCTCGACAGGGCGGCTCGCCGCCTCCGCCACCACCGAGGCCAGGAGGTTCGCCAATTCATGCGACGCAGACGAGAACGAGGATGGGCCGATTACCACACGGCTTTCCCGATCTCTCACAGGACGAACTCGCCAGAGGAAGAGAGCAACAAGAAACGTCAAGGAGGATGCCTGTGGCGTGGACGAATGCCAAGCGTGACTACACGAGTAGTCACAACTACAACTCATCCTTAGCAGCGACGCCAAGCAGCAGCTCGTTTCATCCTGCAGGCACGTCTCCTATTTTTGGTGCAAAGAGCAGGAAACAGGATCCGGATTTTGGGATCTCTCCCTCCGGATGGGAGCAACCCACCACATCTACTTTCTCAGGAGTGACCACAAGCAGGGATTTCTTGTCAGAAGAACTTCTAGTACAACAAGGTGATTCTTATGCGACATCAATCAAAAATCACGGCCAGAACTTCAACGATGCCAAGGATTATGTTGATCCCGGAGCTCCTGCTGACGTACATCGCCACCTGCGTCAAGGCATCATAGTTACAGATGAAGCAACAGCTCTTGATGCAGAACAAAAAGAAGCAACAACAACAGGAACAACAAGCACTACAGTAGAACCAGCTACAACTACAGAAGATGACTGCTCCCCTCCCGCCCCTGATGTGGAAAAGATTGGTAGAGGTTTTCAGATCAAACGGATGCTGATGAAGGACGCTTCGGACAAAGCGAACAGACTTGGAATTTTATGGCAGTCGCGGACTTGGGATTCAAACTCGCCTGAAGTGTCGATACATGTTCCTCCAGAGATTTTGCAGTGTACAACCTAGTTGTGCTTTCTAGTAGGTGTACAACGTAGTTGTGCTTTCACCTAGGTTTCAGTTACCTAAAAGCTCCTCATGATCTCCACCCTATGTATAAAAATACATGTTGGTAATATTTTTAAGGCTGAACTTGTTTCAGTTGTCACCATTTAGATTGGGGTCACTTAGTTAGATCGACTTTGACTACTTCACGTGGTGCCTTCTTGCCATCCACCCCTCCTGTGCCTACTTGTGACTCTTGTTCTTTGTGAAGCGCAACGAACGAGAAGCAGCTGTTCGAGATGAGGAAGTGTTTGCAGAAGTTTTTTGTAGTCCCGTCATGATCTCCATCTGGTGTTAAAAGTTTGTGACTCCAGCCTAGTAAAGTGCAATCAAACCAATAACTGAACCAGGTAGCGCTGTCTCGCGAGAGATCGAGTTCAGTTCTGCGGAACAGATAGCGGGTTTTCGACTGGAGCAAGTTGTTTATTTCAGAGATGCAGTTTTGGAGACGTGGGATTTCGATTTCGGATTTGTGATCCCAAACAGCACCAACACATATGACAGAAGAAAGTGCACTCATTATAATTATAGATACTTACAACTCAAAAAGGAAATCATGGAAAAACTAGCTAGCTTCCCACTTACGTCCTAGTCATTTCCTTGAGTATGACTGCACTTTTTCCTTTCATCACACATGGGAACAGGTAATCGTGGGTGCAGAACAGATGCTGCCACCACAACTGCTCAGCGGAAACGTAGTTCTGGAAATTATGGGCAATTAGTTGTGGAGGATCATCGGAGTAGGTCGTGTAGGTCGTACTTAAGTATAATAGGTCGTGTAGGTCGTCAAAAAATTACGTACTGCGTTCCTAGGAGAAGTAGTAGTAGATTGCTCAATCTCGAAGACAAAGGTTTCGTGGAAGCAAGTACTTGCTATCCAAAACAACCGAGTCGGAATGGGGCCCGTGGCTTCCCGACGTTGAAGATGTTGTTCTTAGGTAGCTCTAATACACCACGCTTCTTATCGGGAGATCAGTGCGTGGCGCAGCAACGGATTCGCATTTTCTACGATGGGAAGCTACCGGGTTGCTAGATCATGAAGAGTGGTCATTTTTGCGCAGATGTTGATGGGTGGCATAACAATATTAACAAGATGGGGGGATAGTACTTATTCAGATATACTTGCTGATTGTGATCGAGGATGTGTCCTCCGGGTTTGCTCTTGCGCATGTGTTAACATAAGTACAACTAGACTCAATCTTGATCTGTTGGAATGAACCATAACGGCTAGGTTTTGCTTTCGGGCGGGGAGATGCTAACAAATGATGCATAAAATAATTGCTACCTAGATGAAGGTATGAATATCATATGCGACAAGAAGCGCATTCAACAAATTTAATCGTTCTTCTAGATTGCTGCTCCTGAGTCTGATGTTCGACAAATGAGCGTGGAGTTCGAAAAAGTGCTCACATCGTGGAAGCAAATGTCAAGAGATATCGAGTGTCAAGAGAGGTGAGTCCCTACTTGTTCTTATGCTCCTCATTTTGAGGTTCTCCTGCTTTGGTTTTAGGTTGTTTAGAAAGTTTTCCTTCTCTATTTTCTGTGTGGTGAGTCCTTCATGCTGTCTCCCTCATGTTTGTTGACTGCGAAACGTACCGTGCCCCGACTGGTGGCCAGAAACTTTTTCTGAAAGCTCCAAATCCAAATCCAAACTTTCATGTTTGTATCAAAGAAACTAAAGTGCACAAATAATGAAAGGGTAGTCATGCGGAAGTCTACTGAAACATGATCAGAATCGACTTTTACTAGCGCCAATGACTGCCTGCGGAGGTGAACAAGAATCACTTCTGATGGTGCGTGAACACAATTTGCGACGGACTGGAGCTTTTGAAATTGTGTAGTAACGCACTGGCAGCGAACAAGAATCGTGGCTACTCTTGAAAGTACTTGATAGTTTGTTCATCGTTCGGTCTCATTGCTCTTCTTAGTTGAAGGTACAATTTGACTGGAAGGGTCTCAAATCCATTTGACAGGATCGAACATGAGGTAGCATTACATGGACAAGAAATGAAGTATTTCTTCGCTTTCCGAACAGAGAGCATCGGCAGTTTGTTGGAGACATTGGGCGAGTTTGACAAGGTTCAAAATTTAAAACAATCGACAGACCCTGCAATCCGGAATATTTTGGAGGAATCCGTTATCACAGAAATTGCAGGAGATGAGGTCGTGCCATCACGTACAGCGACAATGTCAGACTCCGGCCCCGTGGCGCGGACTGTGGAGTACAACAGGGATGATATTCTGAAGAAAGTTCAGTACCATGAGGATCTACTACTGGAGCGAGATCATGATCATGATGAAGACGAGGATGTGCAGCAGGAAAAGACGGCGGCCCGCACGGGAGACAAAACTAGCACCAACTACAACAAGTTGAGCTCGACGACTGGAGAGGGCACTTCAGGCCCTATAGTACCATCTTTCATGGACATCATCCAAGACGACAAGTGCTTGTCATCTGTACACGAAGTCATTTCACTCCTGGGTTACGCGAGAACTGATGATACAGAGACTGAGAACACCTTTTTCGTCTGGGACTCGCGGGATATCCACGACCATTTACGAGTAGAGATCAAGAGAGCGGTGAAATCTTGTTCTTGCACCAGCAGGAGCATGAAGAAGGTTGGTAAAAAGAAGAAGAATCTGATGAATCAACAAGAAGAACAAATTTTTGGGGACCACGTGGTCCACCTCCGCGAAGTAGACTCATTAACAAGAGATTTGATAGATCGCCTCGAAGATACTATTTTGCAGCATCTTACCGACTGCGAAGAAATGGAGATCATTGACGTGCAAAAGGGAGACACAGACGAAGTTTTTTCAAAGGAGATCCTGCCACAGCTAGAGCAGGGAATTCGAGACGGGAAGTTTAAAAACATTGATTACTGTGTGGAAAATTTGCTTTGCAACTACCTCGCCCATCGAGGAAGCAAGATCTATGGGGAAGATGGGGTAGATGAAAAAGAAATGGAAAAGCAACATGATTCTGGTTCTGCTTCTGGATCAGGAAGTTGTACGACAGGGGCGAATGTTTACGATGGGATGTTCAACAATGCGGCTTCGGCTAATCTGAAAGAAGACTCCGAGACTGCAATAAAAAATGTAGATTTGGATTCAGCTGTTGGAAAGATGAAGCACATGAAAGAAATTTTGTCAAAAGCGATTGTGAAAAGTAAGTGAGTCTTGGATGAGTTGGGAACAATATCGAAAGCGCGCGCTCTGCTTTATCACTTGTAGGTCCTGTTCTCTGAGTGAAGAAAATCTTTCATGAGCAGTGTGTGTATTTCCAGCATTGAGTACTCAGGACACCGCTAGCGGGAAGGTCGAGCACCTATATTTTTCCAAAATCGGTCATTTTGGTTTTGATGTATTTGCCTTATAACGTAGTTAGCACTAGAAGTATTAGTTCTTGAGATGCTGCAGACGCAGCCGCTACTGCCATTTTTTCTCTAGATGAAAAGACCAAAGTCAAAACATCAACTACCCACTCGCTAGAAGTCGAACTACCCGCAGCACCTGACATCAAGCTGCAGAAAATGCGGTCTCTACCAACTACACTCTTCATCCGGCTGGCTGCTTTGGCCCAGGTGTGCGAGAGCAGAACAACTACGCCTCAGGTGCCCCAGCAAGTATTAAGGCTACCGCTGAAGCATCCTCAGCACCATCCCTGGCTTCTTTTTCAAGGGGAAAAAGGGCTCACGGATGGACTCAAGGATGCGACGTGGTAGCTCTAAAAGTACTAGAAGAAGAGGCACAAGAGGCTCAAACTACAAGGGAACAAGCCTTGATGGCGGGAGAAGCGCGACACCATGAAGTAGCAGGGGAAGTGGCAGGGTTTTTACAGCCTCAAACCAGAGCAGACCCAAGCCCAACTAGTCCGTCCAATGTCGAGATGGAAGCATCTACTTCACGTTCACACGTGAGAGGAGCAGGACAAGTTCGTCATGACATTCTTGCAAGAACAAGAACAGACATCGATGAGAACAACTTGGTAGTTCCGAAGGCTCCTCCAGGTAGTTTACACCTGGGTCCTTCAGTTCCTCCAGCAGTTCCGAAGGCTCCTCCAGGTAGTTTACACCAGGGCCCTGTTCCTCGACCAGGGGTACACCAGGGTCCTCCACCAGCTCTAGACGACCATGATACTCGATACGCTGCTGAATTGAATGAGCCTGCATTTGATTTGTGGCGCCTGGTGACAGAAAATTCTCTAGTCTCCTCCATTATGGACCAAATTGTGGAGAACGAATCAGACTTGGAGAACGAGGAACAAGAAGAACAACAAGTAGAAGATAGACCTTTACGCGACAGGAGTTTCCTTTTTAGCATAAATATTGAGCAACTTGAGCGTCGCGTTCCAGATTGGTACCCCGATCAACGGTTGATCGGAGGTTAAAAGAGCATACTTTATTCTTTTCATGAAAAGAGACCGACCAAAGTGTTGAGTAACGTGTGACTGTTATATTTTGCTGACTCCGACCAAAGTTCTGAGTAACGTGTGACTGTCAGTAGTTATATTTTGCTGACTCCGACCAAAGTGTTGAGTAACGTGTGACTGTTATATTTTGCTGACTCGTTTCGTTCTTTCTTAGACTAAGAAAGGACGAAAGGGATGTCTGTTTCTTGAGCTTCAGCCCGGCTGGGTTGTCTGTTTTTAAACTTTAGCTTTCGTCGGGTCTACTTATAGCCATACTTCGAATTCCCAGCAAGCAATCCATCGGAAGCTTGACTCATATCAGGCAGTCAGGTAGAGTCATCCTAAGATGGGATAGCATCCCAAAGCATGCACGGTTTTAAATTTTCTGCTATTAAGCACTAGGCACATAGTAAGTTGTAGTTAGCTCTTCCAGTCAACAGGCAATGAATATCAATAATAACAACAACTGAGACCTTGACCTCAAGTGCTTCTGTTTAGTGATAATGAGAATATTACTTAAAAGGAACCAAGCAAGCGACACCAGCGAGGGACAGAGGATAAGGCACGACAGCACCGCAGGGAAGCAGGAACGAGAAATAGCCATAAGGAAATGATCTCGAGCGAGTGACAGACTACAAATCAGCGATGACAAGAAATGGGACAAGGAGTACATCAAGTAAGCTAAAAGATCAGGGTCGAAAAGAAAAGATCAGCAATCCAGTTCCCGAGTTGAGGAAGGCCTGGAAGATCAAGATCATGAGCTACGCCTTTTCTCCAAGATCCCGATCTCTCTTGTATCATCATTCACTATACTTTGTTCGTCAAATAATGGGCGAGTAGCAGTAGTTCCTGGCCGTTGTTACTACTTACTCAAGTTTTATAACTTGCTTATATTTTACAAATAACAAGAACTTTTGCTCATTTCTGTTTCGTACTAGCGCACTTAGTAATTACTTTTTTTCTTTCTCAACCTGTTCTCGTCTTTCGGTCCCGTACAACATCTATGGCGTTCGCCTGTACTAGTGGCGTAATTTCTTGCGCAGTTTATTTCAATCCCAGGCGTCCCACCTATCAAGAAATTTACAAGCAAAATGGTGGTGTCAAGTGGTAACGTTGCGCAGTATGAACGAGAAAGTCACGCTAGTGCTTTTGGCCACGAAGTGCGTGATCAGGTAGCTTCTCAACCATTTCGACTTACTTTGGTGGTGCACAAACAACGAGTTGCTTGGAATGTGGATAAGTAGCTGCAAGATACAGCCGACCGCAGGCGTCACACTATTGGAAAAAGGGCGCCTACACAGGACCAAGAGAGCCATGCCAAAAATGCGATAAGCAGGGGTGTTGCGCCGGAAATGGATGGGTTAAGCGTCGCAATTAATAGATGGTTAACTGCATCCTTGCGGCACTTCATGTGCCTCGCATGCTTTGTTTATAGGAGCTGTTGTTGTTAAGGGGTGTCTTCTTTCTAGGGTGGAAAGGCTCTTTATCTGCTCTTCTGCCTCTTTATGTTTGGTTTTTGGCCGTGTCTCTGCCTCGTACATGAGTAGTCCTAACTACTAGACTATGTTGTTAGACTGAAACTTATAGACTATGGGCAGCTGGCGAGCCATAGTAAGAGGTAGGGGCAGCACTGGAGCAAAGCAAACTGAACGGCGACAAAGGGGATTATGGACGGGTACTATGCGGGGCTGAGTGCGGATATTTTAAGTGCTCCATGAGTTCGAAGCTGATCTTTTATTTACTGCGCCGGTTTGCGACTTGTGTATTTCTTGTTACTACGGTAGTCTCTATTGCGGGCGCCTTCTTTCCAGGGTGGCAAGGCTTTGGGTCGGGATACTTTACCATGATTGATTACGGCAGTCTGCGAGCCAGGAACAAATACAAGGAGCAGTACTGGAGCAAAGTAGGAGGAAACGCGACACGGATATGATCTTAGTTTTCTTGACTTGTCTGATCTAGATTCCTGTGGTAAGTACTTATGGCCTTGCGCCAAACAGTTGCCTATTCCATTATACCAGTTTCACCGATGCTGGTTGAGCGCGTCGATGTGGGTAGAAGTAGCAGGTGGCACCCTGTTCGCCCCGACCTGAGTGTCTGCGCTATGAGTGAGGCGATCGGCATATCGCTGGGAATTGTGGCGTAGTCATTCCCTCAGCCTCCTAGTCCGTTGCCCTTTTTATAATCAGCGGGTTCGTAGAGTACAGCTTGATAGAGGGGTTATCTAACCTGCCCCGACTGCTGCCGGTTTGGGAAGTGGATAATGCTCGGAGATTCTCTCAATCTCCCCGATGTTACAAAAATAAAAAAATTTCTGAAGTCTCTAAATGCAAGTCCAAAAAACTCTTAAGTGTGTTACGCCATCATGCTGACGATCCGTGGTCCTCTGGTCCTCTGGTAGGTTCGAGATGTTGCCTTCAGGATCGGTTTCCCGTCTCATCTTATCAAACGGCACACTACAAGAGAGCTGACAGTGATTTCGAGAGATGATCAAGATCATGCGAGTTGCTTTCAAACTTTTTACCGACAGATTGACGTGATAGTAGAAAGTGAGTATAGAAAACTGAACAGTCCATTTTTCCTATTTGTGTTGGTGCTCTTGTTATAAGTATTTTTTCCTTTCCGGCAAGGATGGTGTCCTCAAGAAACCGTACCAGGCGCAAGGCTAACCTTTGTCGCCATGTCGGCTTTTCTCTCGTTTCTCTGTTCCTCGCGTCACACGAGACTGCGGCTTCGCGGATTGCGTTGAGGAAACACACAAGAACCAGCAATGCACACACGCAAAATATGCAGGTGATGCCCACGGTAAGAAGTTTTAACTCCTACCGGAGCACGATCAACTCGGGTTTTCCAGGGCGTACAAGTTTTCTTCACCGCGGAGCAGAGCAGCAAGAGTCTCTGTTACAGGAGAGCGCAGCGTTACGGACACAAATCATGCATGCGACGCAATACTATGTTATGGCTCGAACTGATAGTCATTGTACTGAACCTACAGGAGGGAACAACTTGTAGGCGGGATCATCATGGAGCCAGAAGTTCTTATACTATCGAATCTTTCATTTATACTATATAGCCTCCAAATCCAAGTACTATAGTATAATATACTAGCCTCCACAAGCTTCGCCCGGCTTCAAGTTACTTTAGCACTTTCCTGCGGCCTCCCACGGGCTACAGCCGCTAGAGTAGAGACAGCCCGCGGGTGAGCTGTTGCACCCTACGAATTGACTACGACAAGAGCCGGGCGCCGGCGGTGGCCGACTCAGATGCGTCGACTCATGTGCAGGGGATTGCGCTGCCTTCGGTTTTTTTTTGAGATTGCCGGGGGGGTCATGCAAATTNTAGAAAATTAATAATATAGAAAATTAATAATATAGAAAATTAATAATATAGAAAATTAATAATATAGAAAATTAATAATATAGAAAATTAATAATATAGAAAATTAATAATATAGAAAATTAATAATATAGAAAATTAATAATATAGAAAATTAATAATATAGAAAATTAATAATATAGAAAATTAATAATATAGAAAATTAATAATATAGAAAATTAATAATATAGAAAATTAATAATATAGAAAATTAATAATATAGAAAATTAATAATATAGAAAATTAATAATATAGAAAATTAATAATATAGAAAATTAATAATATAGAAAATTAATAATATAGAAAATTAATAATATAGAAAATTAATAATATAGAAAATTAATAATATAGAAAATTAATAATATAGAAAATTAATAATATAGAAAATTAATAATATAGAAAATTAATAATATAGAAAATTAATAATATAGAAAATTAATAATATAGAAAATTAATAATATAGAAAATTAATAATATAGAAAATTAATAATATAGAAAATTAATAATATAGAAAATTAATAATATAGAAAATTAATAATATAGAAAATTAATAATATAGAAAATTAATAATATAGAAAATTAATAATATAGAAAATTAATAATATAGAAAATTAATAATATAGAAAATTAATAATATAGAAAATTAATAATATAGAAAATTAATAATATAGAAAATTAATAATATAGAAAATTAATAATATAGAAAATTAATAATATAGAAAATTAATAATATAGAAAATTAATAATATAGAAAATTAATAATATAGAAAATTAATAATATAGAAAATTAATAATATAGAAAATTAATAATATAGAAAATTAATAATATAGAAAATTAATAATATAGAAAATTAATAATATAGAAAATTAATAATATAGAAAATTAATAATATAGAAAATTAATAATATAGAAAATTAATAATATAGAAAATTAATAATATAGAAAATTAATAATATAGAAAATTAATAATATAGAAAATTAATAATATAGAAAATTAATAATATAGAAAATTAATAATATAGAAAATTAATAATATAGAAAATTAATAATATAGAAAATTAATAATATAGAAAATTAATAATATAGAAAATTAATAATATAGAAAATTAATAATATAGAAAATTAATAATATAGAAAATTAATAATATAGAAAATTAATAATATAGAAAATTAATAATATAGAAAATTAATAATATAGAAAATTAATAATATAGAAAATTAATAATATAGAAAATTAATAATATAGAAAATTAATAATATAGAAAATTAATAATATAGAAAATTAATAATATAGAAAATTAATAATATAGAAAATTAATAATATAGAAAATTAATAATATAGAAAATTAATAATATAGAAAATTAATAATATAGAAAATTAATAATATAGAAAATTAATAATATAGAAAATTAATAATATAGAAAATTAATAATATAGAAAATTAATAATATAGAAAATTAATAATATAGAAAATTAATAATATAGAAAATTAATAATATAGAAAATTAATAATATAGAAAATTAATAATATAGAAAATTAATAATATAGAAAATTAATAATATAGAAAATTAATAATATAGAAAATTAATAATATAGAAAATTAATAATATAGAAAATTAATAATATAGAAAATTAATAATATAGAAAATTAATAATATAGAAAATTAATAATATAGAAAATTAATAATATAGAAAATTAATAATATAGAAAATTAATAATATAGAAAATTAATAATATAGAAAATTAATAATATAGAAAATTAATAATATAGAAAATTAATAATATAGAAAATTAATAATATAGAAAATTAATAATATAGAAAATTAATAATATAGAAAATTAATAATATAGAAAATTAATAATATAGAAAATTAATAATATAGAAAATTAATAATATAGAAAATTAATAATATAGAAAATTAATAATATAGAAAATTAATAATATAGAAAATTAATAATATAGAAAATTAATAATATAGAAAATTAATAATATAGAAAATTAATAATATAGAAAATTAATAATATAGAAAATTAATAATATAGAAAATTAATAATATAGAAAATTAATAATATAGAAAATTAATAATATAGAAAATTAATAATATAGAAAATTAATAATATAGAAAATTAATAATATAGAAAATTAATAATATAGAAAATTAATAATATAGAAAATTAATAATATAGAAAATTAATAATATAGAAAATTAATAATATAGAAAATTAATAATATAGAAAATTAATAATATAGAAAATTAATAATATAGAAAATTAATAATATAGAAAATTAATAATATAGATTAATAATATAGATTTTTTTTTTGTTATGTTTTTTATCTATCAACTTATAAGAATTTTTCCCCTCGTGCCCTCTCACTCTAATATCTGAGATATTACTGTAGGAGGCCAGAAATTCGGTGTCATTTTTGACAGTGGAAGTGGCCACCTACTAATTCCTGGTCCCAAATGCGAGTCGCCCGCATGCAAACAGAAGGGGCGACACGTCTACAACTCGAAACAAAGCGGGAAAGGAATGGCTATCGGTATGTAGATATCATTGCTTAATAGTAGTAGTAGTGGTAGTAGTAGCAGTGGTAGTAGTATTAGTAGCCGCAGTCGGATTAGCAGCGTGCTTCTTAGTTAGTTGCTTAAAACTTCGACTTTTTTCTGAGTACACATCACAGTCAGTTAGTTTAACGTGATTGATTCGTTCGCAATAGCATGACACACATCACAGTCGTTCTTTCAACAACCACCTCCAAGGTTGGACGGACGACCCAGTGACCCCTGTGGATGAGGACTCCGAGGATCGCGATGTCACTTCGATATCCTTCGCTGCTGGAGAGGTAGTCGGCAACTACTACCGAGACGAAGTCTGTCTCGGAACAGGGTTCTGCGGAATGGCTGACTTCATTGCTATGCAGGAGGAGTCCGACAATCCGTTCCGCGACAGCACGTGGGACGGCGTGCTAGGCTTAGGCCAGGATCTCACCGACAATCCGGAATTCGCAGTTTTGCAGGCTTTGTTCCGGACAAACGCAAACGGGAACGCAAATGATAATGGGAAAGCTGCACCATACACGACGTCATCAGTCTTTTCCTACTTTTTGCATGATTTTGGAGGAGAAATGAATTTCGGTCCACAGGCGGTTGAATCTCGCATACGTCCTGGGGCACAGGTTTTCACGGTGCCTGTCAGCGTCGATGGCTACTGGCAGTTCGCGGTCGACGACATTACGATTGGCGGGAAGAAAACCGGTCTTTGCAAAGCTTACAAGGGGGTACTATTTCTATAATCTACTATAATGTATAAGTTAAAGTTACCTACTATTTCTATAATTTACTATAAGTTCCTTTAATTTTTGTGTTTGGATTTTGAGTGTACTCTCGTCCTTGACAACCATAAATTCAGGGCAAATGCCAAGCGGTTGTGGACACGGGTTCGTCTCTCCTTATGGCACCTGCGAACCTCCTAGGTGAGATCAGTGAGAAGCTGAATATTGACGACAAATGCCACAAGAAGCACATCGACTCCATCGGCTTCTTAGTGCAGGACCACAATCTCGAATTGGTACCGGAGGAATTTCTGGATCGCGATGAGAATTATGGCTTCATTTTCATCTGTAAGTCACTATTTTATAATCATCCATGATTTGAGATTAGCAGAAGATACAGAACCATCTTTCTTGGAGCAAGCTCCACCTCCGGAGTGAACCGACTCTAAGAAAAGAAGGACGAATGCCTTATTGCGATGATGCCAATTGGCGATACGGGTCGCGGACCGATCTTCGTGCTCGGCTACCCATTCCTGCGCAACTTCATGACGACATTCGACTTCGACCACAAACAGCTGAAGTTCGTTGCAAAAGCAGACGTCTTGGCGGATAAGACGGAGACGGCGGACTCGGGAGGCCTGCATCTTACGGGAGCTAGACCGAGCTAAGTGGGCGTACTTATACTGTGTACTATCAGTACAAGTAGTCAAAAATTATTCAATAGATGCAGTCAAGAAAAGATTTTTATTGGTGAGTAAAGATTGAAATTGAATGAACATGTTGAGCAAGAAGGCCGATTTCCGTGAAGATAGTTTTCGTCAGCGTGAAGATGTTGTACCATCAGATGCACAGATCCAACAGCACGTCATTCTTTTCTGTCCACATTGTGAATAAGTAGATGAGGTAGACTCTAAGAGGTCCCTGTCTAGGTCTAATCGAATTCTCCAGTGACTAATTTTGGCTCCTGACTGGACCTGCACAGTACCTGCAGAGATCCAGCACACTCATTATTTGGAATCTCACCTTTCTTCTCATTTATTTTTTCCATAAACCGAGGCTGTCAACATCTGAATTCCTGTAGGAAGATCACGCCTTCTTCTTGTATAGATTTGCAAATTTGTCGGCAGGCGTACTGGAAGGTGCAACCGTCCTACCCAGGCGTGTGAAATTCGGATACCCAGCGAAGAACGAATAGTTGGCATTCTTTTAGTATCGATCTATTGAGAGTCATACTTACTCTATTAACCTACCACAGGATATTGATAAAAGCGAGGGAAGGTAGTACTATGAGGCGATGAGTGCCGGAATAATGAGAATGAGGACGGAGAAATAGAATCGGTATCGTGCGATGGAGCGCATGAAAAAAGCATGGCACGAGGGAAAGAAGAGGGCAGAGGGAAGCACTACAGAGTCACAAGTATGCAGCACGGTTTTGTTCTATGAGGAAAATTATCACACGTCATAAAACAGTTTTGAAATTGTCAAAAAAAAAATCACACGTTCTTGCTGAATTTGTTGACATTGAAGAAAGATGAACGGAACACGCAGAAACATATTTAATAACAGAACTGTTCGCATGTAATTCATGCGCACAAGGCAATGCAATGAAAGCAAATAGCGCGCCATTAATCGAAAAAAATCATGTGCACTAGAGTCCTCGCTTCGCTTGCATTAATCTGTGCTCGCACAGCAGATGCAACCCTGCGCGCATCACTGAAAGCCGCGGCGCAACATGGATTGTTTGGCGACTCGCTTAACCTTGTGGCATCTGATAGTATGGCAACGGTTTTCAGAGAGTAAGGAATAATAAATTAATAGGTCTAAATTTAATAAATCCCAGGTGATGCACATGCAGCACTGATGTCCTGGTAAATCCACCTTTATATTAGCTCAAGGAAAAAGGTAAGCACGTCTTTGAAGATAACATTGAGTTTCAGTAGCAAGTTTGAGTTTGATGAAGATCATTAGGTATTCCCCTCTTGTTTCAGAGTTTGTGGCTTGTTTCAGTACGCGGTAGATCATTAGGTATTCCCCTTTTCAGAGTTTGTGGCTTGTTCCCAGGTCCACCGCGTACTGAAACAAGCCACAAACTCTGAATCTCCAAATCCAAATCCAAAGATCATTAGGTATTCCCCTCTTGTTTCAGAGTTTGTGGCTTGTTTCAGTACGCGGTAGATCATTAGGTATTCCCCTCTTCAGAGTTTGTGGCTTGTTCCCAGGTCCACCGCGTACTGAAACAAGCCACAAACTCTGGATCTCCAAATCCAAATCCAAAGATCATTAGGTAGTCGTCTCTTGTTTCAGAGTTTGTGGCTTGTTTCAGTACGCGGTGGTTCATTAGGTATTCCCCTCTTGTTTCAGAGTTTGTGGCTTGTTTCAGTACGCGGTGGACCTGGATGGGAGTGAGGTGGCGGCCGTGCCGAAAAACTCGTTATTGGACAAGCTCGCTGCCAGTGTGGCTAAGGGCGCAGCAGCGGCGAGCTCGCACATCGAAGGCAGCCTCGTTGTTCGAGACCTAGCGCGGTTGAATGGCTGGACCCATCATCCTGGGACACCTGAGGTCGAATTTCGGATCGTCGTGCCACCAAAGAAGGACGACGATGCAGAAACCTCAGAGGAAGCGACTTTTGCGGCACAGCAGGGAAAGGCAGCTGTGCGGATGGGGTACTAGTTAAGTAGGCATGATGAATAAAAAGTATCTCGTTCTGTAACTGGTCGGTACACTACTTTTCGCCGAGTCAGATCCACTTGGATGCGTTTTCGTTGTCTCTGGCTGTGTCCTGTTGAAGACATCATATTCGATATTGATTCTCTACAACCGACCCGCTTCCCCAATCATGATACTAGGTTTTCGCGACCCCTCTGTGGCCTCTCCTCCAGTGCCGTCGGTAAGACTGCAGCCCAAGACTTCGAGCTATTTTTCGTTGAGAAGGAGAGTGATGGGATACTTTGCCAAGTCGTTGCTTTGGACATGCGGAAATTGTTGGCATCGCGAGACTGTATTCGTAAAGTAGCTAGTCTCAGCGTTGACGCGCCACTCGGTCACACGTTGAATAGCGGACAAGGCGAAGAGCACGTTTTTAGACGGAGTGTGCGGCTGGTGTATCTCACTGCGGACGCTCCTGCGGAAGCAAAGGTCATTTGGCGGTCTGATGATAGTTTCCAGAGTGCAACTTCTAGTTCTATTATGAGTATGCGAAGTGCATCTCCATTGCCATCTGGACCAAGAAGATAAGAAGGAAAAGGAACCCAGATAATTTTGGAGATGCACCATTCCCGATACCTCTAATTCTAGTACTTCCGCCTCGACTTCCTCTAGCGAACAAGAAGATGGGAGTAAAGTAGACAAGAAAGGAACGACATTTCGTGTCTTCGTGCAGAGCCGTCTTTTGTCAGCACTGCATGGGGTCTTGGCGGATATGCTGGGTGTGATCCAGCTCCAGAGTGACTTGGCACTGCCTGCCGAGTGGCAATCACCTTGTTTTGCGGTGGACGAAGAGGATATTCATGGTGCTGGTTCAGATTCATCGCGACAACTGCTTGTAGATGATGAGAGAGAAGATTATAAGGACATCTTCAAGGTAAAAGACAAGAAAGACAAAGATGTTCTTGAAACGGTCACGACGGTTGGTTCATCTCGGCAACTGACAACTGCAACGAATGATGAGGCACCCTTTCGACGCGCAGTGTTCGATGCGACAACGTATTGTACCAGTCTTTCCGCTGACAAGTGTGGCGACACGGATGTGAGCAGCACCTTGTGTGAGCAAGTACCAATGCTAGACTCTTCTGCTTCATCGCCTTCTTCCTCAACAACGACTTCGACTTCTTCATCCGATTCCGAAGTAAAAGATGGAGAATCAGAATCTTCCGAAAACAAGGACGCGGCTTCAACAACAACTACTACGGCTGCGCCAATCTCAACATCCCCCTTCTGTGTTGCGAAGCCTTTTCCAGGTCAGGGGTCGGTGTTTCGATGTTCGGATTTGCGGGAATCGGCCTCTTGTCTTGATTGGAACTGTGTCTGGACAGGGTCTGGAGCCTGTCAGCCACCCTCTGATAGCCTATCTGGAACGGCTGAATGGCTGGGCGCCACACCGCGTCTGCCTCCCTGGGAGCGCTTGGCCGGCAGGGAGCGGCTTGGTGGCGCGAACTCCGTGTGCAGAATTATATCTTCAACGAACAATGCTCCTCATGGTGATATTACATCTTCGAAGCCTGCAATTGCTGAACAGACAAGCACTGGAGATCAAAGTGCAGGAAGCGATGGTGCTGCAGAGACTGCGTCGAACATAACGTCTCCAGAAGATCCCTCTCCGAGAGAGACGGATGCAGCAAAGTTCCAGTGCCTCAGGGGCGAGCGCATTTTCGTGTGCGATTTCGATCCCGACACGCACGCTTGTACGCTGAAACGACTGGCCTCTGCCGCGGACCAAAAGGCGCTGATTCGCACGAGGCACGAGGTCCTTGAACAACAGAGCTCTACGAAAGATTCATCCGATCGGTTTTGCCTCACGGCTGAAGAGCGACAACGCGCCTCCTCGGCAAAGATCGCTAGCACGCGAGGTCCTATTTCTGCGGCTCTCTCAATTGGTTACGACCTTTTCGTCTCAGCAGGGATAGCGGAGGCGGACCGCACGCCTCTGATCCAGGGAGTGCCCTGGCTCATGCGGTCGCCGCGTAATCCTCAAGCCGTTTTCGTCACAGGTTTCACGCGCGTCTGCACACAGGAACCGGAGAACCTGTTCGCGCGCGAGCCATGGCTTTCACAAGCGCTGAATTTCACAATATTAGCCAAAACCGACGTCTTTGGCCTCGCAGCGGATTTGGTTACGCAGCAAGGATCTCCTCAAATCGGCCTAGCGGATTTGAGCCGCGGCTCAGCACAACTACGAGCGCTCGGTGCTAGTAAGGTGGGCGACGGAACAAGGACTTCTTCTGCGTCTTCAACTCCAGGAGACACGACCGGTAATCATGGCAATACAGAAGATGCTAGTAGAGAAGACAAACCGGACTTCACGAAGGACATCGCAGCCAACGTGGCGCTGCAGCTTCCTACCGCTTGTGTTCAGGACGACACGCGGCTAAAGAAGACGTTCGTGCAGCTGTACAACACAGCTGGAGTCGCATTGCACGACAGATGGTCTGCTGCGGATTTGGTAGTCTATGTACTCAAGCACAAAGTGCCTCCACGTGGCAACCTGGAACAGCCGTCTGTAGGCACCGCTGCGATGGCTGTGTTGGTTGTCATAGGCCTCCTCACTTTTTTCGGTGTTGCAGCCATGGGGGTCTACTGCTGCCGTGCGTCCTCGGCAGCGCGAAACGGCATCTACGAGGAGGAACTCGAGGGAGAAGATGATCCTGGAAAAGAAGGGCAAGAATGTACTATGCATGGAGAAAACTACGCTCAGAATCGAGGAGCTTACGATGTTGATCAAGACGGTTGGAATCTAGATTTCTATCAGGGAGATCCTGGCTCCCCGTTAGGCGAGGGCTCACCGATCTGCGCGCAGGAGGATGCCTTTTCGTTTGCACCGGATGAGGATCATCCTACAATGTACTATCACGAAGATGAAGCTCGGCACTGGGAGGACCCGGGTCACATCATACATCACCTTGACGGCTTTGGTCCGCCGAGTCATTTTAATGATCAGCGCAGCCCCCACACGGAGTACGATATTAATCAACATGAACATCCTCCTCGTCACGCAGAACCATTCTACCACGATTTTTCGGATCCTTACCAGGATCACAGTCATGCTAGTGCAACAGCTCCCACGTTCACGTATTCGCATGGCATGATCAACCATGAACAAAGAGGATATGCAGATCAACGTGTCTATCATGATCAATATAATGGAGCGCGCTTTGATGAGCTGCCGGGTGTTCATGATCAGCAGCACTTATTTCCATTTATAGCTCCACACGATCCGATGGCGCCACTCTGCCCCAGTGATGTAGTTCTGCACACTGCCCCCTGTGGGGAAACAGCAGATAGAGTTCGAGTCATTCACCGGGAAGAGCTCCAATCTCCGGGAACTGTTCTGCAATCCGCAACGAGATCGATTCCACAGACCCGAATCGATCATGATGTGGTCGTCAACGTGGAAAGACAGCACAATCAACAGCCGCCTCCTCCAATCACGTCTTCTAGCAGGAGCTCTTCTATGATGTACTACCATGATCAAGTTGTTGCGGCGCCTCGACCACAACGGACGATGAGACAGGAAGATGAAGAAGCGAAGCAAAGGATAGCACCAGCTAGTCGCGTCTTGCAAAATGGTCTAGAAGTTTCCCAAGCGTCATCTCCTTCACCTGAAACATCGGATATTCCTGCGATTCCCACAGAAACCGGCGATGAATACCACGGGAATGAGATTGGTAGAAGTAGGGAAGTAATTACGCGGCAGGCTAGAGAAGTGCGCACTGGCACTACGACCACCGCCAAGGAGAAGGACCTGGACCGCCACGACCGTCCCAGGCCGTTAATGGCTAGGGAGAGCGAAAGCCGAGTAGTGCATTTAGTGAGACCCACCTTTCAACCGACAGAACAAGATTATGAGCATCATGGTCAGAGACTTTCTGCGCCACGAGAAGCTGTGCGGGGCAGAGGAACGACGTTGGCCTCCAAGACAGATACAACTGGTGCTAGAACAATGGTACTGGGGAAATGTAGTCCAAGAGGTGCACGACGAGCAGTTGAACAAGAGGAAGCAGATAAGAGAGCTTCGCCACCGATCCAACGAAAGACGATAGCGCCGTCTCCGGGTCTCTCGTCCCCTCCCAAGCGCCATCATCCTCTTCGTGTTTCAGATGGTATTGCTTCGAGGTCGCGGCGCACCTCATCGGAGGATAATAACACTATCAAAACTAGTAGACCAAAAGAACAAAATACAACAAATAGGAACAAGACTCGTGAAGAAAGAACAACTACGAACAAGAAACGTTCTCAAAGTGTAGCACAACAAGAACGGCCACATCTTCCAGAGAAGAAAAATGAAAATGAAACATTGTGGTTTTATTCCGACCGACAAGGTGAAGTGCGTGGTCCTTTTTCGACCGATAAGATGCGTCGATGGTGGTTGCGCAAGAAACTTTCGCGCCACCTATGGGTCAAACCCCCACGTGTATGGAGAGACAAGCTGAGTAGGCTGAGCCCCCGCATCGCAAAGCGATTCCAGGAGATGCCACAAGAGCATCAGGGTTATCTGCCTATTCGTGAACTATTCGCGGATGATCTGGAAGCAGCGTTTGATTTGCGAAAACTTGGGATGACGTGATACCTAGCTTTCTTAGCCATCGTCAATGTGGACGATCATTTTTCTTTCGAAGAATCTCCTGCACCTGTGTAAGAAAGACATTTACATACAAATTTCTCGTCTACAATTACGTCATGAAGGTTGGACAAATAATAGAACTGCTTGTCTTCCTTGTGGTAAAATCCATTAGACCAATTGGGTCACAAGACAATACGAGTGCTACTATCGCATGCAAACGCAAAACACTGTGGGTGCTTCACTATGTTTGAAGACACCTTCTTTGTACTTGCTGTGACTGATGTGAAATGTTTTTTACTACGCTGTACGATATCTATTACTAAGGGACCGTTACCTCCCTTACCAAAACCAACATGTCGAGCTGCGGCTTATGGCATCCAAGACGCGGCAGGTACACCGGAAGAACCGCGAATTCGTCAAGCCATTCCCTTATTATTCTAAAGTTGCCACAATAAAAAAGTAAGTGATACTTATCTTCAGGCATCTGTAAAAAAGCCTTGCATTAGAAAGAAAGAGGCCACCAAAAGCAAAGTACTGGTAGAAGTAGTAGGTAAAAAAGTAAAGCAACACTAGACCTAGGCTTTCAATTGCAAGGAAAGGAAAAGAGGTATTTTGGTAATTGACGAAGCTCCGAAATAAATCCATGACGGTGTCGTGCCAGAGAATTGGATGTATTGTCCAGCTTCGATTTCCACTGTAGCGAAGTAGACGACGCATTTCGATCGTATCGGCGTTCCACAGCGATCAGAGCAGAGCACCGATAGCAGAGCAACAGCAAAAGGGAAGACCGAACTCGACCAGGATCGAATCCCGACTCGCGAGCTTGATCTGGAGGCGACCAGTGTACTGCGGTTACTAAAGAGGTTTGTTTGATATTGGCAGTACCGTGCGGGCTACACAAATCGCGACAAGATGCCGAAACCAACGACGGTGAAGATGTATAACCCCTGGGGCAACCGGAAGGATGAGGGACGGCCCAACTACACTCTGCAAGTGTCCTGTGTTGCCAAGGTACTATAAACAGGAGTGAAAACTTTATAGAAATAACGTCAAAGAAAATGTTTTTGAAGTTGTTTCTTCTGTAGTTGGTTTTTCTGGTACCTTGCTTGATGTTGCCGAGTTTCCTAACGAAAATATCAGCCGCGCACCGAAGAATATGCGGAGGAGGACGACGGGTTGGAGCTTGTGCGGCTGACGATGAACAACCCATTTTCTGTCCAGTGGTTTCCGTTTCCGCCAGATTTCATCCGGCGTGAAGCGTACACAAAACCGGACATGCTGATGGAGGTCAGTCTGCTGGAGCCGATAGAGGGCGATCGATTTGAGTTTCGACCAAAGGATCTGCCACTAGGGGCGCCAGGTTCCCTAAAGTATCAATACAGTTGGAGGACGTTTTTCGCATCACCCTTCACATTCAAGTACCTCTATTCATGCGAACTCGTTCTTTCAATCTTTATCTCATTTATAATCTTTCAATTTCACGACCACGAGTAGTACTCAGGTACACCATTTCGTTTTGCGGCGTCTGAGATCGACCTTGCGTTTTACCGTGACGGTAAGGCAATTCTGCCAGCTAAGCCTTGGAAAATTCCGGTTTTGTACAAAGACAAAGAGCTATCCGAAGCTGATCAGAGGTAGGTGGAGTGGACTTTTACTTTGTTATCCCTCGTGTTTCAAGATAGCGTAGAAATGTCTCGAGACAATTAAATCCTATTGTACGTCTAGGTAGTCAACACTTCTGAGGACGTTTTTTCTAGACTCCTTGTATCATTCGGGCACTGCTGCGTGTTGTAACCCTGATGCTTTCGACCTATCCCAGATACAACCTAGAATTTGGGATTGAAGATTTGTTGCAAGATTGCGCGGATTTCCTTTTTGATGGCAGACCAGCCGAACCTCAGTTAGCGCTTGCAAAGTTTCTTTTCAAGCAGCACGAAGAAGACAGACTCATGGAAGAAATCGAGCAAGCTCGACTAGAGCGGAAAGAAGAGTTATGATATACTGATGTTTCTAGTCTGAACCAAACGACCACGACTCGTCGTTTCCTTCGGACGTCGAGTGTGGTCATCGTCGTTGTTGGCAAATCTTGATGCTTCGTCATCAAGCTGCCCAATGTCACGCCATCTTCATACATTAAATCAAGTGTTCGACCCCTACGCAGAGTTCAACGTCTCTAACACGCGAAAGGATCCGTGCATTGGAAGGTGTTGACCCGTTGGCTTTGGAAGGAGGGGAATTAGTAGACGGAGTAGCCGCTGACTCACAGGAGCGACCTCCAGAAGGGGAACAAGCTGCTTCTTCTTCGGCAAAAGTCGCACGCATAGCCTCGAAGGAACGATCAGACGAGGCCGCTCCAGCTGTGATGCCACGTGATGGACCATTGCCCTCAGCGCTGAAGCAAGGGGTGGCACTCCCGGCAGAAGCAGCTGCGGACGCAGGATCGAAGTCACAACATTTAGAAGAGGGTGCGGCGCCAGTGGTCGACGGAGAGGCAGAAGATAGGCCGCCGCAAGCTGCGCTACCACGGGAGCACGAAGTCATAGATGAAGCAACCCCAAAGCACGAAGTTCCGCCAAATGAAGGTGAAGAGAAGACAGCTGCCCTGGCAGAAGAAGAAGACACGACAGTTTCAGGTGATCCAGCTAGGACAGAGCAGGAGCACGTAGAAGAAGTTGTAGCGAATGCCGATGCACCTGGGATGGAAGCTGCTGACGCCGCATCAGATGAAATCCCAAAAATAATAGTAGTTGCTCCAGAGGATGAACCCTCGCCTGCTTCTGCCTCGGATCCCCCAGCACCTGCTGGTGTAGGTTCTGACCCTGCACCACAAGGTTCAAACGACTCTATGGAACCAGTAGAAGGTGGAGGAGACGAGGCAGCAGGCCAGAATGGGGAAGGCGACGAAGAACCAGAGAAGACTCAAGAAGACGAGGCAGCGGAAGCCGGATGAAGACGAGAGGGACTACAGGTGCGCTTTTCAACAAGCAGGAAACATGAATATGATTGATAATTTGGTAGAATTTTCTCATCCTGATTGCGATTCTAAAGTACAGTATTGGCTTTGACTTACCAACGGTGTTTTCCGTTGGGCCAAATGTGCTGCTTGTCTTCCTCGATTCGGTTACCTCTGTGTCGCGTCGATCTATTCTTCGTACAGTTGCGTTTTCGTCGTTGTAGTTGTGGTGGCTACACTCCTCGGTCACTTCTCGGCAGATGAAAAATTGGTGATGGAATGACACGTCGCGGAAACTCGTTGTCGGTCGAAGATCATGTGTCAAATCTGATGAATGAGTTTTCGAACTTCGACGATCTTACGTGTACCCGATGGTGAAGGTTTAGGCCCAGCGGCGCTCAAAGCACTAAGTAAAACAGCCGGCTAGTTTTCACCTCGACACTATTAGACTTATCCCGTGCAACAAAATATCTTTATTCAAACCCAATTGACTTGACGTAGCTGAACGAACAAACGTATCAATGAAAAACAAAGAACATTGTGATGATGATTCCGTTGTTATGCCTTTTCTGCGTGATGAAATTTTTTGTTCTTGTTTGAGTTTAGATGAACTGATGATGGAAATACAAGGTCAATTAGTCTGTGTTTTCGTTGTAAATGTTGGTAATGAGTCAAGAATGAATTCTTTTTCATGTTTTCCTAATTAAATAATTCATTGATTTCTTTGTCTGCAATCGAATTCGAATCAACATGGCCAGTGTTCCTTCCCTCACTAGTGTCGACTTGTTTGAGCCATTATCTGGCTACATTGTGCTTGGGACACAACCGGAAGAGGCAGATCCGGGTCTGCTGACACAGCGCATCAAAGCACCCAGCATCACCGGTAAACGGGCAACATGCACCACGCCCTCTGCGGAGAACCGGGATGTGCTGTTGAAGCGGATTCCGATGACCTACACTCCGAAGGACTGCGCACACCACTGCGATGCTGCGGGATCCCGCTGTACGCATTGGAGTCTTTCATTGTTAAGGGTAGTTTATCACTATCCCATGTGGACTAAGTATGCTGAGTGGAGGAGTCCTCCTTGATTTAAAGGGGAAACTAAGGGGCAAAGGGGGCAACCCACTCGACTCGGTATAGTGAAAAACTACCGCTAACATTGGGACCAGTGTGGAACACGAGGCAGGCACCAGGGGTTTACGACGCAAGACATAGGGCGCTGGCGTTTACTCCAAAAGCAGGCGCACCGGGACACTGCTTCCTCTGTGGTGTGGAGGACGAGGGGATGAAAGATTTTCATTCTGCAATAGGACATGATAGGGCTGGTTCCGCTAGAAGCGGAGGAGGACAAAATAAAGCACAAGTAAATACTAGAGAACAAAAGAAGTTTCTCTTTGACAAATACTCGATGCTAAGAGACGCACCAGGCATGTACAGTTATGTGGGCGTTAAACGACAAATGACAGCACCGCCACCAAGGATAAAAGAAGCTTATCGTGGTGAAAATGGAGCACTGTATAGTAGAAACTGGTCCTATTTACCACCGAGTTGGCTAAAATTCCTCTAGCTATAACAAAAGATTTCATCAGCAAAAGAAGAACTTCAGTGTAAATCTAAATATGATGGGTGTTGCTCAAAATCGTGATCGGTTGATGATAACACAGCGGATTCAGAGGCGGACAGCTGGAAAATCATCGGGTGTGCATGTCAATCGAGTATTTCGATGGCTCGGTCTATACAATTTTTGTCTCCATGCTTGTTCCATCGGTTATTGAGCGAGATCGTGATGATGCTCGCAGTGAAGGCCAACGGCGACTAGGGAAAGGCAACATGATGCAGTTGATAGAATGCGCTTCACTTCTTTTGGTCACATTCTTTTTCTTCACGTCAGACTTGTAGTGGTGGATTACTCAGATTTATACGTACTTTATTTGATGAACGACAACGTGTTTGTCTGAGAAAAAGGAAATACGAGTGACTTGAAATAATAGAGGCGATAAAAATGCCGGCTGGTAACAATGTTACGGGAGGTCTAGTTTTAGGCCGTCTCGAGTTTGTAGGTGGAAAAACCTACGCAGGTGGGGACATTGGAGCTCAAGTTCCCTACACGCATTTTGTGTTGGGGAGTTGCCGGGTCGAGGAAGGGCGCAAGAAGCCCGATCTAGAGCGAAAGATAGTCGCGAAGATCATCACCGGAGCAAAGATGATGGTCATCGAAATCCGCGAGAGGAACTGGGGACGCGTTGCCAATGACGCGGAACGCTACTTTTATGGCAGTGAAATTAGCTCGGCATCACAGAGGAATTAAGTTTTCCCTGCGACTGCAACTGGCGTCTGTCGACATTCCTAGAGTAGATCATTGGTTTAATAAATTTGAATCAATGCTACTTCGTGTTTATTTTTTAGGTAAAATACGAAGGACATCATTAGACTAGTGAATATTGTAACCCACGCCCACCGAGACAGTCTGTTGTACCGTTCCAGACGCGGAAAGTAGTTAGAATGTCGATTGAAAAAGTGGTTGCAACCTCAAGATCATTTCTCTGTATGGAAATCGGATTATACCATCTTTGATGTTGGATGGTCTTGATATTTTCTCATTGCTTTTGCTTTTCTTCTAATAGTCGCTCCGTATCGGCGCTTACAGGAGGTCCCCAGAGTTCGCTGCGGAGAAGCAGCGGTGGAAATTCGAAAAGGAAAAAGAGCGCGCCGCCAACCGCGAAAAGGAAACGCAGCGATTGCGAGATCAGGGTGTTACTGATCTAATACAGTTACCTCCACCTCCTTTGCCAAACCGGATAGAAGACCTTGATGCGGAGAAGGAGGCCGAAAAAAAATGGGAGAAAGAGAATGGATACGCAGGCATCCGCAACGAATACTCGACATGCAAAGTGCTCTGTTGGCGTTTCGATCAGGTTGCGAGTGTAACGGATTCGGGGAACAACAACGTGCAAGTTTTGCTATCGGGGTCGCCGCTTGTTCTCGCATGCCATCATGATCATATGACTGACGATTTGAATACCTGCTGGATAGTTCTGGGACAATGGAGTAATCTATTCGTCAGTACCCATTATGCATTAATATTATTCTGATTAATATTTGAAGACGAGAACGAGATCGGGTTCATTATTCCGATTATAGATTACTCCAAGTTTTGATAGTGTGTCACCCTTCATAGACCACGCGCCTAGCTACAGTGCCACCGATATCGCAAAGGGAAAGCCAGTCTCCTCATTGACGTCGTTTCCTGAGGTAAGCGCGACAGGTTGCGTCGGATGTTGCCGGGAATTGCAGATGGTCTTCGAATTCAAAAAGAAGAAGGGATTCGTGGAAGCGCCTGTATAGATCCTAGCACTCTATTACCTGCGTCTCGTACGTTGTGAGTAAATTGCAGGAAGAACTTCGCTGAACAAAATGACTACTAGTACCGCGAACAGGAGGATGCCTATTGTCCTTAGTTTTACTAAAAGGTTGTTCTTCTGCGCCATGAAATGATATTCAATTTACTCACCTGTATGTATAAGATCGATTTGGTGAAAATGAACAACTCATACCAACCTCAGCTCTTCGCGTCGAGATTGGGAGCGGAAGTGAATTATTGGCGATGGATGGAAGCCGAGAAGGCCTGTCTCAAACGTGAGCGTGACGACGAACGTGAAGCCGTAAAAATTGCGAGACAAAAAATAGAGAAGAAGGAGGCATCTATCCCGAAACCGGTGGCAAAGAAATCTGGGGACACTCTTGTCACAGCCGACGAGATTTTGAAGAATACCGCTTGGCGCGCTACTGCCCCAACTTGTTATGTTGTTTGTTACACTTCGACCTTTTGGAATTGGACTATAGAAGACCGAAGAGTAATATCTGTATCACTGCGGCGATCATAACGAATTCATGAAACATGACGCTTGAGGGTCGTACGTGCTGATATCAATACTACTGAACTGATGTTTATATCGTAGGCTAGGCAGCGAAAGCGACGTCCTTGTCCACCTCAACCCCTTTTCATACCGCGGCTGTGAAGAGCATTGAGCGGTGGAAGTTGAGTGGGGGAGATAGCTTTGTCGGGTCGAACGCGGACTGGCAAAAGTACTATACTTCGCGCACGCAAGCAGAAGCAAGCGAACAGAAGCTGAGCACGAAGAGAGAAAACTTTTTGATTACGGCTTGCTATCCAAGATTGATACTTCGTGATCAGGAGCATCGTTGGCTGTTTTTCTCACTGAGAATCAAGCCAAGGAATTTGCTCTGAAAAATAATGCGAAGGGTGTAGCTCTAATTTAACCAGTGCGCGCATCAGACTAGCTCGCACACTTGTGTCTTCTTCTTTCAATGTGTCCACAGCAAATGCGAAGAAGTCCTCGAAAAAGAGCGCGGCCACTATAGCGTCCTCTGACGACCAACAACAACTTCCGCCCTACAAGAAGATCACTGCTGCAGAAGCTGTTCGTATTGCGAATGGCTTGCATTTTTGCTCGTACAATGTCGAGCAAGTTGAGGATATCGAGATCCGAGACGTTGCCGCTCGCATGCGGCTCTTCTCGTCCATCGCAGCTCCAAACGTCGTCGACCTCGATTTGAACTTCCATGACCGTCCACGATTTTCTTTCACGGAAAGACATTATGGATCACCTTTTTTCTGCATGATCGGAGGAAAGTCTAGATGATTGGATTTGGACGTAGTTAGTTTTTCTGTAAGTGAATCATTTATTTACTCGAACTCGATATACGAAATGGAAAATGTTGACTACTACGTCCACCATGATATGTTTATGTACACACAAGATTGCAGCTGCAGTTCCGAAACGACGAAACAACATCAAGATCACATATCTATATCAGATAAATAGGTCCACAGAAAAGCTGAGCGATGATAGATACAGCGCGAATTTGATGTGCCCTCTAATCATCCGCCTTTGTGCAAGCAAAGCGGTCATTCGGGAGCAATATCATGGACAGGAGTGTTTACGATTACGGTGGCGGCGGCGGGTCTGGGAAGAACGTGATACTGTATGATATGGAAGCGAGGGATAATGATAATGGGGACTACATGGGCGACAAGGAGAAACTCTGCACGCCGCTCAAAGATTCCGTTGAGTACAAAACATTCACTACTGATATCTCCTCTATTTGCTTAGTTTGTTGATCCCGTTTCGTTTGTTTCAAGTACTACCCAGGATACCTCGATCTGCATTTATCGACTTTCATTTTTAAATAAGTATGAGAAATCGCGGCATCCAAAAGAAACCAGATATTGAAAGTTTCATATTGATTTATCCATGTCAGATTGCTGGAGACGATTGTGGGTACCGGCCGAGTTAGCTCAGCGCGCAAAGCGATTTCCTCGCTAGTGCGAGCTGCAGGTAGCGAAAGCGGCAAGGCACCACGCATGCACTTTTTGATTCGTGAGCTCCTTCATTATAAACAAAAGCTCAAAAAAGATGAAGTCCATTCCGATAACGAGACCGTTTGCGAAGACATCAAGAGTGCGAGAGCCGCCTTTCGGCCATTATGAACGATGAACGTGCATGAGAAATGTATTAACATGATTTAGTATGACCTCAGCGCGGTAGTTGTAGTAGATGTAGATAAAAGGATTGCTAAAAAGTAGCCTCAGCCTGACCATTTACTTTTACTCTTAGCAAGTGTAGTGGACTTTATCTAAGAATACCTCAACAAGTACCTCCAGTTGTTGGCGCTTCTTCGAGCAGTAGTTCCTCTGCCGCGGTTCGACAAGCTCCTTCGCCACAGCGAGTGCGCTACAGCGATGAAGATTCCTATTATGACGACGAGGACGACGATAGTGATTATTTGTAAGGCCTAAACTTGATTATACACTGGTAGTTATTTACGATGACAGCAGCAGCAGCAAATACAGGACGAATGGATGAACAGTGAGCACGACTTGTCGTACATCAACGTGTCATGATACATTAACTGATCAGTGACATCTAGGCTGTAGATAAATTCTCTGAGTTCTTTCATCTTCTTCTTGGAGCTATTTTTAGTACAAAAAAAGAATCACAAAGATGATAACAACGACTATGTTGTACCCTATTGCTATTGTTATTCTATCGAGAAACACAGGGTATCGCAGAGCTGCCATCATGTCCATGACTACAAACGCAATCAAGATTAAAAGCAGAGCCATAGTTTGTTGCACGATATAACCCGGAATCCATTGCAAGAAATGTGACGCTGTACTAAGGTTTCATCCACAATACCGGGTGCTTTTTGCAAATTCTAGTGTTGCCCATATCTGTGTGCGTCAATCAGTGATTGCGGTGCAGACGCAGAGTCAACACAACAACGCAGCATCGTGAATAATGGGATGTTGTCGAGGGCTGCTCAGCCTCCTGCAATCGGTGATTACATTTTGATCTGTGGTGCAATTCCGCAATTAAGTGCGAGTTTTCCGTCGATGATCAGTGATATGATTATAGTGTGCGAGCGAGCACTAGAGCTTTACCTCTTCGGTCAGACTCATCAGACACGCTGTTCTTCAGACTGCGAGAGTATCGCAGGGATCAGCTACGGCAAGCATCCGGTGTCTCTGATAGCATCCTTGAGTGGCTCGAGCGCCTAGACCAGATTCGAATTTGCGGGAACACGGTCTCTTTTTTTCTTTTGGTGGAACATGTCCAGCGCTGCGGCACGCTCATGAAGTATGTACCTTCATAAGAAATACACGTTCACGCATCCTTACATACAAGCCTACTTTCCACACGTATTGCAGCTCGATGTACAGCAAAAGCAATGGCTTGAGTCTAAGGAGTAGACGGCTGGTTATTCGTTTTTTTTTGTCAAGAAGTATGATGAATGTAACTCTGATAACAGAAGCATGGGGGAAACAAGGGAGATTTGCGCACGCATATTGTTTTATTACATATTTCCGCAAGAAACCGAGTCTTCAGAGCATTTGGCGGCTTTTGAACTTGACGAAAGAACTTTTTTCTACATATCGTTTTTTAGTTTTCCTAGTGTCTATTGAGTGGTCTTCATAAATATGCATATAGATATATCATAGCTTGCGATTTGGGATTGGGTTTTTTACGACACGTTGACGAATTTTTATGTTGATGAATGGAGATCTGGAATACCTCCATGCTGTTCATCAAGAAATTTGATTTTTTACTGTGATACATGGATAATTTTCGTATTCGATCGAGTTATCGTGCTCTATCTTTGAGAATTATGAAGGTAATCATAGGAGCGTGTTGCATCTGCATGATACTCAAATTAATAGGAATAATATATTGACGATGAAGATGCACAAGCATGGACTATATTTAACATGTTTTTTACACATGTACCTGTACGGAGTAGCCAAGCATGTTGAGGGCCCTCCACATATTTGATAATAATGTTTTTTACATATGAAAACAGTAACTAACTGTGTACTTCATTCATGCCTAATACTGATTATACAACAATGTAATTAAGTGCACGTGCGGACTTCAACTAGATCAACAGCCAGTGGACGACAACAACTAGAGCAACCGAATGACCAGGAAAAGGCGCATCAAATAGATCAAGAAGGAGAGGAACACAGGGTTAAGGTTTTCTGTTTTTAGTGACTCTTTGCGCTGAGAGCGCAGAACGAGTGCGGCGATAGGGTCGCGCGCGATAATTAAAAGAGTAATAATGAAGATGATAACAATAACTCTCTCTCTACACACTTATGAGTTCATTTTCATACTATGTTCTCCACTATTAACATCACTCTTTTTTTGACTAAGATGCTACGACGTATGTTTCTACTTCTCATCAGTCAATTTTTTAGCATTTGGTCACACATACCAACGGCAGAAAAGAAATCATAGAAAGACTTTGCATGGTGACCAGACACGACAGAAAAGTGCAGAAGATCAAGATGAACATACAGATGGTGAAAGCGTGTGAAAGGAAAGGTGGTACAGAGTCAAACGAACGCAACTGAGCTTTTATGTGACACATTGTACAATTTACATGCAGAGTTACAGGCTTGATGCTTGATTAACCTACCGATGCTTACTCTTCTTCCTTGGTCCTTGCGTGTTCCTGTTGACTTCAACACCCGTGGGCGTCCCTATGCTTAACTTTCGAGAACAGGTAAATGAATGAGTGAGTGGACGACTGCAGTAATAACTGACTGCAACGAACAACGCTCGAGTGCACTTCAAATGTCATACATTTAAGTTTTGAAGAAGAGCGAGCGTTTTATATCACTTCTACTTACACAATAGATTGCGCGACTTCTAATACGTGGCTGATTGCAACCAGAGAGACTTCATAGGAGGAGCATTTTACTCGCCCGCAATCATGTCAGACCCTGATGTCACAAGATTTGAAACGCAAAGGATCCCTTAGTTGAATTCTAGTGCTAGTCGTTTTTGTTGTTGTCGGCACTAAATAACTACGTCCGCGACGTCTTGTTGTCACATCCGCATGTGCTTTCTCGTGCAATTTCCTCAGTGAGAATAGCCAATATGAAAAGCAAACTACTTTGATTCTGATGGTCTACAGGGACTTCTCTTGACCAAAGTAGTCGAGAGCGAACAGTTTGGATTTTTTGTTGTTTTGATTTAAATTTTATTAAAAGCAGTAGAAGCACGAGCACAGATAACCTGACGTCGCTAAAGAGTAAGTCCTTTACTGTGGAGCTGGAAGCTAGTAGTAGTTTGTTCTGTTTAAGAAAGGAGATCGATTGATGGTTGTAGTTTGGTTTTCTTTTATACAGCCCGAAGCTTTCTTGCAAGTGTGAAGTGATTGACATTGAGACTGCTTGGATTCCGGTCATGGACGTCGTATAGATAGAAACGCACTTAGCTAAGAATGTTGGAGCCTCCTTTGGCAGAAATGTCTGCAGAGAGTAATGAAGACCGAGTAGAAGCCAGTAATCTTCTCAGCACGCAGGTTCGCCTGTGTGTCCGCAATGGCCTCTCTGGTGAGGAGCTGGCATTAGAGAAATCAGTACGGGATATGCGAACGACTACATTGAAAGACGTTCGCGAGGCGATAGCTAGCGCGATCCGAGCTGCGCGGTCAAAGAGGTGCTCGAAGGCTAATGAAAGTGGCGGCCTCGAGGGTTCTAGCGCAGGAGGTGGTAGCTCCTCTATTACTTCTTGTTCCGGGAGAACAAGGATCAGCAGTTCTGAGCAAGATCAGCTTGATGAGCAGGATCAACATGTTGATGACCTTCATCTTAAACAATTAGAGCTGCAGCGACATGTTGTACAACCAGGAGACGAAGGCGAAGAGCCTCTTCAAAGAATCAATAGAGGCACTGTAGCTCCCGTAGGAAAGCACGAAGATGGCGCTCGTCCCGAGAGAAGTAGCAGCACACCCACTGTAGTAGAGGATGAACATGCGCAAAGAGCTACCAGTACAAGCATTAGACCAACTTCCTATTATGACTGGGAGGGGGAGCCATGTGGAGGTAAGAAGAAGAAAAACTTCCGCTGCTTTTGGGAACATATTGTATTGATGAGCGTCGACGACGAGCGAAACATTGCAGAGGGTGAGGAGACGTTTCTCATCGATCAGCTTGCAGGCAATATCGCTGAACAAGATCAGGCTGAAAACGATAAGGGTGTGGAGCAAGCTCTTCAGGTTGAAAACGCCAAGAGCGTTGTGGAAATGGAACAAAGAGAGCAAAATCATGACCAGAAAGAAGATCTTCAAGATGAACGTACTAGAAGAGGACACGAACCGGAGCCACTGGATGAACGTAGAGGTAAAAAACATGATGAGCGCGGAGCTAAAGAAGGCGAAAGAGATGAAGGCGAGCACGAACAAGGGAAGACCCAGACTCGGTTGCGGATCGTTGTCATCGAGTACTATTTCCGGGAAAAGTGGAAGGCTTTCGAGTCTCGAGAAGAATTGGATGAAGCTTTAACCGCCTACCTACAATTTTGGAAGGATTGCGATTGCTATTGGATAGATTCTGACTGCCCTGATCGTTATCGAGATCGATGGGAAAAGCATATTGGACCGGGAACAAAATTGGCAAAGTATGGCCCCCTTCGCATCTGGGACTTGTCCAAAATCGGCGATCTCAGTAATCTCTTTGCCAGATCCGACCGCTCGCGATTCAACCTCGACATCAGTGGCTGGGACGTCTCTGGGGCAACGGATATGCGTTGCATGTTCCAAAGCTGTTGCGACTTCGATCAAGATATCTCCGCGTGGGACGTCAGTCGCGTCCGGAATATGGAGAAGCTCTTCGAATCCGCGCGTAGCTTCAATAGGGACCTTGGCAACTGGAATGTTAGCATGGTGCGTAACATGTCGTCGGCATTTTGCTTCGCGTTGCGGTTTTGCGGTTGGGGGCTTCGAGACTGGAACGTTGGAAAAGCCGAGGCGATGGAGCGTATGTTTGCCTATGCCAGGTCGTTTAACGAGGACGTCGGCACTTGGAACACTGAGAGCTTGGAGAACATGAGTCACATGTTTTGCGGCGCGGCCGCGTTTAATCAACCGATTGGCGGCTGGAATGTCAGCAAAGTCGCCCGCATGGATGGCCTCTTCCACAAGGCGTATGCCTTTAACCAACCGCTGAATGACTGGGACACGGGGAGCGTGCGGGACTTGAGCTACTGTTTTGCTCAAGCAAAGTGCTTCAACCAGCCGCTAGCCGAGTGGGACCTGAGTGCCGTGAAAGACGTGCGGCGGATGTTCTTTGGCGCTGAAGAATTTAATCAGCCTCTTGACACCTGGGACGTGTCTCGCGTGAAATTTTTCGCAGAACTCTTCCGCGACGCGACGTCTTTTCATCAATCGCTAAAGTCGTGGGACGTTTTTTCAGCCCGTGACATGCGTTACATGTTCGCCGGCGCTAATAGCTTCGACCCCTCCTCCATACTACAGTGGGAGCTGGGCAAGATAGAAGCCAAAAGACTGGAGTCGATCTTCACGGACGAGGAAAAACTGATCCAAACGCTATCTGCTTGGGGATTCCAAGACCTGTCAAAACTCTTAGAAAAAAACGAGGAAACGCTGATCGAGTGGGGATTCAAGAACCCAGACAACGGAAGAGGATAAGCTTGAACGACTCCTGGATGAGAAAGGGGATAAAGATGAGCAAGAAGCTAGTATAGGTTTTCTAGGTGGAAAAGAAATAGGTGGGAAATCTATGGATCTACTAGGCCTCTACTGTAAAATCATATCTATGGATCTTTTTAAAGCATGCGTCGCAACCGGCTCTAATATATCGCGTCTTGTTCTTGATTGCGCAGTGAAAGCGCCTGTTCGACTTCGAGGTTCAGGCGTCGATCGGTTGTTACCGGTTTGACTGAAGCTTGGTAACGGTGCTGCTACTCCTTCCAAAAGGTGCAAGACAATGACCGGAGCGAAAAAGTGAGAGTAAGCGGGATTCCTCCTGCCTCTGATTGCAAAATGGTCGGCTTGCTCTGTCGTGTAGCTTCGTCCACCTTCTTGCTTCGGTAGCCAATCTTCATGTCTCAGATCTGTTGCGGATCGTCATGTTCTTGTCGGATCTTTTGTCCTATAATTCGGTCTTTTGATGTGGGCTTCCTGAATTATCTGATTCTGTTGCATCTTCTACCCTTTCGTGAAGGACGTACTTGAATATCGGAGGACGAAATTGTCCGTATTTTTAGACGTGCTCCACTGGTATCACTATACCTTGCACCCCGATTTCATCCTTGTGGTAAAAAGACAATATTGGACTTTCTCAGCCTGGGCAACAACAATTGTGCTTAAGTAAGTACGTGATATTTATTGACCCTAGTTCACAAACTTATACTTAGTAAGGTACACTTGTTTTCCGATTGCGTAGTTTTACCTGCGTGTTTGTTCGTCACAAACAATGTCTCATTGTAGCATGAGGTCTTCCACTTTCCGAGGTTCTCGCTTGGGACTCGGACTTGTAACTGCCCTTTCTGCAATCACATTGCCGCACCGAACAGTGGACGCCAGGCGAATGTTAAGACGCGAAGAGGAAGATCGCGAACAAGCAACAAGTGTTTATGGGTTTGTGAAGTAAAGCAGACTGTGTATTAGATCCGGTCACTACCCTTCGTCGTACTCGCATGCGAATACTACCCTTGGTGGTCCATCGACGTCGTACTCGCATGCGAATGCCGAGATATTTATTGCTGGTAGTCTGCAAGTGCAGTAGTAGCTGTAGCTCCAATTGTACATCTATTTTTTCGTATTCACAAAAGTCTCCTCCTAAAACGAAACCGAAAACAACGGCAAAGGCCACGTGCCCTCCGCTGGTACAAAGGCAGACGCGAAAGGGCAAGCCAAAGACAGCACTACAACCCCACAAGAACAAGCAGGTCAGGTGGAAGACCTGACGCCTCCGGGGGATGGAAGTACAATACCGCCTCAAGAAGCGGCTGAACACCTGCAAGATGCCGTCAATTCTGCGGAAGAAGATTCCGCGCGAGTGGAAGACCAATTGAGCATCGAGGCTCGGAAAGACCAACAGGTAAGGAGCATACCTTTCTTAAGTTCTCACCCACGCGACCCGGGTTCGAGTCCCGGCACCGGAGTTTTTTGCTGCGCGCACAGCGTGTCACTCAGAGGCAAAACTGCAACAAATGTTCAAAAGTTCCGACGCCGGGACTCGAATGCGGAACTTCGGGAGACCACCGCAATTGTTCCCTGTTCTAAGGACTTGTAAAACTACAACATCTTATTCTTACATCAGGTTCCTTCAGTGTTGTGATGTATGATGCTGAAGATTTCAGAAGAAGGGTTCTTTCCAACTAATCCATTCTCATAAATCTTAATTTTCCCAACAACACAGGTGGACGAGAGCGGATCCGGGCATAGTGCGGAAGAAGCATCAGGAGAGGGAGAAGAGCGCATCAGCCCTTCTGGTGAGCTGATTACACCAGCGACGCTCACAGATGAAGCATTGCATCCTGACAAGTACCTACCGCAACCTGGTATCCTGGCTGACAAGGCCCTCAAGGACGCTCAGAAAGTGGAGACAGCAGTCAAAGATTATGCATGCGCAAATGAAATAGATGAGATTAATCGTTTTTTGGCGAGGCCGAAGTATTTCTTGTTCGTCAGAAAAACGTCGTCGCGATTTTTCGTATGCTGATGCAAGAAAATGGAAATAAACTACTTATTTCGAGGCTCTAACGAGGAGTTGCAGATAGCGTACACGCAAACAAAGGGCATTTCGACGCGGCTATACATCGTGCTAATGCGCTAGACATGGGTGGAGCGGGAAGTGTCTTAGCTGGGCACGCGGAGCATGTGCAATCGGCGGATCAACCAGCCAGTACTACAGAGTCCGAGAGCAGTATTACTACCAGACCTGAAGGAGAGGACAGCAATGTACAATCTGGTAGCGCAGGAGAGTAGACTCAGGGTTAGAATGTACCAGGAGTTCCTTCCACTTTCCTCTTTGATTCTGGTTATCCAATTCATGACAACATCTCCAGCATTATCTTCAGTCACGTCAGCGAGGGAGAAGAAGATGCGATCCTTCTCGACTCTTTTCCTTCGCTTTCCTGATTCCCCGCACCCCAGAACGACTGAAACTGTCTAAGCCTACGATGGCGTGAGGCAACTGAGGCGCTCTCTGTTCGTAGATAGAGCACTCGCAGCTGGATTTTGGCAGCATGAATGGTCTTCGCTGTCGAATGTCATGAGCGTCTTTTCGGATTCGACTTTAGAATCATTTTTATGAATTATCGTGATGGCAATATCTATATCAGCCACAAAGCCAAAGGCGCTCGCAGTCGGACCGCTCGAGGGGTCTTTGCCTTTTGTGTGGCCGCTTGCACCGCTTTCGTACTTATGTTGGTGGGGTCGGTTGAATATTAGCATCCTCGACATAGAGCACGTTACAAGACGAACTCCGAATGAATTGGCCACAATTCTCAACAAAAACAAAATCTTTAGTTACGACCTAACGTTGAGAAGACACACAAGAACATCACAAAACAACACTTCGACTTGAAAATATGGGACTTTTGTCGCAGATATTGCAAGAGGTGACTGCCTCCACACAGATGGCATTAGGACGCGACCATCATACTTCGTTCATCGCGCCTACGGATCCATTGCCTTCCGTGAAACACCTGTCTGCAGGCTTGCCCCAGCACGCTTCGGCTACAGGATTAACGGTAATTGAATGATACTAGGATTTTTTGTTGTTTGATTCCATCTTCTGTTCTGCTCAAGCTCTGCTCAACATGATAGATGAATTATTTAAGTATGTAGAAGAAGCAAGACGTGAAGAGAGGACCTACTCGAAGACAATTATTCAATATTAGTCCTCGCACACTGTCCTCGAAAATACCACAGCTGCCATCAGTGAGTGACGCAGATTTCGCATCTGGTGTCCAGCGTGTGAAGCTCCATAAGGCTTTGCCGGCAAAAGTAGCCACGTCTTTCTGAGGCTCGAGCAGCGGCGACAACTAGGCAGTTGTTGTGCAGCTGCCATAGTGAGTCCTTGAGGCAAATGAATTGTGTTTCCAAGAAACAAAAATGGTTTTTCCGCAAGATGGTCTGTGGAAAGCTGACTATACCTGAATGTAGCAGAGCTTACTTACCATATAATCGGTCCCCGTCTTCATGAGGTATTCCTAGCTTACCATATAATCGGTCCCCGTCTTCATGAGGTATTCCTTACCCATCCCGTTTATGCCAATTGAATTCCAATACGATTGCGCGCGAAAGGAGAGCCGCCTGCCATTCGATGCATCGATTTGATGTTTCAAATATTTCGTAGATTTAACTACATAGATAACTCTCTTTGTGACTTCCCTATTCATCCGAGCTCTAGAAGCTCGCTGTGAGGGAATGATATCTAATCGAACTTGAAGACTTCTCGACACAAATCACTGGCCCTATTCGAATTAATGAGACACCCCCTAGCTCTACGCCTAGGTCGACGACGTCATTGAAGTGTTTTCTTGAACAAGCAGACGGACTGCGACCGCCCTTGCAGCGTGCAGTTGCAAACTTCTCATGGATTCGTATTGGAAAACTAAAACAAGAAAGAGCAGCGCAGTTGTACTGACATGTCATACTACGATTGTTCTTATATCAACACATCCAGTGGCTGTGGTCCTCGGCTCGGTTACGATCAAGAAGGAAAGGTAGACCGGGACTTCTGCCGTCTGATTTGTTGGCTGCAATGTGCCATGATAGCTCATGATCGGTGAGAAACGACATGCCTCTCAAGGTCTAAATTTCGGTTTGTCATATTGTTGCTATCGGTCCTTCAAGTACTGAGATGAATCAGCGTACTTGTAGTGAAGTAAATCTGTCCTCGGTTGTCGGAAAGCAGTGCTTTCTAGACTGCATCAGTGTGAAACGAAACGACAATCAACATTATGTGATTTTTCCGCTCCAATGACGACCTGGTCTTTCTGCCCTTCTCGATAACACAGGGTCACATGTGACGAGTACGTAAATTTTTGCTTCAATATTTAGTCACGTCGCCTCGTAGGTCAAAAAGTACGATCTGCAGATTACACAAATCAAGTCATTGAATATTTAGTCACGTCGCCACCTCGTAGGTCAAGTACGATCTGCATACTGCACAAATCAACGTCCATGACTGAGCAGTACTCAGTAGTATAGCTTTACTAATGTAGTACCTACAAGGTACAAGAAGCTATACTTGATCATAACTACGGCGGACGGGTCGGCAAGGACGAGTAAGGATGTTGCGTCATCGGATGTCTCTGACACCCGGGAGCGGCGTGTCGGCCGGTGCTTCGCGGGAGTTGTCGCAGGATGCTCAACCACAAAAGAATCCACGCCTTCCTCCGCCGCCATCGCCAAGCACAGTGCTGCAAATGAACGAAGCACGCTCTTATGTCTCCACACCCGGAAAGACTTTGCGGCTTCATCGACCGTCTGTCGGGTCGAATGGGTCTGTCGCTTCCTCTCTGCGCAGAAGCAGTTCGTTGCAGGGCACCCCGTTGTACACGAAATCGCCCATGAGCGGCGCTCATGGGTATTTTAACGCGGATGCCCAGAAGGACAATCTGCGATCGTCACGGGCGTCACCGGGAAAACCGTCCTCGGTAGCAGCCCATGAGCCTGTGGATCTAGTGGATCCTCCGCTAGTACGATCGTCGAGTCCGAGTGGAGGAAGAGATGGAGCAGTTGGAGATCCAGCCCTAACCGCAAGTTATCGCACAGCTTATCCGACTGTTCGCAACACGTTTGCGAGTCCCAGCACGCGCCGCAAGGCAGTGCCCTATAGTGTGATCAATAACCTTGACTTCACGACCGACACGACGAGTGCGCATCCGGCAAACGCCATGCTGGCCCATCCGGCTTCGCCGAGTCGTAGTGCGGTAGTGGCAGGCATTCGCCACAATGCTGTTTTGGCTGCAGACAACACCAGTTTCGAGCACGTGCATGATCGCCCAGATCCCGCAGACCGGGATCGCTACCACCGTGAGAACCCTGGCGCGCCGCTTTTCGGCTCTGCGGCCTCGGTCGGCGCAGGAGCTAACACGGGCGTTGCCGTCACGTGCTTCGGGTGGAATGGCAATCTCGCTGGAACAAGAGGACCCGTACGTCCTCAAAGAAATCATCCGAATTTCACTTCAGGCTGTGGAGGACGAGGACTTGAGATACAGACGTCTAGCACGTTTCTGGAGGACCGAGAGGATGCTCTTGCTGGTAGCGGCACGTCCCAAACCGTGGTGTATGCTAATACCTGTACCTCTCCACAAGGCAGAGGCAGAGGTGGAGCTCAACATGGGGCTTCGACTATGGCGAGTAGTTCTCATGGAGGTTTGTTTGAAGACAGCAAAATCTCCAGTGCGTCTCCGACTTTGTCTCCTCACCACAGAGGACAACAACTGGCTTCAGGTTCGAGCCCAGTGGTGACGTCTACACGTCCTGCAGGCAGAAGAAGAATCCTTTCGACATCTAGTACCACAGTAACAGAACTTTTGCCAAAGAACTACGGTGTGGGCGTCACAACCGATTTTCAACATGGAATGCAGCACCTGGCACTGCGCGAGGGCCATCTCATCGCAGGGTCGTTGCTTGGAGGCCTCCCGCAACCGTTGCCTGGCAATAAGAGACTATCGGGGTCCACCATTAAGGCATCGTGGTCTGGTGTTTATTTTTGAGGTACTAGAAGGATAAATGAGATGAGGGCCGCGAGGATTATACGTTGAAACATTTGATATTATCCGGAAACATTCTAGTTAGGTCGGCTCCACCACAAAAAAAAAAGATATTATAGCATCAGATAAATGCCGGAATCAAACAATCGGTTGATGCTTTGCCTTTATGATAGCGTTCTACTAGTACTAGTGGTAGTGCGTTCCGCCTTGAGAGTCTTTAGCTCTAACATTCCAAACGTCCCCCCTGTGCGCGAGGGGCCCAACGAGGCGTTTCCTAGCAGAACAGCGTTAGAGGAATACGAAATACGCGAGTTAGCCGACGATTTGAACACGGTTTCACCAGTAGACAAGCTCTACGACGATCAGGTTCGGAATAGCGAGACTTTCCTGAGGGATCGCCAGTATCGTGCCTTCAAACTTGGCGAAGAGGACCTCACGAAGCGCAGCGTGAGCGTCACCAGCCGAAAATGGGTGCCGAGAGATCCAAAAACAGGAAAACAGATCCCAGACCCAAAGGACGGCGGAATACAAGATACGAAGTGCTACTACTTCCCATACTGTAGTATGAAGATTACTTGTTCCCAGCATACTTCCAAATCCAATAATATGAATATGATTTACAAGAACATTTAGTTTTAGGGTCCTCGTCTTGTTGTTAGTTTCAGGTTCTTCGCGTCTTGTTGTTGTTTTGAACAAGAGTATGCACACTTTTGAAGACCTCTACTTTTGTACATTTAATTGACTACGTAGTGATCGATGGTCGTGTATAGTTGTGATCAGTTTTGTCCTCCTCCACCTTACCTCAGGTTTATGGATTTGTTGACCCGTGCGAAATCGCCGTGCTTGAGCCCGACGCGAGATACTGAGGGACGGTACGCGTCGCTGTCTCCGCCATCCGTAACGATGGGAAGTCCCTCGCGGGATGCACGAATAGCTTCTTTGCACGAGGGGCGACCTGAGTACGGAGCCGCCCGTCCTGATGGCTCTACGCCTCACAGAAGCTTCACTTATGGCCACGTTTAAGTACAAGGAAAGATTGATGAAGATAATGTTACCGCACGCGCACTCCTAGAAGTACTCTATAAGAAGATAAAGATTCTGTCTTCTAATGTCTGGAAGTTCAAAAGGAACGCAATGCGTCTCGAACGATGTTGAAGGATACTCAAAATCCAACTAGCCTCTCTCCGGAGCGATTGAAGCAAGACCGCGAGAACAGCCACGCTGCCGCACAGGCCTTCATGAACCTGCAGGCAGAGCGGTACTTGGGGGAGTCCGCCATGCAGTTCGGGACTGAGAGTCTGCGCAAGAACTTGCCGCACACTCTCTTAAGGCTTTCACAAATTCTGCATGATCATTGACAGATTGCACCTTCATTGACAAATTCCTTTTTGAAATAGTTTTTGAAATATATGCAACATTTCCTTTCGATACTCGACGTCTTCAAGTAGGAAGATGCAGTTGAGAGGAGAGGAATTGCGGAGAGGTCTAACTCTGACCCGGTGCGCATTAGAGGGCAAGCCATTCTTCAATTTCACCGAGTGGCCTGCACTTGTGACGGACGGCTGGGCACTGGACAAGGACGATCCGTTGCTGGAAAAAGACGCGGGTGCAAAACTTCAGACTGTCTTGTTGAAATTCGTGGACTTGACGGATGCTGTGAGTGTCTCTTGCGCAACGCACGTAGATCCCGAGAAAGCAGCAGCTAGCGGCGTCAACGCGCAGAATTTGAAGAAGCGACAGAAGGAAAATAGAAAAATCCGAAGAGTAATGCAAACATGCTTGGCATCGACACAGGCGGCTTCTGGCGTGGACGTCGAGCAACTAGGCGCGCCAGAGGGTGCTTCTACTGACCTGGAGGGCAGCGACTCAGACGACGCAGATCATGGGGGCGCATCGGACCATGATGAAGGAAGGAATAGTACTAGAGCGAAGGCACAGGCAAGGAAAAACGGAGCAGGAAAAGCCGGAGGTAAAAAGACGACGACCACAAGTCCAAGTGGAGGTGGGGCTAATTATGCGAACAGTAGTCATGTTTTAGGTGCAGTAACAGCTTTGACGGGGAACAAGAAACCTGCATCAGGTCGAGGTCCAACCGGAGAACATAAGAATAGTGCTGCGGGAACGGGTAAAAAAAGTGCCAATGATATTAAAGCTAAAAAGAAGCCGAAGGCCGCAGGAGCTGCTGGGGATGAAGATGATGCGGAAGCAAGGGAGGGGGACGACCGACTCATCGGACGAGCCGTGTTTTGCCGCTTCTTACTTGCCTCTAGATTGTGTCTCGACTACGAAGACTGGCCAAATTTCCCGAGTAAGCGCTTCCTGAAGGTGCTTCCGCAACGGGCGCCGAGCCCCTGGCGCAGACGGCGAAACTCGCCTCACAGACCAACTAGTGCAACACGCAAAAACCCTCATGGAGGCATGCAGGGAGCGGCTGTCGCTCTCGACTTCGGCACTCCTAGTAACAAGGGGTCGCCGTCCAAGAAGGACACTGCTGCGGACAAGGACAACTACGTTATGGTGATGTGTACAACTACTTACTTACTTACTTACTTACTTACTTTTACTTACTTACTTACTTACTTACTTACTTACTTACTTACTTACTTACTTACTTACTTACTTACTTACTTACTTACTTACTTACTTACTCACTTACTCACTTACTTACTTACTTACTTACTTACTTACTTACTTACTTACTTACTTACTTACTTACTTACTTACTTACTTACTTACTTACTTACTTACTTACTTACTTACTTACTTACTTACTTACTTACTTACTTACTTACTTACTTACTTACACTGACTTGTTGCACTTGACCAGGCACCAACGCCACGACGATGAGCACTGATTATATTCTTCTCGTCCGCTTCATCAGGGTCCTCAAAGCGTTTCCTTTCTAACAAAGACACAGCAGGAGCAGCCGCCGAAGAGCCATCTGAAGAAGAGCTACTCCAGAGGGAGCGGGAGAAGAGAGAACGCGAGCAACTACGGAACGAGCGCAACCTTGCGCAACTTTTGCCAGCTGACAAAATATTCTTCGATCGAATAGGCGCTGACAGGTTTTTCGAGACAACGATTCCGGAAGTGCCTTGCCGATTAGGCTTGTCCTATCTTGATATGGCCAATTCATTTTATCGACGAACACTCAGATCATTCTTGTAGGTGAAGGCTGGTTCTCCTGGTTTCAAAGTGAATGAGTTGTAACCCTTTGTAGTAGGCTGGCTGAATATCCTAGTCCGAGGAAAACTTTATTATATCATGAAATTGGATTTATAGACGAGAGTAAATGTATCTGTAAGATAAAGTACTTTTTTTTCATTTTGCAACTGGTGTTGCGATTCGATGCGCACAGTGCGAAACTGGGTCATTCACCGACACCTCCTTGGGGAACTGTCATGACCGTACGTCAGTGCGCAGATTGGTTAGAGAGAGTGCTTCTCACTTGGGTTGTCGTCAACAAAAAGCGCACCACCACGATGCAGGCAGCAGAAAAGAAAGCCAACGAACAAGCAGCAGGCGGAACGTCAAAATTGGGTATTTACTAGATGTGCCTCTAGTTGTACATTTAGTTCTTATATCATGATAAGCTTTGGTTTTACTTCGCCGTATAGATTTTCTACTTTCTTGTGATTTAGATTGATTCACCAGAAGGTTTTCATTGTACGGGTGAAAAGTTTGCTTTTGGTGGACTCACTTTCGAAGTTGAACAAGCCGCGATCATATTTTCAACAACTTTCTTTTCAGGTTTGCAGCAGGGTGGCTTATCGAGTACGGAGCTCGCAGACTCAAAAAGTGGGCACCTGAACGGTGGTGCGAAACTAGTAGTAAATGGAGGTGAAAAAGGTGCGACGCAGGTTGGCGTAGACATGATCAAGCGCGTCGAGCGATACAAATCTGAACTTCGCCAGTTCTTTGAGATCATGCTGCCCGCTGCCAGTTTAGTTAAGGCTCCTACCACTGATTCATCCTCTCCCTCAGCACCATCCTTGGCCTCATCTTTTTCAAGGGGAAAAAATGGACTCCAAGGGTATGTCTCTCAAGGAGCACGCGAGACGCGGGAGTTCTAATTCACTAGCCGACCAACGTCGCGAGCGCCTGGAGGTGATAAAGCGACGCGTGCAATTGTTGAGGGACAAGCAGGAACCCGTGATGTGGGATTTGAAGACGGATATTGAGGGCAGAGAGCAACCGCCAGACGTGATCTCGAACCTAGCAGCGCAGAGCTCCTTTTTTGATATCCCTCCAGAAATGCGTGGAGAGATGAGCCGTGGGGAATTTCAACGACAGATGTTGAAATTGTGCCAGACTGCGCGTTGGGACCTCGACACATCAAGAGACGCTAAAGACCTGACGAAGCGAATGATGCAGCGAACATTCGCAGTCGTGAACGGTGAAGCCGCTGCATGCATGCTGATCGAGCCTGAAGCGCTGATTATCTCGCAGTACTTGACCCAGCACGCCTTCTCTGGAATCTTCGAGTACTTCTTTGACGAAGGCACAACTCTGTTCGACCACGAGGCGCCGAATCGGTATACGCAGACAGGCATGTATTATCCGAACGAGCTGGAGGGTACGCGAGGAATTCACAATGCTGTTGGCGTGGGCGCTGTGCATGGCTCCTCGTCACAGCAGGAGTCTCCCAGCGGCAAGAAAAAGGGAGGAGACAAGAAAGGTTCCGCCTCTGCTGTGGCGCCTCCAGATGGGAAAAAAGGAAAACTACAGCAAGCTGGTGGGTCGTCGGGTCCTTCAGTTGTGGCGGGGTCGGCAGTGGTATCCTTGGCCGCAGCTTCCTCTGACGCGAATAAGACGGTTGAGCAGATGTTGACTGAACATCCTCCCAAGTTCGAAAACGAGATGGATTTCATGAGTGAGAAGGGATTCCTCAAAAGCATGGAAGTAACGGGATTGGTCTTAAGGCTCTCAAAATATTAGACGCTTGAGAAGTATGTGCAGGGTCTAGTCGACGTCATCTCTTCGAATAACAATCAACCTCAAACTACAATCTTATCCATCATGGCTAATATGGAGAGTTGCTGATTATCTTCTCACACCAGTCACAGAAGCAGAACATGAACGCCATGAGGACAAATCTAGGCTTTGGCTTTGCTCGTTGTCGTTGCTAGAAGAAGAAGACTGGATGAATGCTAGAGGACGTACTAGACTTCATCAATCACCATCTAAGAATTCCATTGACGTGTGGGCGTGAAGATGCGCGAATCCTGTATCATTTGTCGGAGTGTGGTTGCCTTTCTCCCGCAGCTGACACGTCTTCCCGTGTTGGGGATAGAGCAGGACCCCGTGGTCGCGCCATCGCGAACCTGGCCAAGAGTATCCTCACGATGAATGCTAGCATCAAGAGCATTCTCGCAGGAGGCAATATCAAGGGGGCTGGAGCATCTTTGGCGCTACAAAAAAAGGCCACCGCTGAAGCGCAGAGTGCTCGTGCCGCGACCCTGTGGAGAAAGCGGGCTGCAGTTAAGGTTGTTCACGATAAGTATTCATTTCCAGCTCCAGCAGTGTTCTCCTTCTCTCCACTTCAATTTTAAACCTGATTCATTTCCAGCACAACAGAGTTCTGCTTCATCAGATTGACTTAGTTTTTCGAGTACGACTTTCTTAATAACGGAAATATAAAACAAGACCAATTACGTCGACCGAGCTCGTCTAACAATGGCAACGGCAGCACGAATCTGGACGCCGGAGAAGAAGAGAAAACTGCTGAAATAGGCGTCGCAGACCAAAGTAGACCTGTTAGCGCAGGCTCGATCCCTCCTGCAGTTTGCTCTCGCACTGTGTCTCAGGCTGCAGTCTTTTCGGGCCCGATGGGCGAACCGGTTAGGTCAGAGTCTACGGGTAGCGCAGATACGGACTTGGAACCGGCTATGCGGACGCCTATCTGCATAGACGATACTCGGGACCACATTGACATTAAGGATAAAAAGTATCCAAGATCCATCAAATCTCACGAGTATGGTAGGTATCCTTGGCTGTTTTATTCCCATTTTCCTTACCATCCGAGTGAAGGACTTCTTCCATCATGGTTGCTCCTCTCTAGTGATGTTTTAGGTTAAGGTGTCCGTCGAGAAACTATGTCATTACCTCAAGTAGAGCATGCTGTTACTGCTAAGGGATTGCTCTAGTTCAGTCAAGTGGGACTAGTAGTTTAATGAATTTTTAAGGGAGATGAAAGAAGCCAGGGAATAAGATGCTCATGCGCTCATGGATCTTCAGAATGCGATAAAGGTGGTGTCAATTTCTCCAATTTTCGGGCGAAAAACTCCGTGTCATGGGCCACTTATGGGGACGATCGGGTCATCAAGCAGAAGAATCCAGGTCACGCCTGGTCTGACTACTTGGTGCGCAGGAATTCACCGTTTCTCTCTGATGCCCAGGGCAACGGTCATGTGTCTTTGGCGGCCTTCATGTCTCCACTGATGGGAGCTACTGGTGCTGCCTCAGCTCTGGCGGGAGCTTCTCCAAGTGCTTCAGCGTCCAAAGCGGGCAAGGCAGACAGCAAGCCGAAAGCGAAAGCAAAAGGAAAAGCGGATAAAAAAGGGGGAAAGGATAACATTACGGCTCAGAAGTAGGGTCCATTATAGGCGTTTAGAACTTCTTTGTCGTTGTAATAATCATCGGAAGCTTTGTCTTTGTCACCGTCAACAACAACACTTTTTCTTGATGTTCTTTGGAGATCATACATTTCGGAGAGCATGTGCATGAGAAGTATCTCATAAGTTTATCTTTTTCTTCTACTTCACTTCCCTCCTCTAAGGTCAAAGATGACGCCCCTGACGCTACCACGAAGATCAAACTCCCACCGCTGCCGAACAAAGAGGAAGCAGCACTGTTTGAGATTGCGGAACCGCAATCGCTGCCTTTAAATTTGGTGCTGAAGCTTGGGTATCCCTTACCGCGACTGTATTTCAATCAGGCAGCTCTGGCCGAAACGTATTTGAAGATGGTGCTTCTGCGGTTTCGCATGGACCCCAGACCGACAGCACAGAAACTCATTTGGGCCTTCATTGCCTTGGATAGTCAATACCGCAATCTTCGCGTGAGTGCGACGCTACGCGGCATCGGCGAGCGTAGACGGACGAGGATGAAATTTCGAGAAGTGCAAAGCAACGCCATCAAGTCGCAGTCTAAGCGGGAATTGAAACGGAGAAAAGCACGCGAAGAGTTCCAAAGGAGAAGGCAAATGGCACAAGCGGCCAACACGTCTGCGAGAAATTATGGTCGGACTTGTACTTGATTCACTCCAGTAGAAGAACGAAAGACCTCCGAGGAATTTCAAACTATTTAGATTGTCGTTCACCTGTACTAGTACAACTAACAGAGTTAATATAATTTTAATTTCTTCTTCTTCTAATCCTAGCAAGCCGCGACAGCACAACGGGACCGATTAGCTGAAGCGGCCATGGCAAAGGGGAGAGAACCACCGTCGGACCTGGACTGCGACGAGGACGGAGAAAGCGAGTCCAGCAGTGGTGAGGATGCGGAACTCTTGAGGGCAATGGAAGAACGAGACCGCGTTTTGCTGGCTTCATCGAAAAGAGCGAGACGGTACTAGTTTTATCTATAATACTTTCTTAATTTGATACAGATATTAGATTTAATACTTAATTTGATACAGATACTAGTCTAATTTGATAATTTGAAAATTCACGTGATGTTGTTCTTGCAACGATTCTGTCTCTCCAACGACCTCAGTTGGAAGTTAACTGACTGAAGACATTCGATTACTTGTTGCGACGACAATATTATTCGAGAAACTCCACAACATCAACTTCCCCAGGTGTGTTTATGAGACTGGTGTCGGGCGCTTGAACATCTTGAAGTACGAGAGAACTGGTGGCGCTTTCGCTGCGGAACATCCCAACTTCATGGGCGAAGAGTTCGACATCGAACGCGTACTGTTCAACCGCCGCAACCGAAACACACGAGGGGAGCTAGCACAGGATGTATTCTCAGAAAAGATGGACTCGAAGACAGTCCAGTATGCTCTGCGGAAATTTAGAGGACGCCTGAAACGTACGCCTGGTGGAGGCCCTAGCTCGAGCAGCGCTGTGGTGGATAAGAATAAAGAGGCATCGAAGCGGAAAACAGGCGCAAATAGACCTACTATGGTCGAAGGAGAACAGTACTTTTTTAGAAGTCTGCTCTCATTTTGGTCGCTCTTGCTTCCTAGTCAAAAAGGACGGACTATCTTCAGATTCCCTCAGTTTCAATATTGGTTTTCTGCAGTAGATGAAAATGTGTTGAATTCGTTTCCTTCAAGACAATGATTGATTTTTCTGATTCATCTCATTCCTTCAAAAATACCCTCAACAACAGCTCTTCGCCGAGTCCATTGCCAAGGGACCGCACTGATGCCGCGTCATTGGTGTTGGACGGATCGAAGAATGCAAAACGCATGACAAAAATGGCTGTCCAAGCTATGAGCTCAGCGTGGTTGCGAAAACACGTCATTCTTTCGGGTTTGACAAGAGAGGACTGGGGAACAGTCCCAGTACCCTTCGATGAAGGTCCTGGCGGCCACGGGACCTACGGAAACCTATTCTGAGGTCGCTGAGGTGCTCTGAGCCCTCTGAGTTGCCAGGAGTCTAATGGAGGTAGTAACGTTTCCAAGAATAGAAGTGCAAGTGGTTCTTGTAGGATGGCGCCTCTCTAGCGGAGGTAAAGATTCCGATAGAACTGGCTGTCGGAAAAGTCCTTGTAGGCTGGACCGAATGTACTCGTGAATTTGAAAATTCTTTCCTGTTGTTCACTACATCATAGCAAACACCTTATATATAATATTCATCTTCACATGAACATGTCTACAAGTACATAAAGACAACGTCCATGCATCATCGTGAGGATTGTAGTCGAATGAACAAAGAAAGAGCAAGAGATAATTCGAAACTGGAGCTGCACCGATGTTGTTAATTAAGCAATTTTCTCTTCTTCGACATCATTCATGAGCATCTTCATCACTTCCATCATGCATGACATACTTACACGAAAGTCCCCCCTGGGAACCATAACAACCAACTTGTACAGTTTTTGTTAGCCTTTTAGTGTGGGAAGGAAATAGGCACGCGACGATGCGCGGGAGCAATTAAGCTACAACTTTTTTGGCCGACCTCTTAACAATCGCATCCGCATCCCGATTTCCCTCCTTTTTTCAGTGAGTCTGCTGCTTTCGGTTCTACTTTGAGGCAGTAAGCTTGTTGAAACAGAAAAGAGAAAGAGAAGAAAGACAAAGAAAGGAACTGATCTCTACTGCGATATACAAACCAACGTAGTGAAAAACATTCATAAGAAATAAGTAGAAGTTCTTCTAAGACTAAGAAGCAAGTATGCTAAATCATGACAGAGGCACAGCACACATGACAAATTTATAAGACACAAATAGTTCTTAGTAGAGCAAGTTGTAGTTGTTCGTAGCAAAAATATCTTTACCTAATAAATATCATCCTTTCTGAAAGGGAAAACGACAGATGCAACCGATAACATATTATTTAACAGTAAACCTGACGTCAACAGTACACTTGAAAGACTAAAAAGCACACTCGATAGTACAAAAATTCCTGTTGCAGCATGGAAATAGTTCATCAGGCGATCGAATCCCTGTACATATTTGTTTTCTATTTCTAGGTGCTTGTGCACAGTTACAGACATAAGAGCGCAATCAAATGGGAGACTTCCTAGTCACGTCCTTTGGCTTCATGCCTTGTACAGTACCAAGACTTCCTTAGGGCGACAGCACTTGTATGGTTCTCTCTTCGAATCAATCATTTGGAAAGATTCAAAGCTTCACTAGGTAAACAAAACTCGCCCCATCGCGCTTCACATGGTGCGCCGGACACTACGCACACGACAGACGCAAAAGGAAACACAGAATATGGTTGAAAGATTCAACAACGATGACATTCACCGTCAAAAATTCCTCTGAAAGTCTGCTGGCATTACTATAACAAGCACATCAGGCCTCGGTCCCCTCAATGTCAATACGCTTGTTTATCTGGAGGTCCTTGCACGTGACAAATGTCGGTCCATTTCTGACTCTGCGCTCTGGTGCGGCTGTACTTCATAATAGAAGGTTGTAAAAAGTAGAGCACCAGTGCATCTGGATTCTGTATCTGCTTCAGCTCCTCAATCTATTTAAACGAATCTGCGGAGGTGTAATCGGGTGAGTGCGGGAGGAGCGTTTATTTTCGGTTGGCAATATGCGAAGCTGGTGAAGGAGGACTACCTTGTAGCAGTTTCGATTCCCTAGAGGTTCGTTGTAGACAATGAAAAATGGCCCTCATCATCTTCTTGTTTTCATTTTCATTTTACGTTGCGTTTGGCCCTGCACGCCCCCACCCTGGTGTTACTTTCTTACGAATTTGAGTCTATTGGTACTATTTGAATTTGTTTTCGCCAGGCTTTACTCGGTAACGGTATCACACACTCGCGAAAGCAAACCGTGTCTGTGTGTGCTCCAGCATAAGTTTAGAGTTCTTCACTCCCTCGTTGTAGCTATTTTTTTGCTATTTGCATCGATGTCGATGTGACCTTTTTAGGGATTTTAGCTCGTGTAGTCTCCGTATCAAAGAGGACAGTGGAACAACCTATACGATCACCACCTCCAGTAAATATCACGAAAGATGAAGACTCCGAAGCACCTTGACCTGCTATTCTTGGGCCCAAAAACCGCGTCGATCTCAATGAGCAGGATGCTCCTTATGCTTATTACGCATTTCCTATTCCACTTGATTCCTGTTGTAATCGCGTTACATCAGAGCCAGAGCAGTCAAGTCGTACACCTACGCGCAGAGCCGTCTTCTTCTTCAGTTCTTCAACAGACTCGCGATGAAAGTTCGGAAACTAGCAGTGAGCCGGAGCAGGAATTGCAGGGTCAACAGAGGCCCCTCGCAGAGGATTCGACGGTTGAAGTGATCTCATCGTATGGCTCGTGTGAATACTCCGCAGATCAAAACTGCTACGAGGTACAGCTTCACCTGTGCCCAGCAAAGCTTTTCCTTGTTGACTAGTAGTTTCGTTGAATTCAAATCAAATTATTACTTTTTGCATGAGAGCTACAAATATGCCAATAGATTTTTTTCTCCAAGAACTTTCTTCTCGTCCGCAATGTTATCCGCCTTTCTCTCGTCTCTAATCCCGTTCCGGTCATGTCTACCCGCGACGCCATAGTGTGGTGGACGAAGGTCTTTCGGCTAGACAAGCGGCCCAATATCCGCACTTGCATTCCAACGGCCAGGTCTTCATCATTCCAGACGGTAAAGTTTCCGAAGAGGAACTAGCAGAGCACAAACAACGACACGCAGAAATGATGGGCAGAATCGACCATGTTTATGGGTTTTCGTAAAAATGAAAATGGTACTTATATAGATAGAAGTACTGTAGTCGTGCGAGTAAGTATGTTGCGTGGGGGACGTGCAGTACTTCTATTGCTAGTATGGTATGATTGCTAGAGTACGTCGCAGTTTTTTATGGTTCTTGCAGTTCGTTCCAGTACTATGTTGCAAATAGTTGCTAGTAGTTCTAGGACTGGGTGAAGTGCCCCTCAGTTTACTCATCTTGAGTCCCAAATATTCATCGCTGCCTTCTAAATAGTCTCTACGCATGATCTGCATCATCGTTGTTCTTGTCGAACAGGATGTATTTTTGTCATCTTCACAATTTTCATGATTCAGAAGTACCAGACACTGAAGTCGGTAAAGCGACAGCCTCGGGACAGAAGTCTCCTGAAGCACGACAGGCTAGTGAGGCTTATGAGGTATGATGTTAAGGGTATGACTCATACAGGATTGATAATATCCCGCGACTTGGAGACAAGATTTGAGTCTTCAAGAATCGATTAACAACAACAAGGGTTTCTTTTATAACCCTTACCTTGTTGACTTGAGTCAAGACGCAACTACAGTACGTAGTGGAATGTTTTTCTGTCGGTTCTTTCACGTGCCCTTATTTCATCTTTTTTGCCAAGCGTTGGGAAGAAAATAGTGCCTGGAGAGAGGCCTCCTGGGTATTTGACACGCTTTCCGTACAACCTCCAGCGAGCATCACTGCCGTGGACCGGCTACATGAAGTTCACAGATCGCTACGGGCGACAGCAAGATTAAGGCTTGAGAAAATCCATCTTCCACAGCATCGATCTTGGTCTCATTTTGAAGGGGAAAAGGGAACCAAGACGCTGACCGTGATGGATTTAGGTAAGGTCTAACAAGATCTGTGTCGTGGATGGATCGAGAACCCTGGCGAAATGTATCTGGGTGCAAGGCAAGCACAAGAAAATTAGGATTATGTTCTGTGGAAGATGAAATTAATTTTACTGGTCAGAGTCGGGCTTGTGCGAATGCCAGCTGTATTAAAAAGCTGAATGTAAATTATTGAAGAAAGGAAGAAAGCCGTGTTTCATCCACGCCTCGACAACAAAGCAAGAACAAGTTCTGCTACTTTGCTGATGGCCACAGGGACAAGGACTGGCATGAGACTCAGACTTTTTGACTATGACATTTTACTGTTGTATAGTGACTCGCACTAGTAAACGACGACCACCGTCCACCTACTTTCGCTTTCTAACAGAGCCTGGGAGACAAAATGGAGGACATGGAGCCGCAGGTGCTTACCTACGGACAGTGTCCCTCCGCCAAGTGGACCCTAGTGCCTCAGAACTTCCCATCGATGGATGGCCGTTATCTCTTCAACATCGAATATAACGGAACTGGATTGTTTTTATGAAGTTTCACCTCCTTCGACTACGACTTTGGCATTGACATTGTCCTATATGATTTTCCTTGTTCTGGAGGTTTGTATTTCTTTCTAGTAATATACAAGCACTAGAAACTACAGCTAGAAGGAGGAGCTGAATCCTCGTTTCTGAATACTTGATAGATTCTTGACGTAGCTTTTCATCCTTCGAATTCGATGAAGTGAGAATCGCTCCACATCGCGCTGCACCTCCGCCTTTCATACCATCTTGCCGTAACAACGTGCGACGAGCCTGTGTCTGTCACGCCAACGATTTCGACTAACGACACTATGAGTAGCGAAAGCCTTCCGAATCGAGATTGTCATCTTAAGGCTACATACATCTTAAGGCTTCCCCTGATCCGTCTCTATAGGGATCGACTCATCAAGCGTATGCGCACCAATACAAGGGGGAGAATACACTTGAGGCATATTGTTCAGAGGTCTACTACTATTCTCTCGCATACTGTTGAGAGGTCTAGTACTCCACAGGGATGAATTACGGAGAGGTCTAATCGTCATGCATTTCCCATGGCCACGACACCGGTGCTCTTGACGCGTACGAGCCCCACCCTATTCGAGCTGCGCTGGAACAACAACACCTACCACCCTCAGCTCTTCGAACTTTCGGGTATGTTTTTTTGCTAGTTGTATCATTATTTTCTAGCAGACTGTTGTACAAGTTAAAAGTAGTTTTACAGTACTTGCAGTACTGTTCCTGCTTGTTTGAGCAGCCTTCTACTTTCACATCGTCCATTGTCTCATATTTTAACGGCTATCGACACCGCCTTCACTAGGTGCGTTGGATTCGCATCCACGGATTCATTATTCCTTGTCAATCGATGAAACAAACCACATTATCCGCCGGACCAGCGTGCGAGGAACACAGAAGCTCACTCTTGCTCTCTTTATGTGCAAAGAGCTGGATGTGGAAAATATTGTGATTTTCAATTGTAAGTAGATCTAGATATTTTTTGCAACCCTTCCATCCCCCTGCTTGGTTGTTATTGTGTGCGTGTAACCTCCTAAAAGGCAGTGTTGAAAGAAATATGAGCCTCTCACATTATAGAAGATCACTCAACAACTACAGAGAACGACGGGCAATTTACTACGACTACTGTACGACAATACTTCAAATAGATTAAGATAACTAACAAGACTACCAGCTTAAGAATACCACCTCCACATCTCTATTTCTTCATGCTTTTTCCGACGTTGTATTGATTAAGATTACCACATCTCTATTTCTTCATGCTCTTTCCGCCATTGTACTGCGAATGGGTTGGTGCTGGTTACTGCAGTTACGAGGAGGCGCACGAAGCAGGTGACGGAGCGACCTACAAATACAAAAAAGCAGCGAAATTCAGATCGTTGCTCTACTTAAGGACTATTTCCACATAATTACATCCTCTTACATCGACATCCTTGAACTAGAAAATCGGTCAAGGGTGTTCTGAAGAGTGTAATGCTCCTGCAAGCTTTAACCTACTTTGCAGGTCATGAACTGATCAACATCGTGTTTGCGGTTGGTCAGCATAGGTTTGGTTTCATTATACTCTTCTTCTACGGCGTCTTCGTGCTCTTGCTGATGTTGTGCTGTCGCGGTGCGAGGTTCGCCTGCAACCGCTACTACTTCGTCCGGGCGGATACACCAGGTACCTCACTAAATGAAATCTTTCTTCTTGGGCGTGCTGCTAGTAAAAACTGTAGGTTGTGGTCCAGCGCATGCGCATCAATCTCAATTTTGTTGGAAACATGACTTTTCTTGGATAGATGAAGGAGGCAACTGTTTCTTGGATCGTGTTGCCTAGTAATACATGATGCTCATGGACGAGCACTAATGCCTCTTGTAGTAATTCATCTTTCTATCACCATCCCAGTCGACAAACAAGTCCCCTTGTACGATTTATTATTTGGGGTCCGATCTTATGGCATTGTGACTGCGGCTACCAGTGGGGTCAACAACAGTTTGAATCAGAAGGCAACCGATGACTGTGCTGCGATGGATAAGATGCTCGAAGCGCCTCCATGGTACGAAAACGAACATCATTCGATGCCCAAACATATGCGATTAAGGCTCCTAAAATTCATCCTAAAAAAGAAAGATCTTTGAATGACACTTTTATGATTTTCAAGGCGGGGAAAAACAAAAAGGTCAAAGATGCGCTTCAAGGTGAATTTGGGAAAGGCCTAATGCGACCCAAGACACGCGATGAGCATGCACGCCGTGCAAGTCAACAAATTACGAGCTGTTTAAATATATGTACGCAGAAGCACTCATAGAGACATAATTCTTGCCGCTGCTGTAGAATACCTATTCCGATTTCGTACTTCATCTTGCGTTGATGTTTCATCCCTTGCTAGGCGCTTCCAAAAATAATGACGATGTAAATTGTGACTTTGTTCTTGTTGAAACTTTAGTAGGCGTTCCACGTCAATGCACCCAAAGCAAAAGTAGTACATTACGTGAACCAGCACTTACCCTTTTCGCAAAAACGACCAAGTCTGTCATCCTCTAAGACCTCTCATGGGCGGAAGAAGAGACGTGTCCAAGCTTCGAACCTTGTGCACAATGGAGAGGACCTTTCATCGACTGATTCGGATTCCGCTGAAGATGCGTCCGGTCATCCACCTCCTCCACGTCCACCGAAAACGAAAGCAACCGCTAAGTCCGCTTCTGCTTCCTCTGATATGAAGTCCATGCTGGGTGAAAGAGGATGTATTTTGATAGAAAGAACTACTTTCTTACACTACCTACAGAAGTTGACAACTTCTAGTGTAAGAAAGCGATCTATGCAACTTGTATAGATCACTTTCATACCTACGTACGTAGTAAAGAGGAGACTCCCCCCGCCCTCTTGTTAATTTCGTTAGTAGATGTGAATGTGGTGGTTCTTGTAGCTGTAAAATCTAAACCTCCTGAGTTCGCGAAGAGTAGGGCCCCGGCGGGTGCGGGAACACGATCTTCAAGCGCGACCGCGAAAAGCATATCAAACGCGAAAGCAACTGCAACGAGTAGCATGAGCACGAGAAGCTCAGCAGCTTCTTCTACTTCCGCTAATGCGTCTGTTCCTCTAGCGAAGTCAGCCAATGCCTCTGTGAATGCAGCAAAAGCAAGTACCAAAGCAGGAGCAACCGCCAAAGCTGGTCCTGGTGCAGTGTCTGCAGCAGACCCGACTGGATCATTAAGACACCGATTTATAATGGCGCTAAGTCAACTAAGAACTGCACAAAAGCGGTCATTATTGTCGCCTCCTCGTCCTGGAAGTGCTCCGCTTAGCGGCTTTTGCAACTTGCTTCCTCTTGGTTTTTCTGTCTTTTGGTTTCGTTTCATGTGATTCCCCGCGCCCCTCCAGAGTCCACCGCACCAGCCTGCAAGTGTGTGCCTGGGGATTCTGGAGGGGCGCGGGGACTTGGAGGGCGCCCGAGGTTCTTGGCTCGCAATTGGGGGAAGGTTTTCCCGAAGCGAGCGCAGTAGGCGGCGAGTTTTCTGCGGATTCGTATCATGCCCGGCAGGATTGAATTTTGTCCGGATTTTTGCAGTCCTTCGTTGAATTTTCTCCATTCAGACTCCACTTGTCTGTGGTCAGGTTTTTCGCTATAATCGGAGAGGTTTGAGGCAATCCGCCTGAGGTTCTTCGTTCTTGGGCCTTTTGGTCTTGTTCAGTGTTGGACTTTTGACCACCCGGCGCCCCGAGGCTCTCGCGCTGGGTGGGATTAGTTACAAAGAGGAGCGACGCGCTGCCGCCTTTAAATGCTGGCCAGACCACTCACGCGCGCCGCCGTGTGTGCGCAGATTGTCGGGGGGGTTTGCTGGCGTTGTTCGCACTCTTTTGAAGTATTTCAGCGGGGAAGTTTGCGGGGGTTTCGCCGGAATTGAATAAACCTCTCTACTGTTTGCCGCTTTCCTGATCGCTAGGCCATTTTTGATGAAAAAACTGAAAAGATGTCTTCAGATTTTTTTCCAAAAATGGCCTTGCAGTCAGGAAAGCGGCAAACAGTAGAGAGGTTTAGTCAATTTCGTGGCATTTCTCAAGAAGGGCTGGACCGGTTGCCGCTTGAGTTCCAAAGGGCTCGCGCCTCCTCTTTTTGTTAGGTTTCGACGGTGTGGCGTGCTCGCTGTGCCTCTGGTGCTTCCGCAGGTGGCTGATTAGAATGGCGCTAAGTCAGCTAAGAACTGCACAAAAACGGTCACTATTGTCGCCTCCTCGTCCTGGAAGTGCTCCGCTTAGCGGCTTTTGCAACTTGCTTCCTCTTGGTTTTTCTGTCTTTTGGTTTCGTTTCATGTGATTCCCCGCGCCCCTCCAGAGTCCACCGCACCAGCCTGCAAGTGTGTGCCTGGGGATTCTGGAGGGGCGCGGGGACTTGGAGGGCGCCCGAGGTTCTTGGCTCGCAATTGGGGGAAGGTTTTCCCGAAGCGAGCGCAGTAGGCGGCGAGTTTTCTGCGGATTCGTATCATGCCCGGCAGGATTGAATTTTGTCCGGATTTTTGCAGTCCTTCGTTGAATTTTCTCCATTCAGACTCCACTTGTCTGTGGTCAGGTTTTTCGCTATAATCGGAGAGGTTTGAGGCAATCCGCCTGAGGTTCTTCGTTCTTGGGCCTTTTGGTCTTGTTCAGTGTTGGACTTTTGACCACCCGGCGCCCCGAGGCTCTCGCGCTGGGTGGGATTAGTTACAAAGAGGAGCGACGCGCTGCCGCCTTTAAATGCTGGCCAGACCACTCACGCGCGCCGCCGTGTGTGCGCAGATTGTCGGGGGGGTTTGCTGGCGTTGTTCGCACTCTTTTGAAGTATTTCAGCGGGGAAGTTTGCGGGGGTTTCGCCGGAATTGAATAAACCTCTCTACTGTTTGCCGCTTTCCTGATCGCTAGGCCATTTTTGATGAAAAAACTGAAAAGATGTCTTCAGATTTTTTTCCAAAAATGGCCTTGCAGTCAGGAAAGCGGCAAACAGTAGAGAGGTTTAGTCAATTTCGTGGCATTTCTCAAGAAGGGCTGGACCGGTTGCCGCTTGAGTTCCAAAGGGCTCGCGCCTCCTCTTTTTGTTAGGTTTCGACGGTGTGGCGTGCTCGCTGTGCCTCTGGTGCTTCCGCAGGTGGCTGATTAGAATGGCGCTAAGTCAGCTAAGAACTGCACAAAAACGGTCACTATTGTCGCCTCCTCGTCCTGGAAGTGCTCCGCTTAGCGGCTTTTGCAACTTGCTTCCTCTTGGTTTTTCTGTCTTTTGGTTTCGTTTCATGTGATTCCCCGCGCCCCTCCAGAGTCCACCGCACCAGCCTGCAAGTGTGTGCCTGGGGATTCTGGAGGGGCGCGGGGACTTGGAGGGCGCCCGAGGTTCTTGGCTCGCAATTGGGGGAAGGTTTTCCCGAAGCGAGCGCAGTAGGCGGCGAGTTTTCTGCGGATTCGTATCATGCCCGGCAGGATTGAATTTTGTCCGGATTTTTGCAGTCCTTCGTTGAATTTTCTCCATTCAGACTCCACTTGTCTGTGGTCAGGTTTTTCGCTATAATCGGAGAGGTTTGAGGCAATCCGCCTGAGGTTCTTCGTTCTTGGGCCTTTTGGTCTTGTTCAGTGTTGGACTTTTGACCACCCGGCGCCCCGAGGCTCTCGCGCTGGGTGGGATTAGTTACAAAGAGGAGCGACGCGCTGCCGCCTTTAAATGCTGGCCAGACCACTCACGCGCGCCGCCGTGTGTGCGCAGATTGTCGGGGGGGTTTGCTGGCGTTGTTCGCACTCTTTTGAAGTATTTCAGCGGGGAAGTTTGCGGGGGTTTCGCCGGAATTGAATAAACCTCTCTACTGTTTGCCGCTTTCCTGATCGCTAGGCCATTTTTGATGAAAAAACTGAAAAGATGTCTTCAGATTTTTTTCCAAAAATGGCCTTGCAGTCAGGAAAGCGGCAAACAGTAGAGAGGTTTAGTCAATTTCGTGGCATTTCTCAAGAAGGGCTGGACCGGTTGCCGCTTGAGTTCCAAAGGGCTCGCGCCTCCTCTTTTTGTTAGGTTTCGACGGTGTGGCGTGCTCGCTGTGCCTCTGGTGCTTCCGCAGGTGGCTGATTAGAATGGCGCTAAGTCAGCTAAGAACTGCACAAAAACGGTCACTATTGTCGCCTCCTCGTCCTGGAAGTGCTCCGCTTAGCGGCTTTTGCAACTTGCTTCCTCTTGGTTTTTCTGTCTTTTGGTTTCGTTTCATGTGATTCCCCGCGCCCCTCCAGAGTCCACCGCACCAGCCTGCAAGTGTGTGCCTGGGGATTCTGGAGGGGCGCGGGGACTTGGAGGGCGCCCGAGGTTCTTGGCTCGCAATTGGGGGAAGGTTTTCCCGAAGCGAGCGCAGTAGGCGGCGAGTGTTCTGCGGATTCGTATCATGCCCGGCAGGATTGAATTTTGTCCGGATTTTTGCAGTCCTTCGTTGAATTTTCTCCAATATTTTTGTGATGTAATTTATATATTTTGGTACACCTCCTGCTCTAGGTGTAACTAGCCTTCACTCATTTCAAGCACTGTTCTCTCCGCTTCAAAGCATATTTTGGTGATGTGATTGTGAATTTATCCATCAGGTGTTCATCATTATTTCTTCGAACTCGTCTCTTCTAAATCTAATCATTATTGCCCACCATGAAGGAAGCCCAGGGAGCAGAACGACAGCCGGATCAGCGCCTCAACCGACGACGCCGCGTAAGACTGTGACGCCAAAGCAAAAAAAAACTGAGATAAAAGCTACAGCGGAAAAAGCGAAAGCTCCTGCTCCTTCACCTGAGTGATTGCCAAAAGATGTGATGAACAGGCAATAGCACCGAACAACACCACTTGAAGCTAGGAGGAAATTGCAATTACAAGCAGTACGAATACTAGAGAATTAACGATGAGGATGCAACAGAATGAAATCCTAGATTTGTCACGACAAACAGCTTTGTGCACGACAAGAGGTCACCTGGCGAAATATAGACGATGTCGAGCAAGTAGGTCTAGCTTTTCTTGATAACGCTGTGGCAGTTACTCCTGTCACCCTTGACTTCATCGACATGATGACATGATGACAGTGCAACATCGCCGTGGAGGATGCGTCCTGTGCCTCCCTGTCGTGGGGGTCTGCATTCCTAATGAGTGTTTCGCTGTTCATGCGAGGTGGAAGATGATGGCTTTCCCACACAACATCCGACACATGAATCTAAATGAACAGGTGTGGCGAGGGTCACTACGAGGACTATCTAAAAGACGAGTAAAGCAGGAGGTAGGTTCGAGAATTTTATCAACACTGGTGAGCGCCTTTCATCCATAGTCGTGATAGGTAGTTCCTATAGCAAGGTCCAAACCCTACAACACTCCACAGATATGAGTGAAGAGAGGAGGAATAGTCCGGGTTGTCGAGGGAATGGGAGAGAGAAAAGATCCAGATTGCTGTACCAAGCAGGCTTCAGAAGTACTGGCATTCTTAATGAACTTGTACGAAATATGTTGCTCCTCATGCTGGTGAAGATAGGCATCTAGGTTATTCATGTTATCTGATCACGCTCGTAGTGCATCTTCTGGTTCCTCCTGCGCCTCTCAGGTTACGCCAAAATAGAGATTATGTTGTGAAGAGATGAAGTGTTATTTGCATAATATCTTGCAGCTGCATCTCTATCTGGAGGATTGCGTGGTATCTTACCTTGAAGAAGTCTCATTTTGCCTTGCAGCTATCCTAGGACATTTTCGGTGTCTATTATGATACAGAATAAGAACATGATACTAGTAGTCCTCCACAGTTGGATGAAGTAGTGGAACTACTGTGTACAGAAGGTTGAGGGCCACCAAGAGCAGCGGGTGTTGTACGTCAAGCGGGGAACAAGAAGATTTTAACGATCTTCATCTCGATTTGAATTATGTTCCATAATATCCAAGGAAACTATCCCAGGAAAAGAACATGAGCAAGGACATGAACATGTTTCACGCGGTGTTGAAAGAAATCTATGATATCGAAGTGATCGTGATCACGTGGTTGCAGTGACAGTTCTTCCGTGTAGGGCAGCTTGGACACGGTGGTGGGGGAGAAAAAGTGCCTCTAGGATACTAGGGCAGGGCTTCTTGGACATCACGGTGGTGGAAAAAAGTGCCTTCGTTTGGGAGTATGAATGCAGCGGAACAGGATCCCCGAATGGTCATGCCTACGGGGGGCAACGCGTCTTCTTCCACCTCTAGTCAGTATTACTACAATTAAGGCTCCTCCTATTTCGAAATCTACGTAATTCCAGTTGCCTTGAGTAAAGCTAAAAATAAATCCATGTCCTGCCTTGAGTCTACGTAATAATTCCAGTTCGTTGCCTTGAGTAAAGCTAAAAAAAAATCCATGTCCTGCCTTGAGTAAAGCTTATGATATTATAACTTGAAGCTTTCAACATCCTGTAGAATGAAGGTGCAACTAGCTGCTCGATCTGTATCTCGTGATGAATCAAGGTTGATCCACTTGTTGTAAGCGTACGCCGAAACAGCTCATCTAAGACAATCACGCGGAGCAAGCAGGCGGCGGGCATGCAGGTCACCATCATGCCTACAACCAGCACGGCTACGCTGCTGGAGGGCGTGGTGCCCAGATGATAGCTAGCAGTCCTCTGGATTATGGCACCGGAACGTCGAGTGCGGCGCACCATGCTCATGCAGCTGCCGTATGGGCAGGTCACACGACAAGTGCTACTGGCAATCCTCGCGCAGTAGACATGGCGGGGCATGGACACAACATGCAACATCATGGAGGTGCCGCGGCTCAGCATACTACGACAGGCGGTGATTATCACGACCAGTATGCGCAGCATCGCGCGCAAGCGCATCAACAGCAGCAACATCACCATTCTGCTAATAGTGGTTCTTATCAAGATCAACTACAGCACCACTACCACAACATGGAAAATGCGGCCTCGAGTAGCGCAGCATCAGTTAAGGCTTGCCCTAATTCCTCTTAAAGATGCTGCATCTATCACTACCTTTGGCCGTCATTTATCTTAAGAAAACAACAAGTCAAAGGGTGCCAGACTTTCAAGATGCATTTACTTCGGTAAGCGTAAGCTCCTCTAAGAAGTGAGGCTTTGCTGCCCAGGAGCATATGTCTGAGCAAGTGAACAACTGGGCGATGCTGAATGCTGAGTATGCTGCTGAATCCGGTGCAGGGGGCGCCGGATATGCAGGCGTTGCAGGTGCTGCCGCACACCAGCAATACACTTATGATATTAATATAACTTTTTGCTATCAAAAGCGGACTACAACTTCTTCTAATAAACTAGCCTCCACAAGCTTCGCCCGGCTTCAAGTTAGTTAAGCACTTTTCTGCAGCCTCCCACGGGCTACAGCCGCTAGAGTAGAGACAGCCCGCGGGTGAGCTGTTGCACCCTACGAATTAACTACGACAAGAGCCGAGCGCCGACGGTGGCCGACTTAGGTCGCTGCGTCGACTCATGTGCAAGGCATTGCGCTGCCTTCGGTTTTTTTATGAGATTGCCGGGGGGTCATGCAAATTCTTAAGAATTTGCAAGACCCCCACGCCAGTCCAACGAAAAAACCAGAAGAGGGCCACGAGACACGCACAAGAATCCGCAAGCCCCAACGCACGCAAACGCCTCGCGGTGGCGCCAGGCAAGAACGGGCGGCGGCTTTAGCGGGCCAAACAAGACAAAGCATAAGCAACGCAGGGCCGCGCTGCTCGGGTCTCTCTACGCGCTTACACCTGGCGGGGCTTCTTTGTTTCGTCAGATGTCTCTCGTCAGAGACAGACGGGCGCACTTCGCGGGGGCGTGGGGCGTCGCGCTTCGGGTTGTGGCTGAAGCCTCTTGACTGGCTGACGTCTTTCGCCAGGATGGAGACTGAGGCCTTCCATCAGAGTGATGCCGTTCGTCAGACCAACGCGCTGCGCCAGGCTGGCGGCCTTCGTCGGACGACAGGCCGGCGCCCTTCGGCGGACGTCGTGGGCCAGGCTGAGGCGCTTCGTCAGGGTCGGGCGACGTCTCTCGTCAGGCTGACGCCTTTCGTCAGACTGAAGCGCCTCGCTTTGCTGACATTCCTCGCCGGGCCAAGACTCACGCCTTTGGTCAGGTTGATGGCTTGCTTCAGCATGGCGCCGCTGGTTCGTCAGGCTGATGCACTGACCAGCCAGGTGACGCCTCTCGCCAGACCGGCGCACTGCTTCGCCAGGCGTCTGCCTTGCGTCGGTCGGAAGCGGAACAGGCTGCGCGGGGCCTTTCTTCGGGCTGTGGATGTCTTTCCTTCGTGAGATTGATTCTGCCCCTTCGTCAGACTGACGCTTTTCGCCAGACTGACTGCGTTCGTCGGACTGACGTCCTTCTTCAAAGGTCCTCGCTATCTTCGTCGAGGTAGGGCTTCTCGCCACAGGTCGGGCGGCAGTTTTTCTGGCAGAGGTCGTTCGTCCGATGTCTGCCGTCGCGGGTCTCTTGTCTTGTCGGAGGTCTTTGGTCCAGCGGTCGCCCAAGGGTCGCCGTTGGTCCAACGGTCGCCTTTGGTCCAAGGGTCGCCTTTGGTCCAAAGGTCGTCGCACTTTGGTCCAAGGGTCGTCTTACTTTGGTCCAAAGGTCGCCTTACTTTGGTCCAGCGGTCGCCTTACTTTGGTCCAGCGGTCGGCCTACTTTGGTCCAGAGGTCGCCTTAAAAGGTCGCCTGTGGAGTGGTCTGCAGGTCGTCTGTGGTCCAGCTGTTGCCTCTGGTCTGAGGGTCGTCTTTGGTCCAAAGGTCGGCTTTGGTCCAGGGGTCTGCCGTGGTCCAAGGGTCGTCTGTGGTCCAAAGGTCGTCTTTGGTCCAAAGGTCGCCCTTGGTCCACAGGTCGTGTCTGGTCCAAAAAACGCCTCTGGTCCAAAGATCGTCTTTGGTCCACAGGTCGCCTTTGGTCTACAGGTCGTCTCTGGTCCAAGGATCGCCTTCGGTCCAAAGATCGCCTTACTTTGGTCCAAAGGTCGCCTTATTTTGGTCCAAAGGTCGCCTCACTTTGGTCCAGAGGTCGCCTTACTTTGGTCCAGAGGTCGCCTACTTTGGTCCAGAGGTCGCCCTACTTTGGTCCAGGGGTCGCCTTACTTTGGTCCAGAGGTCGCTCTACTTGTCGCCGTACTTTGGTCCAAAGGTCGCCTTACTTTGGTCCAGCGGTCGTCTGGTGTGGTCCAAAGGTCGCCTGTGGTCCAAAGGTCGCCGGTGGATGTGGTCCAAAGGTTAAGGTCGCCTGTGGTCCAAAGGTTGCCTTTGGTCCAAAGGTCGCCATGGGTCCAGCAATAGCAAAGGTCG
>CAJINU010000100.1:141390-175218 GCA_905178165.1 Amoebophrya sp. A25 | reverse complement strand
GCAAGAAGCGGGAAGGGGTCAGAAGTGGGCGCTTTGAGGCCTTCCCGCCCGGCAGCCCCTCGACAGGCCTGGCCAATAAGGTGGCAAGGCTGGACCCCTGTGGCGTGGTCCACCCCAGATCCATCCACAGGGGGGGGGGGGGCCTCCCTCCCTGGTACATATATAACTTTTGGCTATTAAAAGCGTACTACAACTTCTTCTGATAAGAGATTCTAGCAGAGGTCGACACTATCATAGCATGATATATCATTTCAGGCATTGATTATCACTAGATTTCTTGGAGATCCTCGTGAAAAGACCCTTGTTTTCTAAGGCAGCAATTCGGCCGCGTCGGCGTCCGGTTTTTACGTCGGGAACAACCATGGCCATATCGATTACCACCCAAGCTATAATAATTCCTCTGGTGTGGATGTCGATACGTCCTCTTGCATGGTGCACCAGCATCAACACTCGACCAGCTACAACAACACCAACAACAACAGTTTTACCGAAGACGAACAGAATTTGCATATTATGTTCAAAACAGGATAAAAAAGTGTACTTCAGATACTCAAGGTCAACAAGAATGTAGGCAGAATTTAGTTACAAGTAGGTGGAACCTGGAGCTGCCAGAGCCTAATGATAATTTAGCTCTTCAGTCTGGTACTCTAAAGAGTAACAGCTGTGTTCCAGATCTCTTGAGTATGAGCACACTTTTACCGTTCATACATATGTCACAGGGCTCCGCTGCTCATGCGGGGGCTGCCCAGCAGCAGAACAATGTGAATGAGAGTACTTATCATAATGGTGGAACATCAGGAGCAGGTGGTGCTAGCGCTGCAGATGCGTCTGCGATGACCCAGCAGCAACAGCACAGCTACAATGCAGCTGTCACTGGAGCAGGTGCAGCGACATCAGCCGGTGGTTACAATGCTCCTCAGCACTATGCCGCAGCGCATCAGCAGCAACAGCAGGGATATTTTCAAAACGGAACAAGTGCAGCTGGAGGTGCTAACCAGCACACGGCGTATTCGACTTATCACGAAAACACAGCTGGTGCTCATCATCACCAATTATACCAAAACACCTCTGGTGGAGCAGGTGGTCAAGGAACAAACTCGTGGGGAACCTCCTATGTTGACCAGCGTCAGGGAGCACAACAGCACCCCTCGTCCTCGTATATTAACGGCTACAACTATAATCTTCACGTTACGAGGACCACGGGAGGTTCAGCATCAGATGATGAGCATCAACAGGTTGGCACAATGGACTACAATCACATGCATCAAGGCTTCGCTGCTCCTTCCAGTGTAGCAGCTGATCATTACCATCTCCATGGTGCTACTATTTTTAAGGCTAATTACCGGAGTCCATCTCCAGAAGCATCCTGAGACCTCTGCTCTCCGAGGGAAAGCTAGGCCCAGGACAGGTCTCCGGAGTAGCGATTCCGGGAAGCTCTAATACTAGCGGTTACAATAAGGATACAGCTCATCAACGAGACGCTGGTGGCGCAGCTTCAAGTTCGTCCATGAACAACGGAGGTTACAACCAGCATGAAAGTGCTGATGGAGCGGGAGCGTCTGTTGTATCCTCCGCCGCAGGCGACCACTACCGTGCATCGGCAACATATGGAGCCAAAATCTCTTATCATTCTCATGCTTCTCGAGTAGAAAAGAGTGATAATGATAATGGATTTTGGCTTTATACAACGGGAGGTGGCGCCACGACTGGCAAGGGGGGAGCTGGCACGTACTCCAGTGGTAAAGGCAGCAGCCTCCATGATCAATATGGAAGTTCATCTGCAGGTGCGAGTGGAAAACAGGGAAAATTATCTTACAATACTTCTACTTCTAAGAGCAGCAGTTACAACAACAACAATAGTAGCGCTCAACATCATGCCGGATCAAGTGCAGCAGGGAGGCAACAAGGTGGAGCGCAAAACCATGGAGGAGCGCAAAACCATGGAGGAGGGGGTGGTAACGGAAGCCACTCCGACTCGTATATTAGCAATAAGGAGCACCCTACATCATCTGGTTACCCTAACCCATCACCCGGTTACAACTCATCTGGAGGCTACAACACATCATCATCTTCACATGAGAAAAACGATTCTCTACCAGCAGCTTCGTACGGCAGAAAGGGAGACAAGGGACGACACCAGAGCAGTTCCGGAGGCTGGAACGGCAAGCAAAGTGGATGCAAGCAAACATCTGAGAACACCGGTTCCGCCTATACTAAGGGCAACGGTCATCATCCCATGATCGCTTCATCAGGGTCATCGATGCAGAACCACGGAGGATCTGGGGTCTACAACACTCAACATCTTCGATCTGGCACTAGTGGCATTAAGGGTTCTTTCCATGTTGCATTTATTTCTCTCCTATCTTCATTCGTGACTTGTTTCCCAAGAGGAAAGAAGCGCAGGATCATGTTTGGTGATGTTCTGAAAAGTGGAGTAGTAAGGAGCGCTTCTACCAGCACTAACTAGAGCATGCCTGTCCCACACAACCAGTCGAAGATGAGTAAAGGAGCAACATCCAGCGGATCCTACAATGATTCCTGTGAGTACAACAGCAACGACCACAACAACTACAAATACAATAGCACTACTTTAGGGGTTCTCACATTACATCCTTCACTAACATGACCCCTGACTCTTTTTCCACTATCAGAGGCAGAAGGAAGTCAGGGATAAATTTATGTTTTGAGGAATGCAATGTCGGAACCTCTAGTCACCAGCACTTCCGCAGGTCACCACCAAGGGCAACAAACGCACCACCAGACAGGCGGGGGTGGGTCCTCCAAGCATCAAAGAGAACAAAGACGCGATCATCGTGCGCCTAGCAAGTCTTCGTACGATAATTATTCCTCTGGATCAGCAAGTGAAGGAGGGCCAGTGAGAGCCAGAACGGCGGCTTCCAACCACGATCATTACTACAACAACAGTAGTACTACACGAAGAGCAGGGGAAGGACCAGCCGGAGGAACTACAACATTAGGGGTCTAAGTACTAGACCTAGACTTCTGGTGTTTCTGTTCTTACTGTAAATTTTACAGTTCGTAGTTGCGCCTCTCTTTCTGTTACCGTTACTTGTAAGGGAGAACAGGGGCTGCATAAGCAACATTGCTAACGGGGTACACTAGCAGTTGTAACACCAAAATCGTCCTCTAACTACAGCCGCGTGGCCTGAGTCGTGGGTGCAGTCGGCGTCGTCAACGGGCGCAGCTCCTTACCACAACTCCTCGACAAATGCATCTCGAGGAGGTAATAAGTATCAATCACATCACCAGAACCATGGCACTTCTTGTGGCCCTGGGACTGGTGTTGACAGTGACCACCACTACAACTATCGTCCTGGTGCCTATGGTGATGGCGCGCCTGGGTTAAGTAGCAACCGAAACTTTTCGTCGTCTCGTGGAGGAGGTACTAGTGGAGGGTATAACAACGACTACAAAAAAATAAACGACTTTCATGATGTTGACGGATACGACACGTATGACAAGTATCACGACAAGTATCACTACAAGTATCATGATACTCACCACAACGCATCATCAAGCCATGACACTTTTGCGGACCAGAGTGGTGCAGGTCACAATTCTGGACCACGTTATAGGAGTAGCGATCATCGCGGAAGCCGTCAAGATATGGTTATGGCAATGGGTTTACATGCAGGGAAGAGAGAAAAACTTCGCGTATCAATACATCAAGAGGCCAAATTCCAGCAGACTATCTCTTTTAAAGCATAGAAACTAAACAAAAAGCAACAAATTGAAAAAGCAACCTAGTTCCTAGTCCATCCCATCCATTCCATTGTCTAAACTCTGCTATTTCGTAAGCAAGGGAATAGAAAAGTACCGCACAGAGATGCGTACTAGCATACCTGCACGAGCCGGCTTCGATGAGACGCAGCTTCCACCAAATGGTCGCTATTCGCTTCAGAAGCCTATGCCCAGAGGTGCAAAGGGAAAAATACGACAGCAACAAAAGTACCTAAAACAGCTGAATTCTACCTGATGGTGTCTTCAAAATGAAGCGTACCACTACGACTACCACTAGCACTAGCATGTTTCAATGAACAAAAACAATTTGGACTACTTAAAAAACCAAACCTCCTTGTGGCAGGCTAAGAAGCCTAAGTCCTCACTGTTTTTCACTTACAACAGACGCTAGGTGTTTTGTTTTTTTGTGGATGTTGTTTGATCCTCACTTACAACAGGCGCTACGTGTGTTGTTTTTACGTGGATATTGATCCCGAAGATAGCTTCGTTGTGGTCAAACGCATTCTGGGAAAGCATGGGAACAACATGCGGCGCGTTGCCGTTCACTGCGAGTCAAAGATTCGGCTTCGCGGACGTGGCAGCGGTTTTCTAGAGGGTCCAGATCGAAAAGAATCAGACGATCCACTGCAACTGCACGTCAGCTGTGTGGAGTATTTTTTACCTTCCAACATGATGTGAACATTGATTCATCGTAGGATCATGTTCATCTTAACAATAATGGGCAGCAGCAGCAGCTGCCTCTGCAGCATTGTCTCCTCTTCAATATTCCTCTTTTCTCAATCCTCCGCTTCCCACGACCACACCAGCAACTACGAGAATTATCGTCGAGCGATTGAGATGATCACGCGATTGTTAGAAGATATCTACAGCCACTATCGGCGTTTCTGTCGCCAAATGGGACGTGAAGAGGCGACTCATCTCCGTGTAAACTTCGAAGAAGTTCGTAGGGATGACTTGATGTTTAATCTTCTTCCAAAGATGGCCCATCGCGGTAAAGATGGAAATGAACCTTATGCATGAGGAGCAGGGTGATGCACGAGTCTGATTTCTGAAACTGCAAAATTGTGGTGAATCTAGTTCTACAAATTCAGTTTTAGCTTTCTTCATATGTGAGACGTCTGATTCTGGGTGGTGTGCAATCTCCTCAATCTCTAACGTCCGGGCTATGCGGGTCTGAGCGGTGACGATGTGGAGCGTTCAGCATGCGAGATCCTTCCAGCATACGGGGCAGGCCTATATCCAGAATCTGAGTCACGACTCCAAAGCCCCCGAGGACATGGGGAAGACGTAGACGGATTAGAGATTACGGCTCCTCTTTACATTCTCGACACACATTATTTTTCTATGTAGCATCTGTTTTCATTGTTTCACAACCTAACCTAACCTAACCTAACCGACCCTAACCTAACTTAACCTAGCCTAGCCTTGTTTCAGTTTTCAACTGCTTGGCTTCTGAGAGTCCACACTGGGCTTATCTGCTCCTGTGTCAGGTTTCTGCTTGGGTTCTCAGATGATGATACTTACAAAAGACAAGAAGTGGAGCTGGAGTTAATCTTCTAAGAACGACCTACTAGACGAATTCGAAGACAGTCTAGACCGGCAAGATGGTGAGTTTGGTGGTGACAAGAAATACGACAAGGTGGAAGGCGAAGAGAGGCGAGAACAACGCGATGTACTTTTAGAGCTGGAAGAGCACGAGCACGATGCTGATGTGGAAAACCTTTCCGAAGATAACATTTCTGAAGAAGGAGCAGCTCCTGCGTCATTCATTAAGGCTACCGCTTGCGCATCCTCAGAATCATCGATCCCTGGCTCTTTTTCTACTACTTGAAAATAAGAGGAAGATAGGGACTTTGTAGCTCTAAACTCAAGGTCAACGCCACCTCGACTGCGAATGAGAACGCTGATTTCGAAAACAAAGTAGAGGAACTCGTAGTTGAAGATGGTCATGAAGTTGCAGAATTATGGGTAGGCCAAAGGCGTTCACGTTACCGCTTGTTTTGCCGTTCTTAAGGGAGAGAGGCAGAACAAACGGGGGACGCGAACACCAAAAGCCTACCTCTAATGGAAGGCGGTTCTCATGTTCATGCTGAGATGACGAAGAAGGACTTGGCAAACAAAACAGAGAAGAACATCAAGGTGGAAAAGGACACTCTTTCTACTTATACTTAAGACTGCTCCTCCCAATCAATCTGATCTATCTTAAGATGAAAAGCAATAGTCATCCTAAAATAACGAGAGGCTTTGGTTTCAACTTCAAGGGAAACAAGAGGGGTCCTGCAGCAGGATGAGGATGTACAACTATCTTAAGATAGAGGGAGAGGGAGCTTAGGGCGAAAGCGAACTCTAACTTTGCGAGGACGCAGCTGTGGGCAAGAGTGGCAGCCCAGACACTACCAAGAAAGGTGCCAGTCGAGAACCTAGCCGAGATGTTATTAAGGATAGGTAGTTTCAGCTTTAGGTGTTCCTCTTCCTGTTGCTACACCAAATAAAGCCTGGAAGCAGGCAGAACGATAACGCGTCGGGCTAAGGTAACTTCTACGCCAGGCTTAGCCTGCTGTACCGCTAAGATTATACGGGGCGACCGTGAAGAAGCTGGCGCAGCATCGGCACCAGGTGGGAGCAATGTTCTGAGAGGCAAGAAGGGGCCACCTGAGCCACCGCGTCCTCTTCCTAAAGGAAGGACGAACAAGGCACTTAAACTCATTTACCTTCACTGGCCCGAGGACATCAAACCAAACAACTAGGACAACTTAAACCTGTCACTTATACCTTACTTTATAAATCTTTACCTTTTATGGCCAGGTTAGAGGTACCAACAACCCATCTTTTAGAACATCTTTTGCCTATTCCAAAAAGGAACTGGCTAAAAGATGGCGTAAAAGATGGGTTGACGGTACCCATAACCAGGAGTAGATTCTTCTTAATTCTTGTTGCACCGGGTAAAAATTTGTAGTCTGATTAACTCTCGTGTTTTCTCGCACTGGTCTCTCCCGTAATGTAAAGTGATAATTTTCAACAAAATGCTTAGTGTGTGTCGCAGAAGATGCACGCACAACCGTGTACTAAATAATCTCCCATCCACCTCTATCATCTCGTACAACAGGCCACGACGCCCCCAGAATCGGAGCTGACGGCATTTCAATAGAAGCTACTTTATCGGAGCTACGAAAGAGAAAGTGGTCGTATGTAGCGATTCTCGTTGGGAAACAGGAATGATTCCCAGTCGTGAAGACGTACTACGAATTGATGGAAGATGACTCCTAATTACTTGATGACTTGGACGTAATTGACACGTAGGTTGTACTGTTGAGGGCAGCACTTCTCTTACTATTGATTCATTTAGCATAATCATTTGACAAGTACTCATCTCACACGAGGATGATCATGGTTTGAAATTGAAGTTAGGGGATTTATCTCCGTCCCTTGGCTGCAGCAAATATTGTTAGAAGATGGAGTTGTAGTACCTATAAACTTATACGTAATTTTTATAGCATTTAGAACGTACTTGGAACTTCGCATCCCTTTCTCACCAAAAAACTACAGCGGGTGGCGTCTCACATTGGAACTGGATATATTTTTTCTGTAACTCAACTGAACTCGTTGTTGTTTGTATCTAAATTAGTTTTTCCTGTGATCATTTACGTATTGAGATTGAGGATACACGACTCGAATCCGATTTGTACATTGTGATTTCCATCATATTTGTCCATGAATTAGTACGCATCGAAATTGATATTGTGCTCCTGACATGCTTAATACAGAATCATTATGCTGTTGGAGTTGGTGTAAGTTTGTCCTTAATATACCATAGCTACCTACAAGTACAAACGAAGTACTCCATATGAAAAAATAAAGGTCGTCGATCATCGAAGAAAATCAATCTTGTTGCACACTTTCACTGACGCTCACAAAAGATGAGTAAGGCTAAGGATATTTTTTTCAAATAGTATTTTGACAAATACGTGTCTGAACACTTTGACCACTCGCTGTACTACTTAATCTTAATCTACTAAGATGTTTGTTGTTGTAGTGATCCTCCGTCATGGAAGATAGAAAATTATGCTATCAGAAAATTGTTTTTCATTAGCAGGGACTGACACGAGAGCAGCAGGTATGGACTTCATGAAAAATTAGTTTTTAGAAGTTCTAGAAGAAGAAATTGAAATCGAACAGGAGGACCGGTCGAAAACATCACTAGGAAGTAGATAAACAACAAATGTGTCCATCACTCAGTTTGATCATGATGGGCTGATGCCTTGCAGTATTGTCTTACTGCTTCGTCTGTTTAGGAAAAAATTAACAAAAATACAAAAATTCAAATTGATTTGATATTTGTCTCAACGTTCGGTCAGTGAGTATGATAGGTATTGCTGGATCTAAGATTGCTATAGTTGTGTCATCAATGCGAAGATGGGCATGGGCCACTTCTGTGTTAAGGAGGTGAAGGAGCCACGATGGACATGAGTGATCGGATGAACAACGGATTGACTTCGTCAGAGACAGTCAGAAGAACGAAGGGCACAATTTGCTCGTTAGACCATGATATTTTGAAAATCTCAGAGGCTGACTCGTGTGGAAATGACCACGAGAACAGGATTTAGTTTTGATATTTATTCACATGGATTGCTTGGCACCCTGACCTGATCGAGGCCAATGAACCATGAAGAGACGAGGATATCTGCTTCAACATTTTGTCGCGAAGATTGATGTTGTTTGTTGTCACATTGATCTGCGGTGGTCTTGCCGATGATTTTGCATAATCATTTGAGACGCACTGATGATGATGATGACGGTGGGAACGAGCGGACCACGCGCCCTGAATGTGACACACATTCAGGGATGGTCGACCGAGTGCTCTACTCGTAGTCTCACTCTCCCAACTCTTGCGAGTGAGATACGATACGGTGGACGGGACATGGACGTGAAAGAAATATCTTCAGGACAAGAGCGTGTCCTTCTTCAATTATTAAGGACGTGAAAGAAATATCAGGACAAGAGCGTGTCCTTCTCCATTTTCATCTTTTCTGGCTCTTCAATGGCTTTGAGCGCTCATCTCCTTGCAGGTGAGCCCACTCCCATCCTGCCCAGTTAAGGCGTAGAAACGATGGAGGAATCTCACTGTCTGAGCCTAGACCGGTTTCAGCCTAGCCCTTGCAGCGTCAGTCTGAAAGGTGTCAGTCTGTTGTAGTTGTAGTTCTCCTCCGAGAATTATGATGCAGTAGAAAAAATTAAAATGGTAATGGAGGAATGATATTGATCGTTACAACAACAGCTTAAGCTATAGTGGCACTCTCAAAAAACTTGAAAACTAAAGGAAAATCGTCATGCCTCGTCCAGTATGCGCGAGTCACTTTGGGCGCCTGTCCTCACCCGCCTGCTCAAAAAATTGTTTCTACAACTCAATATTAACTAGAACACCTACAACAACAGGTTACGGTACACCACGACCAGTATCAATGAGGGGGACGTCCTCCCATAAGGAGCAGTCCACCTGCTCTTGGTTCTCGACTACTGCAACAAGTAGTTCCTCAAGTACAAGTAGTACAAGACCCTCATCCTCCACTCCGCATAGTTCAGAGCGTTCTCCTTTAGGGAGTCGAGACGCCATGGTAGAGAACACAGGTTCCGTTGCTAGGGACCACCTCGCGAACGAGAGGACGTTTCTGGCTTGGGCGCAGGTCGGCCTGGCGTTCACTGCGGCTGGCACTGCACTTTTTTCGGCGTATCAAACTGAACGGGAAGTATCAAGTAAAGTACGCGGCATCATCCAAGATGAAAATAGTACGAATGCAACCGATACTTCTAGTTCGAGTTCAAGTTCTCCTGGTGCTCCTGCTGCCCCGAGCCCGACAAGGGGAGTTGGAGCAGTTCCAACAGATAGTTCTCAACATGTCCCGACCCCGATAAGGGGAGCTGGAGCAGGAAAAAAACCTGTGGTTGTGGCGAGGAGCACCCTCACTCGAGAAGAGAAGATAGCCATAGGTGCGGGACTTCTCTGGCTAAATGGTGGCATCCTCCTTGTTTACAGCTTGTACAGATATCGCTCGGTACAAAGTGCTTTGATTAAGGCTAGACACTCACTATCAATCTGGTGTGAGGATTCCAGAGTGGAGTCTTCCTCTTCAAGGTCAAAAGTCAAGGGAATTCTAACCGGGAGGAAGGGAATTCACTCAACCGAGGATAGCGAGTGTATAGCGTTAATCTGAAAAGGGGAAAATTCATTCTCGCGAAAAGAGGCTTGTTTGCAGTCACCTTTGCCACTGCTCTGTGCACGTCTGGGACACTTGCAATGGTCTACACTGGATAGGATAGAAGAGACAAGAAGAGGAAGACAGTCTGCAGTGAAGAATATTGCTCAGAAGCCTGTAAAGATAATAGTACAAAGAGAAACTACTTGGACTTGCAGCCACTCTGTTGAGCTTTCTGAAGTTCAGAACTAGGGAGCGACACTCCTAGAAAGTGCTTATTTTGCTCTTCCTGATTCATCAGTGTTGTACGGTGTGTCGTGGTCAACCATGCTCATAAGATAGATCAGTAGCTATCGAGGAAGACAGAGGAAAGGGCATCGGTGACGCGACTTGCGAACGCAGTGTGGTATTGGGATAAGTGTAGATGTACCTATGTATAAAAACATCTTCGAAAACTGCATTCTTGTGTTAGTTTTTAATCGAGATACGTTTCATTGAATGCCATGTCGGGATTTGAGAGCGAAGATAGTTTCAGAAACCAATCATGGCATCTGTGAGCGAGTAAATCGTTACATTGCAGCATTGCCTCTCGACCTTTCGAAGATGTTTTGTCAACTGTCCATGGTAGCTCGTCAAATCACGTACCTACACTACCAAATCACGAGAATCGCTACACTAACCAAAAACCAGAACCTGCGAGAATGAAAAACGAACCACAGAAAAACTCCTGCACTTGATTACTTGTTTCTTACTCCAATGCTAGAGGTACATGAGAAAAAATTGATCGGAGAGTCACTACTACAACAAACAAAAACAACGATTGGCATCCATTTTGCTCAAAAAATAAATTGCTGTAAAACAAGAACGACGACTTATCTTTTTCACATTACAACATGGCGCATTTTTAAAGATGCAGTTTCCGCTGCCGAAGCCGCCCCGTGCGCGTAAGAAGAGCATCGCCCAAGATGCAGAGGAGCAGGAAATTCGTGCCGAAGTCGAGCGTCAGGCCGCTCAGGACCGCTATGCCAATTTGCTACGGAAGGACAATGCGCGGCAGCTCGAAAAGCTAGTATCTCCTACCAAAAAGCGCTTTCAGCGTGGTGCGCACACGGTTCGGCGCGCGAGTAACGCAATCAATGCCTTCCGGGATGCTGCGCGCCTCTTCAGCGGCTCAATTTCGCCAAGCGGTGTCAGAAAGCAAGGTGGAAAAACATCTTCTAGTACTGCGGTTAGGGCGTTTGGTGGACGTGGAGCAAGCAGCGCCAGCGAGGACGAAGCGGAACTGAATACTCTGCGAGGAAAATTTGGGGGGAGCAGTCCGAGTAGACAGGGTCGTGATGAAAATGGAGGCAGTCCGAGCAGAACTACTGGTGGGCGTTTCTTCCGCGAGATGGTGCGGTTGGGCGTACCAGCTTCGCCGGGTCGGCCTTCGAAGACGCGCGGATTGGGCGCTTTGTGGCGGGCGCGGCAAGCGGTGATCGATCTGGCCGCTGGGGGAGAAGAAGGAGGGACAGGTGAAGGCGGGGCGCCGGCTAAGGGTCAGAAGCACATTGACCTAGCTGCAATGGCTTTCGGCCGTAAACGATCGCTCTCAACCGGTGCTCTCATGGAGACGCAGCAGCAGCAACCCGCGTCACAAGGCAAGAAGCTGCGCAGTCGAAGCAACAGCGTCGACGACACCAGTAACATCATGACAGGGGGCGGTATGAGTATGATGATGCTGGAAAGAAGACTGGGCGACGATGAAAGTGAGGACGATGATGACTCCTACAATTAAGGGTTGGAAGTTGGCGACCTCTTTAGAGGCATCTCTATGGCTTCTTCAAGTAGGCAAGCCATGGATATGCGAGCTAGAGACGCCAACGCTCAACCCCTAAGACAATGTGAACGGTGTCCCTACTCGAGATCGAGTCACAAATACTCGTGGTCCACCAGCAAGACGCGGCGTGCCTCCGGCTCCCGTTCTTCCGAAACAGGCGCTCGCGTACTACCACGACGACACTGTTGGCGGTGACGAGGAGGAGGTGGACCTCGATGCACGAGCAGAACTGCGGGAAAGGCTGTGGAAGGAGCAAAAACAAGAGGAGGACGAGCGAGAGTATCATTAAGGGCAGGTTTTTGCCGCTCTCGTTGATTTTTTACTGGTATATATAATAGAGTAGGTACTATCGTACAGCTGGCACTGTACACAAGATAGTGCACCAACGTGATCATACGATAAGTCTAAGAGTCAGCAACTAGTGCTGCTTGTAATTCTCGGCTCTTATCTCACGCTTACCAAGTATTGCGGTTCGTCTTGACTGATGTCCTAAGGGAAAATGACAACATTCTTCATAATTAGACTAGATCGGTGTCCTCGTGGTCTGTCTTGCCTATGTCGTCGGTTTCGATGTTCTTGTGATGCTTCAACTTTTCCTCATACTGTTATTACGGTTCGTTTTGACTGATGTCCTAAGGGATAGGGAGAATGGCAACATCCTTTATACTTCTGTAAAGGAAAACGACCTAAGAACACGTGCTCTAATGTCAGCAGGAGCTAGAACGGCAGGAAAGACGCCGAACCAAATCCCAGAAGATTCCGAATCATACACTGAAAAACATGCCGCGGAACCTCAAGGACATGATTCCAACATGGGAAGTCGCACAGCCAAGAGGTGGAGACTTGCTGCTCATGCGCACACTAGGCAAAATTGGAGTGGCCGACGCGAAGTTACGGAACAAAGGAAATAGATTTAGATGCTACCATGAATATTTAATTGTACTATCTAGCTACATACAATGAATAATATTTAATTGTACTATGTATCCATGTGATGGATACTCCACCATGTCCATAGTCTAAAGTCTCTCAGTTCAAAGAGACCAAAGGTAGATAGGCATAGCTCATCAAGATCAATTGTTGTCTTCCCAAATTATAACCCAGTGGTCACACACTCGTCAAAGATACGCACACTCTTCTCGTAAGTACACCTTTCATCACAGCGGAAGTTGGGCGATTACAAGAACGCGCTGATGCGTTATAATGCTTGGAAGAGTCCTCAATGCGCGCCAGATCCGATCCCCAAGATACACCCTCGAGGAAACCAGAAGGCGATCTCCGAAGTTCACGGTTCTGGTGTCGTCACACTGGAGGCTGCGTGGACCGAGGGTCTGAAGAAGAAACAGGAAGAAATCAAGGACATAAAACGTCGTGGTGGCGACATGTACTCCGAAAGTGGATGGAGTGTCTCAAGCCCAGTCCAAGACGCGGAAGCACATCTGAACCCTCTGACTCGTGTGCAAGACCCAGAGCTGTTGAAATTGGAGAGGCAGCAGATGAGGGAAGAGCAACAGGAGAGAGAACAACAAGCGGAACGCGAAGATCGATTTCTGGCAGAATTTAGAGGTGGTGCTGGAGGAGCTGCAGGGTCATTGAACAGTACAACCACGGGTGCAGGCACTTCGGCAGCAGGAGGAGGAGTAGGAGACTCATCGACCATGGCAGCACCCCCATCACAAAAATTTAGTATCTTCGATAAATTAGGGAAGAAAGTGCATTTTAGCGATGGATGGCTGCCGGATGAAGAGGACGATGGGGACCTAGAAATGCGTGGCATGAAGATGAAAGCAAAGAGCTCACAGACGCGCGTCATGACTAGGTTGGAGCTGTTGGAGAAAGAACATGCGCTACAGGTACTACATCTTCAGCAGTGAGTTATTTTGTTGCACCGTGTACCTGTATGCAACGTGTCGCTTTGATACGCCACCTTGTTGATCACAGTAAATAAAGATGATGTTGCCAATCTAGATTATAGGCTTGTAAAATTGCTTCATGTCTTTTCCCTTGTAATCAGATCCTTCTTGAATCTTCGAGTTCGAGTGGCACACTTCCATATTAAGCTGACTTCTAAAAAATGAACACTGTAGTTGTAGTACATGAAGAATCACTCAAAGAAACGTCGTCAAAATTTCTGAAATTATTTGACAGAGCGGAAAGGAGCAGTTGGCCCTGCAGAATGTCTCTTCCCCCTATGTGGATGACTCACCAAGCAAGAAGGGACTCAACCCGAGTCGCAAGTCGGCTGGAGGTGGAGATGCCTACGCAAAGCCCCTTGATGATGAGTACCTCGACGCTGACGGTAATCCTCTACCACTAGAATGGCGAAAAAACGAGCGCGCACCAATTACGATGGCCCGAACCAACAATCAGAAGGTTGACGTAGTCAAAGAGGAGAAGGACGGAGGGAATGCCACTGACTGGCGCAAATTGCCTCCCGTGTTTCGCCGCAACGTCATCGGCCTCTACTTTTTTGCTGGTGGTGTGGCTCTGTGCATAGTACCCTACAATGAAGCTGGAGAAAAGTATGCGGGAAAGACACCTTTTGTTACGGCTAGAAATGATTTTTTCGCACGCGCGGGATTGCAACTTTGCTTCCTTTTCTAGCGGAAAGAAAACCAGCCATCAAGTGACGGAGTGCGCTCAACACTTTCCTTCTATCATATTAAGTACAGATGGATGACGAGGATCAACATTAGAAGGCTCTGCTCTATGCTACTATTGTTCTCTTTGTCCTTGCAATTCCGATCATTGAGATAGGAAAATCTTTCTCGCCAAAAAGAGGATCATGGCATGCAAGATATGAAAAGAGGTATTTAAGTACTTAAGACTATTATCTTCATAGGAATACGAATACTGCATCTGTTCTAATACGAGTGTTGTATAAGAAGTACGACTATATCTCTTCTAGTACTAGTACTAGCTCTAATTTGAATTGGACAGACGCACGATGCCGATTATGGCGGTTCGGTGACCGCTGTTCTGTATGCTCTACCGACGACAGCTGTGGCGCTGGCGGCGCAAAATTTACCAACGGTTGCCTTTTTGACGTCTTGATCAGGTACAACAACCCAGAGACCGACCAAGAGGAAGAAAAAGTTGCCACTGGAGTCTATAATTATGGTGAACGAGGAAGGTGCTTTGTTCCGAAACTCAACAGCATGATGCTAGTAGGCTCAGTTTTCCCATAGGGGAAAACGAGGCGCCAAGGATGAATGTGGCGAAGGATTTGCGAGCGTAGTTGTAGAAGTACGAACTGCTCTAATCTAACCCAGATTATCGCTGGAGTAACGAGAAGCAAGAATACAGGCTAAAGCAGGATCCATTCAGCTCCTGTCCTGCGGGCCGTGCTACCTCTTCGGGGCTTCGATTACCCCGTGATGAAATGCTGGCACTGAATGACAATTGCTGCGGCTACCACCGACAAAGTGACAAGTATGAATGGAAGCGAATTATAAGCGATTGATTCTGATTTGAATACTACATCGGAAGCAGTTGTATCCGAAACCGTACTACTAGAACTCGAGGATCTCGACGCGAGATGTTTGAGAAGTTGTATCTATTTACAGCATGAGCATTTAGTAAGTACTCTTCTAGAACAAGTAGAACTTCTAGAACAAGAAACACTTCATTTCTTCTCTTTCATACTCCTCTCTTCTGCGACGTATGGGGACAGGGGAGCACGAAAGCCACTTGGCCGTGCCGCGTAGATCACAAGACAGTTGTATGGTTCTGGTATTTTTGGTATAACCTGAGTTGGATCCTAAGGGTTCTCTTCTTGTTTTCCCTTATGATCAAACTCAGGCTATACCAAAAATACCGGAACCATTCAACAGTAGACACAGCGCATAGGATAGAAGGGACACCACCACCCGCAGAGCACTGGATGTTCGGTCATGGCATGCAAGAATTTTTCACCTACGCTGGACTCTGCTTTGCCTCTGCGTTTTTGCTTTGGCGGGTCTACGTGTGGCCTTACTGGTTCTATCAGGCCTACAGCAAGCGACAGCGGAAAGTCGAGGCCGAGTTGCGTCGACGCGAGCTGCAAGAGAAAAGGAGGCTGGAGCTTGTAGCCAAGGCAGTGCCCGACAAGAAGGTTTTCGTGACACGAGAAGAAGGTCGAATGGCGGAATTCAATAAACCAGATTTCTTCTCCTCCGCAGCTCTGTACTACGACGAACCGGACGGGGCAGAAATACACGAGTTCGATCCGAACGTACTTACTTATACTAGCAACTACGATTGCAAGAACCTTTTTTCTGTTTGTGGTTGTAGTAATTTTATCTGAGACAATCGAGTTGTAGTTGTTCTGGAGTTTGAAGCCGGGTGTTGTGACGAGATCGATAATTTTTCTAGATTTATTTTTTTCGGTAAGAATTGCAGCTGGCAAAGAAGACTTTCTTGATGTCGCTTCGATACTATTCTGCGTAGCTGTCTTCATCTCCAACATCCACTCGTTGTAGCCACATGATGCCATGTTAATTTCGCGCACTCGTCTCGATTCAGGTCATTTCCTCTGGTTCTGATGACGCCGACGCGGATGTCAACGTCTTCACTGGCAGTTCCGGAGAAGACGGTATGGATGCCAATGAGCAGGGTGCTTCGTCTTTCAGCATCATGTCAGATCGGGCCAAGCCGAAGTTGAAGATCGCACCAGGAGAAGATCGTGGATTGTCTCCGTCCGGCCGTGTGGTCCGTTCTCTGCTCTCTCCGCTGAAGAAAATGCGACCACGATCACGGTCTTTGCAGGATAAGCGGACCACTTTCGCATACGATGAGTCTCGAGATCGGTACCGCGACGCCAGCAAATTGAACCAGCTGATCGACCTGCCGCTGCATGGGGACGCGCCGCCCACAACGGCGGCCTTCGCGGGCACGGCGGCGCCCGAGCGAATCCAGGAGCATGGGGGTCCCGTGACCATCGAGCACGCAGCGGGCACACGCGGCTTCCGTATTCTTAAGGTTTACTCATATTCATCTTAAGGTGCATCTTTAACGTGCTTTCAATTGGAAAAGTGGGTCAAGGATGCACTGCGAGATGGATTTAGGTAAGCTCTAATATTCTCAGATCCCTAGTGGGCACTTCACGAGGCAGCAAGAGCCGGCACAAGCCGCCGCGTGAAACGGTATCAGGCCAAATGCACAACCGAGACCGGCTGTGGGATAACCTGAACTTCGGCGGCGCACCCGATGGCGACGCGGCGGTAGGCACTCAAGACTTAAGGCTTTCTTCCCAAGTACTTACACATTCCTTAAGTATCCTTAACTAAGATGTGTGTCAGTATGTATCTTTGACAAAGTGTTTATTTCGAGGGAAAAAATGGTCAACGATGCGACTCTCGAGTACTAGACGTGAATTAAGTATACGGGTTACTTAGATCTAATATGTGCTTCGTACGCAAGCCGAGCCGTGCAGCTAGCCGGCATCGCACCACCAAGTCTGACTAAAGGAAACGAGCAGGTAGGCGGTAGCAGCAGCTCGACACAGGTTATGACAGTGCTTTGATTTTCATGTTGTGTTTCCTCTCTCCTTGTAGAGATTCATTGTCCTTGATCATTGAGAAATTTTTGAACGTGTAAGTGTATGTTAGTTGTGAGCGTAATATTATTAATGCAAAAATGATTAAGTCATCAACAACATTCCATTCTTAGGGTTTAGCTTTAGCAGCGCAGATGACTTCTTTTTCTTCCTCTAAGATAGGAACAAGTTCGAAACAAAAAGGGAGTTTCACGGCTGCAGCGATGCGCCGAGCGATGGGAATGGTTTCTGGCGGTTTCAATCAGCATCCAGGCTTAGAGGAAGCTGCTGAAGAGCAGCGGTCGACCATGATCAACATGCAAGACAGTAGGGAACTTGTTGGTGCACGTCCAGGCAGTCGCGGTCGCGCAAGAAAAAATGCAGCGGCGACTACAAGAGACGCTGTAGGCGGAATTGGACATCATGCGGATGAACGACCTACGATGAATCCAGCGTTTGATGTCCGCACTGGCAGTAAGACTTCCTCTGCCGGCGGGAGTGGCATGGGATACAACGATCTCGAATCGACCTATGCGAGGCTAAAAGTACCTCGCAGGATTGACAGCAAAGATACGAATGCTGGCGGCGGTGCTGAACAATATGGAGGAGCTTCTGAGGGGAGCAATTACAATTAAGGCTACCTCCGCTAAAGGAAGCATCTTCGCCCTCAGCGCCATCCCTGGCTCTCTTTCTACTTGAAAGCGAAGGCAAGGCTGCTGTCACACAGGGGTGGGAACCCGAACGCAGTAGCTCTAGCTCTAATGCAAAGGTACGAATCATGAAATGGTTCGTAATCATTTGGCTCCGGATGCTAGGGGAAAGCCGATTCCGAGTTACGCGAATCCCGGTCCTGGCCCCGACTATTTTGACAGGCCAGAAAATGATGGTGCTGAGGATTCGGTTTTGCGCGAGATGTTCCCATTTGCGGCCGACCGAGCTGCTGGCGGGATCGGCACGAGTGGAAAACGACCGGCTTCCGCAGGCCACTTCCGCGGTGCAGAGGCGCAACTAGACCCAAGTCGAGGCATTCCAGCACACCTACAGCCAGATGTGATCGATGCCCTACCGCGGTCGCCGATAAAGATGAAAGAATCGATTGAGTGGAGCCGTCAGCAAGAGAGCCGTCTGCTTCTCGGAGGACCGGTTGTTATGGGGAGAGTTGTTGATCATGTAGTTCATGTTCTTGTTATAATTCACATCTTGATGTTGATAAGATAAGAGCGTCATACATAGAAGTGCTCGTTGTGGTGATACAACATATCTTGATCTTCATAGACTCTTGAATCCTCTTCTAAGCCTCGAGCAGGCGAGCAAAGCGCGGACATAGTTTTTCGAGGTGAAGACGGCGACATCATCGGAGATGACGATGGACAAACGAATGCAGGTGCTACAGCGTCTTCCGCGTGGGCTGTTAACGGTACTGGCGTTCTCCATCACCAGAGTGAAGATTTCTCGGCATCATCTTCTTTTGCGGGAGATGATTTACTAGGGAGTATGAACAATCCTGGTAGTCAACTACATGGAACTACATCGAACGCGGATTACATGCTTGAGGGCGGTGGAGCAATGAAGAAGAAGGCAGGTTTTTTGATTGGTGAAGATCGCTTGCGAAAGATGTTGAAGAAAGCCTCGAAGATAACAGGAGGAGCTGGACGGTCACGGACAGGAGAAAGTCTCGAGCGTACTAGTGGAACTGATTATAGGAATCGATCTTCATCTTCTAAGAATGCTAAGAATATGCGGCAACCTGCGCTCAGCGATGGAGTGATTGCTTCAAGAACTACGCAGCAAGAGGCCACTCGCCCTCCCCCCTTCTTCAGGGACGACGGGAGCGATAAAAAAGCAGCCTCAGGAGCGAGTCCACGACGAACACGCAATTATAGTCAGAATACTGGGAAGAACAAGCTCCAGCCAGTGCCGGAGCAAGACGAAAGCGACGCTGGCGTATCAACAAGGCGTCAACTGGTAAAGGATGACGATGTTACAGCAGAGGATGTTAAGGCTGGCACTAGTAAGCTTGATTGTTCTTTCATCTCGTTGTCGTTACCTATGACGATCGTTCGACGTCTTCATCTATTAAGGCTCAACTTTCATTGGTCATAGAGGTTGGTCACTGAAATCGAAGAGGGTCCCCTTGAGAGAACAGGGGAAAATGAAGGGAAAGGGGAGAGCCTTGGGGGGGGGGTTTCTTCCGTTCAGAGTCAGTGACCAGTGCAGGCTGAGCTTTAAATCTAGCCTTGACTTCTCGTTCTCTAGTACTTTAGTCGCAGTATGTATTGCTAACTGAGAAAGGTTGCATACTACACATGATTCTAAGTACCAACGCGCACACGAGGAGAGGCGCTTGAGGATGCTGAGTGAGCGGCTTGTCGTTCCAAAAGCAAAAGCCGGGACGAAGAGGGCAAAGCAGATCGCGACGTCTGCCGTGTCCACTAAAAAGCTGACCGCACACTACCAGAGAATAGGCAACATGCGTGGCGGCGAGGGTGTCGCAAAAACTGGGACAGGAGAACTAGCAGAATACGACAACTCGCACACGAACCCAAAACCCGTGTGGGAAGTCGAGCACGCGAAATTGATGGCTGCCATAAATGCCAAGTCGCCTGCTGAAAAATTAAAATAGTAGTAGTGATTTCTTGTAATTTTGGGCATCGGCTTCGGCATACAGAAGTCGCTTGTAACGGACTAGTAATGGGGAACAACTACTTGTTGGTCTGCCAGTCAGCAGGTAAAAAATGAATTCTTGAGTCACGCAATCGACGAAAAGGTATCTATGTTGTAGGGAAGACTGGGAACGTTATTCTTGTTGTATCTAGCCATTCATCACGAGCCCACATTCAGATTCACTTTCATGCTGTCTGTCGTACGAATTGTCAATCGTGATGAACTCATTGAACATTTTGACAACCATTCGTCGCAGACTGTTTATATCCTTAAATTAACTTCTAGAAGACGAACGCAGATACAGATAGCTTCTGTTTTTTTTGACGCAAGGATACATATCGTTGTGAGAAATGTATCTCTGAGAACTTCTCAGAAGACCAGAACGCGACGAAACTCGCTAGCTGCTGCAGCAGATGTGGAAAAAACAAAGTCCTTTCTTTTTTGGAACAGAAAGTGTGTCGTATCGGTCCATAGAAAAATCAGTTTCTGAGGAGAAGGACACATCCACTGATACTGATTTTAGCGTCGGGCGGTCGTGAACGGAGATATCTTGCATGTTAGTTACATCACAGTTGACTAATCATGCATCATGCATTCATGATGCATGAAAGAAAAGAAAAAGCCCACACGTCATGTAGCAATAGCATTTTGGAGATGTCTTATTCTCCAAGTACAAGTACACCGCTTCTACAAAAACAAGGCTAAGGACCACAAAGCAGTACTAGGTCTGGAGCGTCTTCCATCTTACTCGAGGACATTACCCTTGCACTTGCTCGACAGCACACAGCTTGCTCGACAGCACACAGCTTGCTCGAGAGCACACAGCTTGCTCGACACACATCAACCTTGCTCGACAGCACACAGCTTGCTCGAGACACATCAACCTTGCTCGTACAGTCGTGATGTCGGGAAAGTCCTCGTCATCGTCTGGCAGTAAAAAGCTAGCGTATAGCGATAATGCAGTGGGCAGGCGGACGCGAGGCGAAGCGGTTAGTGGACGTCAGTGGAAACGGATAGCGGACGTCAACGAGCTTTACAAATTACGTGTTGGAAGATGAAAGCCATGGTCATCGGTGGCACACCCACCAACTTAATCTGGTGCTGTATGATGAGAAAAGAGAACTGGCACGACGGGAAGATGAAGTCTTGATCAAATAGTGTTCTCCTGTCACGACTGTTTATCATGGACTTTGAAATTTTAATTTTTAACTTCTTCTTCATGTTCTTACTAAGTACTATATGCATATTATAAGGGAGAAACTAGAGGCACTTACTTTCAAAACTTGTCTCTACGGTCATGGGGAAAGTTGACATCAGCGACAGCCGAACGCGATAAGAGGACCTCCCGGCTCTAACTAAGATAGGTTCAAGTCTTCTGCAAGATTTGCCTGACGACAACAAATTTACGAAGGTCGCAGTACGAAGAAAAGATGGTCAGGAGGTCGTTGTCAAAGGAAGGCACAAGGTAACAGGAGATTTGCCAATTTTTATCCATATTGGATATACTTCCAACAGAAAGGTAAAATAGACGACCGTTCTTCATCCCGTATTTATGCTTGTTTCACTCTTTTCTAGACGGTTTGACCCATGTCAATGTCTATAAATGTCGTGCGCAGGTTCGCGGTTTTAAAGACGATGAAGAGATGAGTGATTGGCGAGAAAGTATGGCGTTGATGTTTTACGTCAGCGGGGGACGCGATCAGGAGAAGAAAAATTTCAAAAGCAGAATGCGAAATGTCGCGGCTGTGTAGAAAACCTTGCTCTAGTTTCTGTTTTATAATTTCCGTACATACAATTACAATTACGACCAAGACGAACTACGAGCTAAGTCGGAACAACCTCATCAGGGTTTGTTGCATCTCTTCATATGAAAAGTAGGCGTTGACTCTGATTAACCTTGACTCTTATCAACCTGAAGGTTCGACTTACTCGAGGATGGCGAGTGGATCTACAGCGTGATGGAACGAGTAAAAGGCAGGGATATGTTCGATTATTTCGTGCAGGAGAAGCTCGGAAAAAAAGGTGGTCAAGATTTATGGTAGACCACAGAGTTAAAGTTCTGGTTGAACTGGAGTTGACCCGAGACACGCACAATCTGCAAAGCCACTGGGAACCACCAAGAAGGAACGACACTACAAGCAAGAGCAAATAAGAGAATGGGAATCTATAGAATGCACATTTGAAAAATGGCAAAGGATCATAGACATAGCTCTGAAGCAGTAGAACAACGCCTCAAGATTAGGTACAAGCTGAACTGGAGTTGAGTCTGGTTGAACTGGAGGATCCAACAGGATCCGCGACTGGTACAACGATTCCTCTTGGTGCATACCTACCATGAATGTTGTTCCCTCTCCGTTTCATAATTTCCCAAAGAACTCAGACTCACTCCTTCATGTTTCGTTCTTGCAATAGCACGGAATTTTACAAGCCAGATCGCTGGCGCACTCCTCGACCTTCATTCAGTAGGAATATGCCATAGGGATCTCAAGTTCGAAAACATAGTAGTGGACGAAAACGGCCAACGGAGAGGGGGTGACGCGGGGGACATCGTTATAAAAGTCATAGGTATGGTGCATGGTCGCGTGCTGTCTAAGTACTTAAGGATGCTGTAAGTACTTAAGGATCTTAATAATCATTTACATCAGTGTTACAACTTTATAACTACATCATGATAAAAATACAAAGACTCACTCTTTAACACAACCTCTTAGGAAGTTCTAGTTAAGGCTCAACTTTCATTGGTCATAGGGGTTGGTCACTGAGATCGAAGAGGGCTCCCCCTTAGAGAACAGGGGAAAACAAAGGGAAAACAAATAGAGGGGTGCCTACGGTGCCCCTCCCGTTCAGAATCAGTGACCACTGAGTGCCGACCTTTGATCTAAAGAACATCTGCCCTTAGCTCTACTCATCAAGAATAGGTCACGATCCTCCATTCAACACTCTACTATTGACTATAAGTGACTCTTTTCTTGTTTCTTTTCCAAAAAAAAAAGACAAAAACTTTCTGCTCCCCCCTCGCTCGCTAATAGAAACTTTGATACTTGCGAGGTGTGGACGCCAGGCCGGATCACTTATCACGTCATGGGAACGGACCAGTATATAGCACCAGAGGTATACTGGATATTACCTGCATGCCTTCTAGCTCATCTACTACATCCACCTCTTCTACACGTCTATATTCGTATTCCCGAGTAGGAGTAGGTAACCTCCTACATAAACATAACAGTGCAGCTTCTAGCTGCAAAACCCCTACGCAGTACATGCAACTCCATGACCTTACACTAGACTACCTGCCATGGAACTACATGCATGATAATACCCATCATCTCCGGACTTGAACCATATGCCCGGAAGGAGCTCGGTGTGAAAGATCCCTAGCCTGCGCTAACCACAACACATCACTCTTCAGGTGTATGCCGGCTCCGTGACTCCAGCATGCGACGTCTGGGCCTTAGGTGTGATGTTGTACACGATTTTTACGGGAACGCTGCCCTTCCATCAAGCTATTTTTGATGACGAGTTAAGAAAGCTTTTTTTGATGACGAGTTAAGAAGTTGACCAACGCCATTCCCTCAATCCTAGTACACTATTTTCATTTACATTTTGTAGTAGGTTTTTGTAAGTACTAGTCTAGTGCTAGAGCATTTCGATTTCATGAACAATGATGGAGAAACAGTTCGAGTTGGAAGTAAATGCCCATCAACTATACGTTAGTAGATAGACATCATCATGGAGAATAGGCAAGGTCTAAGCGAAGCGGGAGAAAATTACGTGGGCCACCCAAGAATGGAGCAGATTAGACGGCGATTAAAGCTAGTAAAAATCGATTGGAGTCATGATATGTGGGTAAAAAATCCATTATGGAAGAAGACATGATACTCAACCAAACTTCCATGATAGAAGACTCTGACTCTCCTTGTCCCTTGAGCACCCTTGATGTGTATATGAGTATGATCCCAACAGTGGTCGTTTCTTTGTTTCACTTTTTTGTTTAGTTACTGAGTAGTGTCTCGTCTTAATAAACCTCTCCGTCTTCCTCTATGAACGGAGAAACTGAAACAACCAAACAACTTTCCGCTCAAATGTCCCCTGCCAAATTTTACGTTGCAGTGCAAGGCCCATTCAGCTGGTCGATTCCTGTCCTGTAATCTTCATATTTATAGAAGAGGTATACGTATACCTCTTATCTTCATGTAGACGTAAACCTGTATCTTCTAACCCAAGAAGCTAAGAGCCTTTGCAAGAAGTGTTTTCTGTACGACTATAGGGAACGAGTTCGCGTTGACGAGGTCTTGAGAAGCGCCTTTCTTACGGATCCGACAAATAAGCTGGGCCAGGCGACGGCAAGTAAAGGCGGCAGCTAGAAGTAGCAGTAGGTGTAGGGAGCATCGTTGGGGTGTGGGTCTAGTTGACAGGGTGTCTAGTAATATGAATGTGTGTGCATAAGAAAGTAGTCGTTGTATTCGCATTTCTGAGTCGAGGTAGTAACACAGTGAACAGCTAAGTAGTCGAGGTAGTAACACAGTGAACAGCTAAGTCATGTGTGAGTGATATTCGTCAAAACGTCATCATGTAGTTTGTGGAAATTGCCAGAGTAGATATACCTATGCATGGACCGGAAAAACTGGGCCCCCTGTATTATAAGGGCCCCGGGGATTTTCCCCCTTTAAGCGGACAGGGGCCGCAAAAATCCCGGGTCCTTATTTTCCCGCGGGGTTCCTTATAGTTCTGGCGGGGTCCCCGGAAATACTGGGGCCAACATGGCCCCGGAAAAAACTGGGGCCGCGGTATCAGAAGGGGCCCGAAAAATAAGGGACCCGACCACGAGAGGAAAAAAAGGAGACACGAGGGAAACAAGGCCATCCGCGCCCGCGCGCCTCGGTGTGTGTGGGTGTGTCTCTGTCTGTCTGTCTGTCTGTCTGTCTTTCTGCGTGTCTGTCGGGTGCGTGTTCGCAAGCCAAACGAGAAGCCGAGCGCGGCGGAGACACGAGAGAGACACGAGAGCCCCCGCGCCCGCGCGCACATGAGAGCGAGACAGAGAAACACGGCCCGCGCGCCTCTGTTCTGTGTGTGTGTGTGTGGGTGTCTGCTTTCCAACGAGCGCCGCAGAGATACGAGACAGAGAAAAAAGGCCCGCGCGCCTCTGTTCTGAGTGTGTTCGGGTGTCTGTGTGTTTTAACAGCTGAGGAAACGCCGAGAGGAGCCCGGCGCCGGGTTGTCTGTTTTTGTCTGAAGGAAATAACGAGCGGGGCCGGCGTCTGTCTCTTTTGTGTCGCTCTGTTGCCTTGGGCTCTTTGAGGGGTTAGACTTTGCGGGCATCGCCTTTCTTGTTGTCTTTAGCCTCTCACACTTTCACCAACTACGCAGGAGCCAAGTGAACAAGTAAAAGCGAGGCAGCCAGCCGCTGGGCTTTTTTGTTTTTGATTTTATAACTTTCGGAAATTAATAAGGCCGGGAGGGTAGCTAGTAACTAATCTGAATAGGACTGGTCTAGCCTAGTAGCTTCTCGGAGCTGTGTAAAATAGTTAGATAGGGAAGAGGAAAAACCAAGGGAAGAAAACGGGCCCCCTAGGTCGTTCGGGAGTCTGTAAAAGATACAGGGGAAAGAAAAAAAAAAGAGAGGAAAGCGGGCCCCCCTGGGTCGTTCGCGCGTGTGTAACACAGAGAAAAGAAAAACCAAGGGGAAAACGCTGCGCCATCTGGGCCGTCTGGGATCGTGTAAAAATAAAAAGAGGAGGAAAAGCCAACGCAAAGGAGGCGCCCCCCAGGTGTTGCAGGCTTAGCCTGTTAACCCCCAGAAAAGTGACACAAAAAGAAGGGACAAAGCCGACGCAACAGCCCACACGTGCTGCGGCGCGCTCTAATATCGTAGCTGAAGCCTTTACCGCCTCCGCGCGGCTCGGCATCTTTTTGCGACTGCGCGCCACTTGTGAGAGGTCGGCGCGCCTTATCGCAATCGACTCCCGCCTCCGTACCGCCCTCGCGCGGCTCCACGTTGATCCTTCTACAACCACGCACCAGCTGCGAAGGGTCGGACGCCTCGGACTGTCTCGAGAGAGGCACAGCCCCCGCGCCTTCTAGAGCGCCCCCGGGAAAAAACAAAGGAAAGAACACAGAGAACTGACAGCGAGCGGGCTTCTTTAGGTCGTGTAAGGAGGTGCAGCGGCCTTCACTGCAAAGCTCTCGAGGCCAGGAGTAAAAAGCCGACGCACGCACGCGGCGGGTAATACTCTGGCGCCGCGGCGCGCTCTCGCCTTGCTTAGCTCTCGCGCGCGCATTCAAAGCCAAGCCCTTCCCGCCTGCGCGCGGCTTCGAGTTCTCCCTCTTGTGACCACGCACCAGCTGCGAGAGGTCGCACGCTTAGGGCCGTGCTTATAAGTATACTCATCAAAGAACCAGCGCCGTGCCTCGTTGGGCGCCTTGCATTCCCCTTCCTTCGGTTAAATTCGGGGCGACAACTGGAGAGGAGGCTAGTCTTAGGCCTTGCGCGCCTTCGTGGGCTAGGCTGTGAAGCGACTGAAACCAGGGGCAGGAAGTAAGCCGACGCACCAAGCAGCACGCACGAGCCACGCGCCGCAGTGCGCTCCCCCTCCTAATTTTTTCAAGTGCAGCGCCTGCTTGTGTGTGCCTACGCGGTCGCCTGTGGAGTAGTCTCAGCTTCGCGCCTGCAGCTGTGAAGGATCGAATGCTTCGGGCCTGTGTGGCACCTGCAAGGCGATAAAAACGCGTGGCGCCGATCTTGCCCTTTCTCTTGGCAGCGACCAACCCCCCCCCCCCCCCCGAGTGGCGAGCAAAAAAAAACCGAGAAGAGACGCGAAAAAACTCGGAGAAACCTACCCCCCGAGCGCCTCGGGATGGAGGACCTGAAGCGCGTTGTCGCGGCTGAAGCAGAGCCGCGGGGCGAGGAGCGCGCGTCGGCTAATGTGGACCCGAGTGCCCCGAGCGAGCGGCAAGGAGATCCCGGACCACGGCGCACCGCGCTGCGGGTGTTCTTGCCTGAGGAGCATTTGCTCCCTCATCTCACTCCGTGGGAGTTAGAGTATCTGACTGACAAGGACCCTGAAGACGTTGCGAGCACCCCTGCCCGCGCGGAGGTGTGGTCGAGGTTGTCCGCCCGCCTCGGGGTTCTTCGCGCGGGCTGGGCTGTCGTGCGCCCGCTACTTGAGTACCGGAGCACTTCGCCGGCCGCGGCCCTCAATGATTGGGAGAGGTCTTTCTTGAAGGACCTCCCGAAGTATAATAATTGGAGCGTGAGGCAGGAGGCAATTCTGAAGAAACTCGCGGAGAAAGTCTGCGGGAAGGGTCACGGGATGCTCTTAGCGCGACAGCTTGAGCCGGAGAAACCGCCCCGCGCCTCCAGTCGATCGCGAGAAGCCGCCCCGACCCGGTCGGCAGTCACTGCGCCGGACGCAGGTGAGCGGATCGCGAGCAGCAGGGCGCCTGTGGCGGACCCTGGTCCGCTAACCGACGCCCCCCGTGGCCCCCCAGCGGGAAAAGGCTCGAGCGCAGAGACAGGAATGGCGAACTTGTTAGGCACCCTCTTCGGGCGGTTGGAGGTCTCTGTCATTATGTTCGACAAGACGCACCGAGCCCGGACCTTGCACGCCGCGGCAGAGTATTTAGATGCGGCGTGGTGGGGTCGCCTTTTCGGGGAGCATCCGGGCAAGCATCTGTTTTGGCGGCCTGTGGATTGTCCTTACACGATGATAGACGTGGATGACTACACGGGCTCAGTGGATGACCTCTGTGCGCGGGCGCGCCTGGCAGGCGCATGGCTGGTAACCCAGACCTCGCGGAATGGTTTTCAAGTCTGGCTTTGCTATCGTTCTGATGCGTTGGCAAATTCGCAGCGTGATGCCCTCTATCGTGACTTTCAAGGTGACCAAGCAAGTAATAGGCGCAACCAGCTCGGTCGCGTCGTTGGGTCATTGAATCCAAAGGCAACCGCAGAAAACTACTGCACTTCTGTGCGGTATTTTCGGGGGGAGATCGTCTTCGTTGAGGATGTGACGCGCGGCGCAGGGGAAAGCAACAACCGGGACCCCTTAAGCGACGCTCTGTATAACGCCATCGCAGCGGCTAGCGACGAAGAGAATGGCACCCCCGGGGGCACGCCGAGGAGCTCTGATCGCGCGGACGGTGCTTCAAGTCTTGACTTTGATAGCTCGCCCTTTGAGATCGCGGAGAGCGTGGAAGGGGAAGAGGAAGAAGCCCCCCCAGAGCCACCCTTAAAGCGCCCGCGGGTCGAAGGTCAGCAAGAAACCGGCGCACAAAAGTCCTCGCGTAAAAACCGGCGCCCGATGGCACTAGCTTGGGGAGAAATCAGGGCGGTGCTGCTTCATCAGGCTGGCAGTGAGCGGCAATTATCAAACCCGCTCCAGAGGATGAGCAAAAAGCGGAGACAATGGTGGCGAAAGCATGAGAAAAGCTTCCGCCTGGATCCGGCGGCTGCGGGGGTGGTAGCGCAAGGAGTCCGAGACGAGAACCCGCCTGCCTTGCAATATTTTCTGCAGCGTGCAGGGTTCCGCCCGCGTTGGGTGAGGGTCATCGAGGACGAAGGGGAGTTGCGCCGTGTCATCATGCAGGTGCACTCTGAAACACACCGCGGCCGGGAGTCGACTGTCCGAGCGGTTCTCCAGCAAGGGTATTGGGGCTTCAACTTGGCGAGAGTAACAGGGAAAGTGCTGGAAATGTGCCCGCACTGCGCGAGTAGGTCTAACAGACCGCCGAGCGCCTCTGTCGGACGTTCTTACACGTCGGGAACGTTAGTCCCCCCGCCTTCGGTGCCTGCTGAGCTGCGGGGCACGCCGTGGGCTGCGATCGCCATCGACCGCAAGACTATGCCGCGCTGTTCGGTAAAGCCTACCAGTACGCACCCCTTCGCTGGGTCGGCTGTGGCGATTTGTGGCGCTGTGTGCCGCAGTGCCAAGGCCCTTTGGGTCGCAGCCGCCGGCGGCCATGATGCCCATTCGACGTTTCTCGCTTATCGGCCCTTTGAAGATGAGAAGGCGCTTCCGCGTCATGTGGACTCTGACAACGGTAACGAGTTTGCCATCATCTTGGACCACTGGGCCGCCCCGGTGGATTTCATATCGCCGGGACGCCCTCAAGAAAATGGCGCCATGGAAGTTGTGTGGAAGCAGTTTATTCCAATTCTGGAAGTCGTCATGTCGGAGCGCCCTGGTGATAGTTGGGCGGACTGTTTGAAGCCCGCGGAGGCCAGATATAACAACGCCCCCAAGCCGTGGGCGATCGGTGTCGCGCCAAATGAGTACTTGGGGGGCGGCGTAGTGTTTAGTCGTGCCCAGCGTGTCCTCGAAGATTCTCTGGGTATCGACGCGGCGGCTGTCGCTGAGGGTGTTGCTCTCGACGCAAGTGTGCCTGTCCCTCCCATTGAGCAGGCAGAAACTTCGCCGGGGGAGCAAGCGGGTGCCCCATGTCTGTCGGGTCCGAGCTTATTGCCTTCTGCGGTCTCTGCCGGCTCTCGGTCCCCGCCTGCTGACGCGCCGCAAGAAGTGAAGGCGCCCGCCATGCTCGTGCCTGATGCAGTCGCTGCGCATGTTGCTGCGGATGTTGCTTCGCTAACTGGCATCCGCTCCGAAGCGACGGAAAGCGCCACGCACGGCTGCAAAAAGTCTCCCGCGCGTGATGTTGTCGCTGCGCATGTTGCTACGCTGTCTGACATCCGTTCTGAAGCGACTGAACACGCTACCCACTGCGCTGACAAGCGTGTCGATCGGTGGGTAACAGACAAGCGGGCCACGCTGACGGAAAAGGCTTCGCGCTTCTCCGTCGGCGCCGCGGTTAAGATTTTGAACACTCAGAATACCCACGTCCGTGCCAAGCTATCGGCGGGGGAGATTCGGCCTCCAAAGTGGGACCGCGGTTACCGGGTGGCAAAGATAGAAGGCACGACCTTGGTCCTCTCGACAATGACGATGGGCGATGCCTCAGCGGCGGGAATCGATGGCGCCAGCGTTTCCACGCGCCGCCGCCTCGTGCGGCGAAGCGTTGCCACCTGCGAGCTGGATCCCTCGGCCGAGCGGGGCGGTGGTGTCTTTCCAGCATCGGGGGGGGGGTCAGCTGGCATCGAGGGGGCCCCAGCGGTTGTCCCCCCGCTGCCGGTCTCTTCGAGTGCGTCGTCTTTGGGCACTTCGGTGGCGATGTCTTCGGCGCGCAGCGCTGTAAACGCTGACGGTATTCATGGCCCTCCGAGGTGGAGCGCTGACCTTTCGACATGTGTCATCGGATCGGTTGAAGAGCATACCCCGACAGACTTCCGCGACCTTCCTGCAGCAGTTCGCTCCGCCTCGGCCAAGGCAGGCACCATGACAGTGGAAGGCATTCTCGTTCAGGTGCGGGGGTTCAGTCGCGGCTATTCTTTCGTTTTGCATAGTTATGGGCATTATGTGGCTGCCTCCGTGTATGGTTACACCCGCGGCCCCCCCTCGACGTCTATCACGATGAGGCTGCTGCGGTCAATGCTCGAAACTGCGCAAAACAGTGCACCGTCTGGCAGCTCACCCGCTTCCAGTCGCAAGAGGACCGGCGAAGAACCTCGCGCGGCCGCTGTTGTCTTAACTTTGTCTTTTGTCGGCACACGAACACGCCAGGGCAACACCTGGCTAACGTTGAAGGAAAATACTGCCGCACATGCGTCCCTTGTGCCGTTATCTCAATGCGGGGAGCCTTGTGCGACGACTTTGCAACTGCTGCCTCCGTTTCTCCAGGTTCGCACACGCTTGCTCCTCGAGGATGCTGCTAGGTTTGTCCGAGCTGACTCGAAGGGGATCAATCTGAGTGGATGCCCCCTCCCGTCGCTGATTCCGGGACTCGCGCCGGCATAAGCTGCGCCGCTTTGCGTTCTCTCTGCTCTCTTTCTCTTTCTTTGTTCGTGAAGTGCGTGGCATCGTGGGCAATTTGCGCGCCTGTCTCTGTTTCATTGCTCCGCGCGCGGAGCTCCGTCCCGTCGTATGAATGTCGTTGCACTCTCGTCGTGGAGGTGAGCCGGCTGCTGCACGCAGTCGCTCAGCCTCTCTGACTGTTTTCTTTGAACGCTTTGCGCATATTTTTTGCTCGTTCTATCTTTTCCTTTTCCCTTCAGTCACCGCTTTTCCTCTTCTCTTTCATGGTTGACGATCTACCCCGCGGCGTCTTGGCTGGGCTCGATACGTGCTCGATGGCTCAGGGGGGGAGTTTTCCACCCCTTGGGCTCATCGTTGCGCGGAAGTGCCTGGGGCTTGAGTGATCGCACGCACCCCCATATGCGTTCGAGTCTTAAGCTATCGCGCCGACTACCGCCAGGGCTGGCCACCTTGTTGCAGGTAGTCGGTGGGGCGCAGCGCCTTTTGTGCGATCTGCGTGGAGGTTACCCCACTTTAACCGGCTCCCATTTGCGGCCCAAAATCTCCTGTCGTGATGAGAAGCCCCCGCGTCAGGAGTACAATACCGCATGCACAGTGGGGGACGCCTCCGAGAAGAGACGTCGCGGGGGGAGCCACCCCCGAACAAGGAGATGAGTCAGCAAATGCCAGGGGGAGTCCTTTCCCACTCCCTCGGCGCTTCATACCTTTCGCCGTTAGGTTAGTACCTAACGGGATGCGTAGATCGGATTGTGACGCCGGGCTCGGTGTGACACGTAGCGGAGGCTGCTGCGTTCTGTGGCTTCTGTTGCGGGATCGGTCGGGGTCGCCGTCGTCGGGTCTGGTGGGGGGCCGGGCTCTTCGACGGGGATGATCGAATTGGGGTGGCGTGGTGTCGGGTTGTTGGTAGAGAGCTTCGACCCCTCTCGGCTGATGACGTTCGGCAACGCCCCTCGGATGAGGTGGGACCCTCGGGGGGGAAACGCCCCGAGGCGACCTATCGGTTGCCCCGCCAGAGAGCGGGGCTTCCTTAGGGGGTTACCGTATTTAGCGGGACGCCCTCGAGAAGGTGCACATTCCCTCGCATCCTCTTGAAAGGTATGAAGTATGACATGGCTCAGGTTCGGGCTCGGGTTCATTCGCCGCGGGGAGAGTTCCCCCGGGTCGTCTCTCTCTGCTTCTTGGATGTCCCGTGTTTTTGCCTTTTTGCCCTCTTTTGGACTTTTTGCCCCCCGGTGGCTATCGAAGTTTTTTGCTGTTGCGTGCGATCTTGCGTAAGCTTCTCTCGCTCTCTTCGTCTTTCGTCCTTCCTTTGCCCATTGTGCGCGGCTGCGCAACAAGCGTGATCTCCTGCGTGCTGCTCATGTGTGCAGTCTTTCGGTGTGTCTCTTCTTTTTGGCGCTCGTGCTGTCTTCAGCCTGGCGCCCGTCTTTTCTTCCTTCGCTTGCACGCTTCACGCTCTTCCGTGTTCACTTTTGAGTGCAGTCGCGCCCAGTATCCAGACCCGTGTGCAGTCAGGGAGACGCTTGCGCTTCTGCCGCCTGAAGTTCCCCCGCCGCGTCCTTCGCGTGCTTCTCTTCGCGTGCTTCGATCTCTTGTGTGTGAGTGCTTGGCCCCGCTCTCTCTCATCTCTGATCGTTGCTCCCCCTGTGCAGATATAACTGCGAAGCCCTTCAGGCCCACCCCCGCTCCAGTGTGCGCCCCTGTCCTTTGTGCAGTTGCTCAGCCTCAGAGCCCTCCCCGCCTTCTTATCGTTCTTTTGCCTGAGCATGGACACGTTTGGCCGGACCCCCACCCTCACCCATCCGTTGTCCGCCTTTCTTGCGCACTGGAGCCTCCCCCTACCCCCCACGCAGCGGACCTAATCTTGGCGGGAGTGGTGCAGGGGCTTTCGCGCTGGGAAGACCACTACGGGGCGGGGCGTTGGTGGAGCCCCGTCCCCGCTGCCCCCCCCCTCCCAACTGCTACCGCGCCCGGTAGCGCGCGTCGTGTGGCTGACGGTATGTAGGTTTGTTCCATAAGTAAGATTTTTACTTTCCCCTACTTATTGATACATGAAGTATTACTCCCTCCCGCGCCTCTATAATCCGTAGTAGCTATGTGTTATGTTTCTTTGTGGCTGCCTCGCTTCCTTTGACGCCCCTTATGAATTGCTCACGTTTTTGATGCTTCTGCTGGCCTTGTCGTGGAGTTGCTGCTTGGTCGCTTGTGCACTGCTGCGACGCGGATTCGCAGGCGCGCTGCCTCGCGTGTTGTAGTCGTCGCGTTGCGCTTGGGTTGGCTTCTTGCTTCAGGGTGATTCGCCGTTCGGCTCCTGCGCTGTCTCTGTGGTCCCCGGTTTGAGATTCGTAACCTCGCGGTGCGTTTCGAAAGACCTCCGGGGTTCCGTCACCAAAACCACTCAGATACGCGGTTGTTGTCTGCGTGTTTCCGCCTAGTTGCTCTTAGCTTCCCCTCGCGCGTTCGCTTCTGCTGCTTCTCGCGTTGATTCTCTCTGCTCGCTTCGGGTGCGCTCTGTTTCAGTCATTCATTGCGCCTTCGATGCTTGCCGAGCAGCGTGCCCTCAAATCGCCTCTGGTGGTCGCCCTTCGTCCTCTTGCTGCGACGTCCTGCCAAGCCACTTTTGCGTCTTTTTCTTCCCTTCCTCTACCTTTTTCGGTTCTCTAAGGCTCCTATTTTCCTCGATTTCTACCTTTTGAGTTTTCTCTACTTCTACCTTTTTTGTCGATAATTCTACCTTTTTTGTCGAAGCCCTTATTTTCCTACCCCTTCCAGTACCGGTACCCTCCCAGTTCTGGTCCATGCATGGACCGGAAAAACTGGGCCCCCTGTATTATAAGGGCCCCGGTGCTTTTCCCCCTTTAATCGGACCGGGGCCGCAAAAATCCCGGGTCCTTATTTTTCCGCGGGGTTCCTTATAGTTCTGGCGGGGTCCCCGGAAATACTGGGGCCAACATGGCCCCGGGAAAAACTGGGGCCGCGGTATCAGAAGGGGCCCGGAAAATAGGGGGCCTG
>CAJINU010000100.1:41279-124029 GCA_905178165.1 Amoebophrya sp. A25 | reverse complement strand
GGAGGTCGATTATGACTCGCATGAATAATAATCCATCTTAGTCTCTAGTAGGCGTAGCTCTAGCAGGCCAGCATCTGTAAGATACCAGATACAAGATGCAAACAAGAATCCACCAGCTGTAAGATACTAGATGTTCATGCTGTTCCACTGTGCTTGTAGCACAAGCACAAGAGCTGCACCAGAACAGTTTCATCAGGATGCACCATCATGCGTATTTTTAGTAGAAGATGGATTTTTATCGAGCATGGATGGTCCAACGTCTAAGAACGCTTCCACCGGATTCTTACGAAATTCGAAGCTTTTGCGAAAAAACTGTTCCACATGGGTCGACGAGACCGTCCTCAATCTGATCACGTCGCTGTATTGAAGAGAGCCTTTACCCTGTTCATCACTGCCAGGGTTCTTGCACGGTTCTGCGTCGACCTTACAGGGAACAAGACTGGTTCCCACCATATGCCAGCCGCCGATGAGGAATCACAACAAGAGAAGAAGTTAAGCAACTCGATCAACACGATAAATTCCATCTACTGATTCTCTTAAATCTATCATATCTTGGTGTCTGCCTCTGCGGGGGCTGACACCTCTTTTTCTTCTTTATACCAGGACACCAGATTCGATCGAGTTTTTTTTTTATAGGAAATGACATAGTTCTAAAAGCCTCGAAAGACATTTTTATGGCTACTTGGAAGGAAATGAAAAACGCGATTGGCATTGGCCACGACGAATGCGACGTGGACACGTGGAAAGACTTGGCGCTACAGCTGAACGTTGAGAAAAGCCAGCGTAAGATCAATAAAGCAAGAGCGGAGATAGTAACGGAGCAACCGCAAGGCGAAGACATTCTCTTAAGGATCTTCTCTCCCATAAATTTGGAGTTTTCCAACGAACAAGTAAGTAGAAGAACTACTGCTACACCTAGTACACGGAGACTCAGTCTCGTAGTTGTCGAAGGAGAATCAAACTCCACACTACATATATGTTCCAGGGCTCGGGGCTGAAGGCCCTCCCGATCTAACTTCTTGAGGGGGTGCCTCGAGCCCCGGGCCCTTTTTTCGATGGGCTGCCGGGCGGGAAGGCCTCGGAGCGCCCATCTCTGACCCTTTCCCGCTTCTTGTCTGGACCCTACAGGTACAGCGCCACCACCCCGGAGGCCATTGAAGCACTGCAGGGCGGGGTGGGAAGGCTTCCGAATGTGGCAAAGGTGGCAAGGCTGGACTCCCTTGGCGTGTTTCGTGTACCCTCAGACCTGGCGAAGGTGGCAATGCTGGACCCCCTTGCCGTGTTGCGTGAACTCGACAGACCTGGCAAAGGTGGCAAGGCTGGACCCCCTTGCTGTGTTGCGTGTACCCTATGGACCGGGAGGAGGTGGCAGGGCTGGACCCCCCTGCAGACCGAGACCTGGCAAAGGTGGCAAGAGTGGACCCCCTTGCCGTGTTGCGTGTACCCTACAGACCTCCCGCGTGCGGGCTCCTCACGGGGGGAGCTAGCTTGTTTTTGGGAGGTGGAAGGCCTCTGGGGGCCGCAGGTGGCGAAGCTTGACCCCTTTCGCCGTGCTGCAGGTAAGCGACAGAACCCAGGCGGGCTAGCCTTCCCCCCCCTCTTCTTCGCCTTTGGTCTTCGTCCCCCCGGGCGTTGGTTTGGTGGCGGCTGAGGGGGGACGAGCGCCAAAGGGGCCAGGCCTCGCAACCGAGGCCGCCTTCGGCGGCCTTCTTCTCCTGGAGGCCGTGCCCCTGACAGAGAGAGGCCAAGACCCGGGACGCCTGTGGGGTAGGTGCACGCGGAGAGCCGCCAGGAGACTCTGGCCCCGTCCCTCGTTCTGCTCTCGTCCCCTCGTCTTTCTCTCGTCGGTCCCTCGTTCTGCTCTCGTTCCTCGTTCTGCTCTCGTCGCTCTTCCACCACTGTGCTGCGCCCAAGATTCATCCACACGGGGGGCCTCCCTCGTCCCTGGAGCATATATACTTATAGAAAGAGGACGCAATCGCTTACTTTTCTGAGTTAAAGCTACATTGTGACACCGAATCCGAATATTCATGTACTTAGTTGTGAGGGGAAGATCAGGATATGAATAACTTCTTCTAGGATCGGTAAGAACTCTATGATCTCTATTTTCTTTCTCTAAGCCTCAACGCCAAGATACAGAAAGCGATGGAGCCGCGGCCCGTCGGCGGTCCCAAAGAAACGACCGACCACGCGCGGGGAAAAGCATAGAGGTTCATTCCGCCGTGTCAGAGGACGAAAGAATAATAGATAAGGGGACGAAGGCGAACGAAATAGGGGAAAAGCCACGTCGTCGAAGAGGACGCGGCAAGGTGGAACAACTACAGTCCTGAAGCACTCGAAGTGCGCGACCAAATCACGAAGCGGATTAACCTGCTATAATCGTATTGATGGGACTTGTTATTTGACTGTATATTTCTAACGTACGGGTGATTTGATTCTTTATCGACTGCAGATGAACTAACAACTTGTTCTTCTTGACATCGATCAAGTCTTTTCGTGTTCGTACATTAGAGGGCGATCATGATAAATTGAGGTATTTCCTATGTTTTGGATGATGGAGTTTTTTTTACATTGATGCTTGTTCCAGGCTTTATCGGTGATTGAAATTTGTTTGGAAAAATTGACTAAACGTGTGATTCGTCTAACATATTTACTAATATCAAGATGCTTTTATGTTTGCAATGAATGTCATGCTGGTTTTTTTACGGCCAAGTACTTGAAGTTTTTCTAATTAATTACAGCATTAGTAGTCGAAGACGTAGATTCTTCACTGGCCAATGCTACCGCTTAGATGACTCATTTCTTGGCAGATGACTTACTTGTTATTAATTAACTTGAATTTTTACGCGACTATTACTATATGATGTATGTATCTAGTTGTGTAGCAGGGGTCTTTTCTCGGTGGTCATTATGTCAGGGGGTAATGATTTCCCAGAACTAACTGATGGTAGCCATTGCATTCACAATTATGTTAGTGGTAAAGCTAAAGACTAAGACTTGTTTTTCTCGTTTTATGGTCTTCGTGAATGAGGAAAAAGATGCGTTTGCTGAGGCATCATCAACCGGGTCTCCGACGTCAATATCTACATCAGACGTACCATGACAGGACACATGTTTCGTAATGTGTCTTTTCCATCGTATTTTTTGTACGGGGAATATTAAATAAAACGAACAAGAAGTAGCTTATGGATATGGTTATAAATATGACTGGTGGGTGAAGAAGGGCAAGGATGGGGGATCTTAGAGTTGATAGACGAACAACGACTAGAACCTTCGTACTAACGAAGGAGATGAATGTTAAGAACAAAGGTTAGCTTTTTTTCTCAATATTAAAGTTGAACTTGAACTTGAGCCGAACTATATACACTGGAAGATCCAGGATCTTATAGCGTAGCACTCTTCTTGTCCTCTATTGGTTGGATTATCATTCACTAAAAAAAAGGCAGGTACACCGGACAACACTGGGATCACCCTTTCGGCGTTCTCGGACTACAAAAAAAAAAGGTGCCCTGCGGAGGCAAACTAACTGCTTGATTGATTGACGACCGGTGGGGGTACATGAATGATTCGTGTCATAATTTCAATTGCTTTTTACTTGTAAGGCTAGATGATCATGAAGTTAATAGAGGACCGACCAGCAATCCTCTTCACTAACAAGGGTGGCGTAACAGCACATGAACAAGATGAAGCGTGAAGACAGACTTTATAAGTTGGGATGTTATTGTTCTTATTTGAATTGGAATAAGCTAAACCTCCCATGGAGTTGGACGGGGAGCCTTTGTGGTGCTGGAAAGGCTACTACCTGTGTTCTATCCGCGTTAGTAGAGTCATTGGTGCAAAATGAAAAACAACCTCCTTTCTAACGTGGACGAAGTGATGAAGACAGCAATCGATCTAATATCACCTCCATCTGTTTTTCGCTATCACGATAATGATCATGATGGTCAACATATCCCAGCAGAATAATGATTGATTTAGTTCTTCTGGAAACCGCTCTTGTTCTCTGATCACGCTCTTCTCCGATCATTCGTTCATCATCGTAAGCACTTTTGAGTGATGACAACTACGAAGTAGATGAAACAAATTGATGCAACTTCATCTTGCTTTTTAGAAAAGAACTCTTGCTATTGTAGTACCAGCACTAATTCTAGTACCTTATCAACAAGAGCTTTCACAAAGAACTTCAAAGAGAAGTAGTCGAATACGTAGTTGTATAGTTACAACCGCACCAGAATCACAAACATGGTGCGTTTCCCTCTCTCTACCGCGAACATAATTGCGGCAATCTCAGTCGCTTTCGCTGTGGCAGTCGGCCCATCATCGGCCGTTTCTGTCGTGGGAGGACATCAAGGCATCCGCCGACCACGAAGATCATACACCACCAGAAACAGCAAGCTCCCTAGCATTCCCGAAGATAAAGCAGAAGACCCACGCTCCGACTCAGATGAAGCTGACCACGACAACGACCACGACCAAGGAGATCTTCGCAGCGACGAGGCTGCAGAGATAGCAGAGGCAGTGATGACCATGATTAGGAGAGGCACGGACGCGGTTCTGCCCCATCTCCTCGGCGTTTACGAGAAATACTTTGGGACAGCTTTTGGGCTCGCTTTGGTTCACAAGTTGATGGCACCTGACCCTGATGCTCCACAACCTCTCCAAGAGCAGGCAGAGCTGACGCGTCTATTGCGAGAACTCAAAATTGATACTGCAGAAACCTCTAGTATGCATCGTGTCACTCCTAGGAATATTCAGTCCAGTACACCTTTTTCTCTCTCGCAATCGCAAAGTGCCACCACAGCACCGCAACGTACTTCCATCTTCACATCAAGCCACAAGTACCTTCAGCAGGAGAAACAACGCCAAGTTGTCCCTAGTAGTGGAGCAAAGAGCGAGATTTCGACGCGAAGACGTCTTGACAAGTCAGGTCCCTTGAGGCAAGTGATGCGTAAGGAAGAGGAATTGAAAACACTTGAATTGGGATTGCCTACAGTGGAGATGTTTCGAGCAAAATTCTGGGATTTTCATGCGCAACAGTGCGCAATGATACCTCGACTATACAAAAACAGACTGATGGACACACTATTTCTCTACGAGAAACTAATCCTCGAAGATGAAAGCCACACCCTCAACTTCAAGCTCTTCTTAAGGCTGACGCTTTATTCTGATGTTAGAATTACTTAGTTACTTGATGTAGATGAACTAGAAACAAATGATCAAAAATCTTAGGTCGCATGAGATCCTCTTCAGTTCTCACTTTCTAATTCCTGGAGGAGAAGAGGAGCAGTTGCGATATGCAGTAAAGCGCGAAACTGATTTGCTAAAACATCGGGATTATGGAGTGAAGGGTTGGAAAAAATATGTGGAAAAGCATATGCCTACTGTAGTTGTAGATGGCGGTGCGGACGAGAAAAAGGTATTCCTGGATGGACAAGAACAAGTACATGATTTTCATTCAGGTCTAGGAGGTAGACAAGCTGAGAAGTCTGTCGAAAAACTGCGAGCCTCTCGTAAAGCGCCAGATGCAAAAACCGCAGCTCTATTGGCTGTAGCCTGGAACAAGACTGGCTGTAGCCTGGAACCCACGAGGACTACAACAAGGTCTGCAATAAAGTCAAGACAGTCTTCATCAATAGTCGCTCCATCTTCAGTTGAGGTGTTGAGACGACGCGTCTTGGAGGAGGAGCGGGAGAGCATTGCAGTGTTTGTTCGAGGCTTGGAGCAGGAGTTGGAAAAAAAGCAGCAAGCTGACCTGGCGGACATTCTGAAAAAAGCCGCTAAAAAACTTTACTCTGAACGAAAAGCCTTGCAAATCACTGCTACATCTTCGAATGAAGAAAGTACAGAAGCATACTTCTATGGGCCTACAACTGATGAAGATAAAGTGCAACAATGTCGCGTGGAAAGCGCACCGGGTGGAAATAGACCAAGTAGGGTACGACGATGCAAAGACGGTGGGCAAGCTAGCGCACCTTATAGAGAACCGCTCCTCGCAGGTGAAGCTCAACCTCCTATGTCGTCGTTTCAAAGTCCTCGAACTACTCAAGCTGAGGATTCTGCTAATGCAACTTGGTGGAGGACTTTATTTCCGCCTTTGTATAACACCGATCTCGCTAAGCGAGCCGTGACTAGTTTGACGATTTACAGGATACTCGGCAAGAAACGGATCGAGTATGACGTGCTTGGCCTAGTCCCGCTGTCTCTCAGAGAGCGAAAACTTCTGACGGAGGTGGAGGGGGACATTTACCTATTGCTACACTACGGTTTCGAGCTCTGGAAGTGGAAGATGATCACGGAGATCAGAAATGGAACAAAATTGGAACTGCCACAAGAAGAACAGGAAGAAAAATGACAACTTTTTTTTTCGAATAAGTAAAGCATCCGGATGCGCGACGGGAGTCAATGGCATTATTTGATATTCACATTATAATACGCATGCAAATGAAAGATGAAAGGTGAAAGAACAAGGTAACCCCATCTCCCTGCAACCAGACAACCCCTCCCATAACTGCATGTACCCCACGACTGGGTAAATTATTATTATTATATATTTCTTTGCAGATGAACAGGAGGGACGAAGGAACGGAGGACGAATACTCCAGGGTTGCGGATAGAAACTTGCTGGGCATGTACAACTCTATCGAGGGAGACGAAATATAAGGCGGATGGCGACTCTTCTTCACGATTGAAAATACGGACCACATGATGCTTGTAAGATTCTTATAATATTCTACTCGATGTCAAGACGTACGGTCTATTGACATGCGACACACTCCACAAGTTTTTTGCAAGAACATATTTTTTTTTGACAATGAGTTTTTTGAGAGTGTTGCCTACAACTCCAACAATAGCGATTGACCTTTCTTTTACTGGTACTAGTGTCTCAGAAAATGCCGTTTATTAGACGCCATATAATGGCAGTTCGTGAAGATGAAGGAGAGACTTGGAAGAAGCCTACTGCTACTGGTATCTGCATTATTTGTTTCCCCTGCACTTGGAATCTTTCGATCTCTTGACTACTGGTCGTCGTTAGAAGACTACAGAAGTAAGAACAATTTACATGATGTGTCTTATTTTCGCTATGCATTACTATCGCTTTCACTTTCTTGGTTCATCAAGTTATGATTGGAGAAATTTCGAAGTAGATGATCAAACGCACGAATCATGTCAATCTCTGAGATCTTTCATAGGTTTTTGATACGGAGAAAGAAATGACTTTGCTCATGCCTTTTCCACAGGACGATGAGACTACGGGCAAGAGTTACTGCAATTACGATAATAGGATTAAAAATATGCCAAGGGACAGCAAGGAAGTGGCAGTGCAAGAATGTTGACAAAAAAAAGAGATTATCATCTAGGTCCATTGGCTAGCATTTTGATTTTTCGTTATCGCTTTTTGGGACCAGCCAGGGCCATTTGGACGTGCAGCGTGAAAGGTTTTTTTTTTCGAAACAGCATGTTGACGGGTACGGGAATGAAAGATCAATTTTGTACCTCCTAGAAAAAAACTCATATTTTGAAACTGAATGTTCGTGATATTGATTCTGCTTTGTAAACGCAAGTGTGCGAGCTACCTGGCACTTCTGACCACTAGATCGTAATGTTGATGCCTTAACTTTGATGGCGAGGAGAGTTTGGTACTCCAATCTGCTGTACGTTACCCTGAAACTTGAAGAAAATGACCCCTAGGCCTACAGTAAAAGCTCCCATGGAGGGAAACGCCTGTAGCTGTGCCTGGATCTTAACGTTATCACGGATCCTGAAACTGAGAATATGATCAAGATCATCCGAATCCAGCATCATTCAAGATACAGTTCATTCGAGATACAGTTGGTTCATCATCTTTTACCTTTACACGGAATAACGATCAGATGATCAAGATATTTTTCATGTTCATCCTTCTACGACAGTTTTAGTACAGCGAGAACGAAGAAAAGATCCGCACACTATATGATAGATAGAAAGATCAAGATAGTTCAGTTTCGGATTGTACTCACACAGATCATAATGGTCTCGATCTTCGATTTCTCACTTTTATCCAACCTCTTTCCAGTCGATGTTAGCTTTTGCCTTGACAAGAACTGTGTGCACGATACCTGTGTATTTTCGCAAGATGAACATTGAGCAAACCACGACCATCACCAGCTTCCTATCATACACTCAAGAACACAAAAAGGTATTGTTTGCGTAATCATTTGATAATCTCATCACTCGATCGATCACTCAATCAATTTGCATCAAGCTGTCAGTCCGAGAATTACGTCTTCGCTAACAGATTTTCACTTCGTACTAGGTAGATCTGATCAAGGAGAAGAAGCATCTTTTTATCATTACTCCATCTGAAACTGAATAACCACGACAACGTCGGACAGACACGAAATCTTATGAAAATACTAAGAGGCTAGTACTAAGACTGTAGGGCGAAGCTTGTGGAGGCTAGTACTCAGAACAAGAATTACAACACTAACTAGCACTTCGTAGCAATCAAAGAACTTCAATTAAGAGCCCACCTTTGGTAATTGCACTAAGAAAAAATGATGCACTCTACTGGTAAGAAGACGACTATCCGCCTTTTGGTGGCATCCATTCTGGGCTCGCTCGCTGGTTCTCGCGCTGTCGGTCCGCGTTGGAGGGATTTCCTGCCAAAGCAGGCGCCTCTCGAGCCAATTGAGGAAGATCCTCAGAACACAATCGAAGAAGGCCACGTCCATGATGAAGGTGATGCTGAGGTACTAGAACAACAAACTGATGCGGCGTTCACACAGAAGATGCAGATTTCGGACAAGGACTACCTCTCGCAATGCAAGAAAGCAGCGTATAAGGCAAAAAGCGCGCCTCTAAAATATCGTAAGGAGAGCACTTTTGCCATAAACGATGTGGTGGCCATGATGAACCAGTTAGCTACGGACAGGGAGGAGCAATCGAAGATGGTCCAGAAGTTGCTTGCTGCCACGTACAACTTTTACGCCTTTTCTTCTCTCGACCTCGACGGCGAGGATGTGGACATAGAGGAGGCATTCGAGGAGAATATCAATCTGCGATATTATTTGGTGAAGAAGCAGGAAGCTAGTAGTCAGCTCTCTCCCGCTGCATCCGATAGGTGCTTCTTTGCGGAGTTGCGACAATCGTGGCACTTTGAAAAAACCATGAAGTCGCTGGCCTACGACTATTTGCTTGCTTCTCGCGGGGTCGTGTCCGATGATAACCTAACGATATTGCCGAAAGCGATCCCTAAAGCTAAAAATGGTGAAGACGTTCGCGACACCATGCGCATGTTCTTTCAAGGACACGAGCATTTTATAGAATTCAAGAGCCAGCAACGTCAGGCAAGTGATAGGGGTTTGCTGGCTAAGAAAGCGTTCGATGAGGAGATAATTTCGAAGGCGAATGCCTTTAGTTCCTTTTTGCGAGACGAAATTGCGAACGGACCACTAGATGAGAGGTGGCGAAACACTGCAGCCAGGTTGATTGCGCTCTACACGACGCTCAGCCGGAAGCACTTCACGAATCAGCTCGGCGATTCACAGTATTTTTCGTCCCCCTTCGCGGAAGATGAAAAGGCGCTCTACGGGCAAGTCGTTTGGGTAGCGATTCGAGAGGGTCTTAAAATATACCAACGTCTAAAGGATGGACAGGGACAGGGAGCACCCGCGACGCCTGACGCGAGTATCGCAGCAGCCGCACTGCAGCTATGGAGGAATTGGCTTATTGAGTTCCCGTGGGATCAGAGTACGGCTTTCCTGCGCTTTCTCTCGGACCCAAATTTCCAACAACTAGTCGCGGCAAATCTCAAATGGATTAATACGAAAAAAGAGACGTCGTCTCGTGGTTCTGGTCCTACTTCTCTGCAGCAAGCACCACAGAACGCAGCTGGAGAAGTGTCCGTCGTAATATAGAGCAAGGCTTCTCGCGAAAAGGAGTCGTAGTTGTCCTCCCGGTGATGCTTCGGACGTCTACTGGAGTGGTCTTCCTTTCTCGTCATAGATGCACAGTATTGCATTGTTCGGTATGAGTAGAGCTACGTCGGGCAAGGCTATTTTCTGATGCATTTGAATTTATAATCATAGACAACGCGTCATTTGTGAAAAAGTCCCTCTCTTATGTTGACCGCGAACGGTCTACTTAGTACGAACGTTATTTTTACAATAAATGAGTGCGAAATTGAAATCTTCGTATGTATCTACTTATAAGAAAGTGCTCCGACGCACATTGAAAGACATCTATGATTTAGTAAGTTTAGATGTCAGATTTACAAGTCTCTGCTATAGTTAAGATGATCTCACTCTTCCGTATTAGTTACACGGGCCAAGCCCGTCTACAACTATCCACTGGCCTAGCTAATTTTAGCTTTAGGCACTGACGGAACGAAAGATTTCACTATACACTACATTTTCAGCATTGGTACCGGTAGCATTTACATTTTTATTATCACATACGTAATATAGCGGGACTAAGAACTAAGATCTTGATTGTTGAAACTTTGCGCTAGCATGAATGACCCAACAGCTTGCGATAGCTTTTTACTTTTTTTTTGGATCCACCGTGACCGCGGACTACCATACTGATACATAAGGACCACGTACAAAGTCGGGAAAGTACACAAAATAGGAAAACCGTCTGGAATTAAGCCCTATCAGGGGCATACACATGACATGACAAGAGATGCCATTTTTCATGCTTGATATGGGTGTTGGTGTTACACAGGGGGACTGACTTGATTAATTGGCTTGTTATTGTTAACTTTTAGCAAAGAGGTGAGTGTGTCAGGAATCATGCTAGCTTGGTCCCCTCGCATAGGACACGACTATGCATCTTCTTCATTTTTTTACTGGGATCTTACTTTCTATCATCTTCGCCGTTATTTAATGAAGTCTACTTCTTGGTAGAATTAGATGAACGTAACTCATTAACCTTTGTAGTTTAACGATGTTACAAAGGAATACACGACATTATACAACAAATGAATGTTTATGATACATAAATCTAAAGAACGTTGGAAGAAAACCGAGAGGCTTGATGATTGATTGACGAATGATACTCGCTAAAGAGTACTACTTACTTACACTTTCATGACCACGCTCTACAGGGAGATATCCGATATTGCTAGTGTCCTGGCCTCTGGCCCTGAATTGCGAACATAACTGGTCTCTATGGGCACTACGGACAGTGTCATCAGGGACACAGACATGAGATTGAGCCAACATCTATAACACACGGATGCTGCAAGAGATTTTTTTACAAAACTCACACAAAGAATAGCTGCACTAGGACTAGTGCAGTGAAGGAGACGTAGGTGCCACCACTGGACGAGGCATAAAATATTTCATGCCTCGTCCACTGGTGGCACCTTCGAGGGTTGAGTCTATGTTGAGTCTATCCCCTATGTTTCACCTGAGCATAGTGTTCCCCCAAGCATTGTAGATGATCCTCATCGTTTCGGCTATAGTTCGTTGCAGCAAGACCTTGTCGTGCTTTTCATGATCGTTTCGATACATAGCTTTTCCCTGAGGACAACAAGGGTCAATGGCTACCTCTGATCTTCTGACTGCTTCGGCATGAGCTTCTTTGAACACAGAAAAAGGTCAAGTTTCCGCTTGGGTGTGGCAACGGCGGTCACGCAAAAAGAGTCAGATTTAACAAGATCAAAAGTGCCGAGTACTAAGCAGCTTGGTGAAGTGTACTGAACAATTCGCAAACAAAACACACACTACTCCATCAAAAATAAGACTGTATGAAAAAGACTACTACATTGGATGCACCGTATTAGCACTGTTACATTAGACGATAATTGTTTTCGTGCAGGCAGGACTTTTCTGGTATGCTGGCCCTGATTTCAAGGCTGTTGAATCAACCAATATCCTCTACGTAGTGTCCAGTTCTATGAGCTTGTATCTATTGTACCCAGCAGTTTCCTCTTCGTTTCCTTTGTAGCTAGTCTGTGGTTTCCATCATTTGTTTTTTCTTGGTTAAACGCATTGATGTTTTCTGAGCCCAGACTTCTGGAGCCCTGGCCGCTGCGTCGCACGCCAGAAATCTCTTAATCTTAATCTTAATCGTCCCACTTGAAAAAAATGACCACAAATCGATGCGACCGCAAATCGAAGCTCATCTTAGGTTCCGATGCTGAGACCTTGTTTCGGCAAGAGTGTTGGGAGCCAAGATCATCTCCCTCGGGAAGTGACAGCTTCTCTGCAGCACATGAAGAAGGGCCAACCTGGCGCACGCTTTTAGATGAACGGATTCGAGCAACATGGAGAACGCAGCCAAGGTACCTCGTTTGGATGGAGGACAAGTTCGAGCAAGTGCAACATTGTTGTCAACTGAAAGGAGCGCAGTTTCCTCAATATCAATTACACGGAGATCTAGGATTCTCCGGAACGACGACGACGCCGGTGGAAGCAAAAGAGCGGAGCAGAGCGCTGACGTCGTCATCATCGTCGTCAACAAGCCAAGATTTGGAATGTGCGCAGCAATATTTTGAAGGCGTTTTACGGAGTGCAGCATCTCCGAATAACCACGTCGGAGCTTGCCTTCTGCACCTTCCTACATGGTTGATAGGAACTAGAGAGGAACACGAACAAGATCGCCATGTTCTTGGGCCTTCAAGATCAGCAAGTGAGAAAGCCAACAGTACTGTTACTGGTCTCGGAGACAAGGCAAAAGTGCGAGACTTCATTGATAGGATGCTAGATTTATTCTGCGTAGACGATGTGCATGAGAACAATTGTTCCGAATGGAACCAGCGAGCTGACGGACGTTCTCCGATAGAGATCGGAGACCAATCAGCATACACCCTATCAACCGAACGACAGCATCAGCGTGAAGCCGCCAGGCGGATTTTTGCGCGTGGGTTCGTCATCAAGCCGCGCAACGGGCATGATAGTCTTGGCGTGTCCGTCTTTGATCAAAAAATGCTGTCCAGTCTGACGCAAGGTCGTACGAAACCCTCAGCATACCGAAAGCGTCTGCTTAACAAGATTTATCAAGCGGTATCAACAGCATGCAGTCCCCCGAATCCGAAGTCTTGGCAACGAGAGTGTTGGCAGCTTTCTCAAGTCCCGACAGGGGCAGTGCTACAACCCCTCTACATTTCGTGTCCGTCTATTTCCTTGTCGTCTCTAGTAGGCGATGGAGCTGCATCTTCAACTTCATCTACTTCTTCAAGTCGTAGACAGCATGTTGTATGGGAGACGACGAAGACCGATGACGCTGGGGAGATGAGGACAGCGAGCGCCTTTGAAGAACGTGAACCAGAAAGGCCTGAACCGAACTGTTCGCAAGGTAACGACGAGCCTGCGCCTTCAGTTGCATCTGCATCTGCAGGCTCAAAGGCAACAAAGAGGCCAGGCGAAGGAAGCAGTTCAACTACAAGTACAGGCACATGTTCTAGTTCTGCATCTTCGAGTAAAGAAGAGCCAATCGAAGTAAAAGTGCATACAATTGGCGGGAAAACGGTAGGCGCTACCCTAAAGGACTGGACCGACGAAATGTGGGTGGACGAAAGAGGCTGTATACATGTTTGGTCCGATGAGAGTTGGGCCAAATACGCCAGAACAGGAAGGAAGAGAAGGATTCTGGATGTGGCGGATTTGCGAAATGCACTTCTAACAAAACCTTCAGGACAACAAGTTCTGTGGTCAGACTCAAACTTACACCAGGCCGATACTAAAGGCGATGCGAACAACTCTGGTGAAGGTCCACAAGACCACGTAGAACCTCAACAGCAGCACCAGACGAATTATAGTACTCTCGTAAGGCGTGTTCTGTTGCTAGCCAGAGAATTATCGAAGCATTGGTCTTGGATGTGCCTCGTTTCCGAAAGCATCAGTCGTGGAGAAACCCTTCTAACAGAGGAAGGTGTTGAGCAGGTTCCCGGTGAAGCAGCTGTATTTTTCTCATCCAGGAGGACGAACAACTCACCTAGCTGCAGCAACACCTCGTCTAACATAGGTCGTGGTCATGCATTCTTGTCGAACAAGCGTAGAGCCCTCTGCAAGACTGATCAAGCTGATCAGGTCCTCGTAGAGGAATGTCGTTTGGACTGGCTGTTGGGAGACGCGTACTGGGGCCCTAGACTCGGGGAGATAACATATCAAGGAGCAGCGTTCGCGACCCATTCCCTACAATCTCGCTATATGGCGCAAAAACTTCTTACTTTCCTCGACAAATCTTTACTAGTCCCTTTGCTTCGCGACGAGTCAACATCGTTGACAACCACTCCTCCGAAGAAAGACCGAGAAGCTACAAATGGTGGTCACACCATAAACTGTCGTCAAGAGATGAAGAGTCGGCTGTCTACTTCGCTCAAGACAGCTGGCTGTCATGATCTGGAAGAGCATGATCTTCTTCCCACCTCTTAGACAATATTTCAGGACGATGAAAGAACTATCATGCCTTCTTGTGTTTCTTGCCATGAAAAAAAAATTCAGCCTCCTCGCGATCGATCGAGACTTGACATTGTAGCGTGAGTTGCTGTGCTTCTCGTGATCGTGAAAGTTTCTGTTCGGATTTGTGAACACTGTGAAGCAAAAAACAGACTTTTGAACGCTCTGAAAGGCGGCAGCTCAGATCCATGCTTACTTAGAAATAAGAGGAGCAAGCTGCAAGCTTCTCAAGTTCATGAAAAAGGACATGGAAATCAGTCTTCTATACTCTTTGGTTTTGGATAAAATTCTTACTTGAGAGAGCAGCGCTTGGTACGAAGACGCAGCAACTTTTGGAGTTTTGTCAGGTGCAGCGTGCGACCACGCATCCATCTTAATACTCATCGGAATTCTATTCCGCAGTAGAGTAAAAGTTGGTGTCGATTATCTATTTGGGAAGGTGCGAGTACGTCTTCCTCTCTCCTCTTTCAAGCTGTCAACTTGCTATTAAACACTCAAGAACACCAAACTTTGTTGTTTGTGTGATTTTTAATTATCCCATCAATCGGTCGATCAATCAATCAATTTACAAGCTGTCAGGCCGAGACCTACGTCTTCGCTAGCAGATTTTCATTTCGGGACAAGAAGCATTGTTTCAGCATTGATTACTCCATCTGAAATTGAAACTGAATAACCGCGACAACGTCGAACAGACACGAAATCTTATGAAAATACTAAGTACAAAAATTACAACACTAACTATCACTCGTCGCAGAAAAATCAAAGAACTTCTATAAGAACTCACCTTTGGTAATTGCACTAAGAAAAATGACGTTTCCTACTGGCAAGAAGAAGACTATCCGCCTTTTGGTGGCATTCATTCTGGGCTTGCTCGCTGGTTCTCGCGCTGTCGGTCCGCTTCAGAGTCCGCGTCAGAAGGATTATCTGCCAAACCCAAAGCGGGTCCCTCTCGAGACGATCGAGGAAGAGCATGTTGAAGGTGAAGCTGATACTCAAGATGAAAAAGAACAAGGACAGCAATCTGTCGAGGAGCCGGAGTGGCTCTCGCAGCGTAAGACCTTTGAAAATGATATGGTCTCTAAGCTTAACAAAGCGGAGCAAGCTAAGCAAAAGGCATTGGCTAAAACAAACGAAAGAAAATATTGCAGCTTAAGCGCGTTAGCATTGAATGCCCGGTGCCAAGAAGCCATGCAAAGAGACGCGATGAGGCATCTTGACCAGGTAGCGAGGCTGACCAAGTTAGTTGCTGCGACGTACAACTTTTACGCTTTTTCTGCGGGCAAAGTCAGCGACGACAACGAGATAGCGGATGCACTCTCAGAGAACATCGATTTCCGATATTTCATAATGAGAAAGCAGGAGATGGAGGCTCGACGTAGGCGGCTCTCTCTTCCCGCGCCCCATCATTACGACCTTGCCAAGGTAGAGCAGCAATCGCAATTGTCGCACTTTGAGAAAACCATGAAGTCGCTTGACTACGACTTTTTGCTTGCAGCTTCTCGGGGAGCCGTGTTCGAAGATGACCCTGGCTCGGGAGAGATGGAGCTTGATCAGCTAATAGCTATCTCCAAAGAGCAGGACGCTCATCCTTCGGGAAGTTCCGCCAATTTGCCATTGTTTCCGCAAGCTCTCACTGACGCAGAGCGCGACGCCATGCGCACGTTCTTTGAAGGAAAAAAGCAAGAATCCTTACTGTTTGGACAATTCAAAAGAGAGAATGCTAACGCGGTGCACAATGGGTTGATGGCTCATCGACAGTTCAGTACAACGATCATTGCGGTTGCGAATACCTTTACTTCCTTTTTGCGGGACCAAATTGCGAACGAGCAACTAGAGAAGAACTGGCGAAACGTGGCAGCCCTGTTGATAGCGCTCTACACAACACTTGGCCGCAAGCAGATTACGTTTAGCCTCGGCCTCTCAGCCTACCTGTCATCACCCCTCACATACACTGAAATCGCGCTCCAAGAGCAAGTTTCGCTCGTTATTCAAGGCGGTCTTCAAATATACAAAAGTCTAAAGGATGAGCAGGAAGCCTCCGCGACGCCTAACGCCTCCGCCTCCCCGTCCGCAGCCGCACTGCAGCAATGGAAGAAGCTGACCATGGATTGGATGGGCAGTATGATGACTCACAATGGATTGATTGCCCAGCGCTTTCTCTCCGACCCAATTTTCCAACAATTAGTCGCGGCAAATCTTAAATGGATTCATACGAAGAAAGAGAAGTCTAGTACGTAGTTCTGCTCCTACTTCTTCGCAGCAAGCACCAGAGAACGCAGCTGCAGAAGTGCTCGCCATGATATAGAGAGAGGCTTCTCGCGAAAAGGAGTCGTAATTGTCCTCCCGGTGATGCTTCGGACGTCTACTGGAGTGGTCCGTCTTCCTTTCTCTTCATACATGCACAGTATTTTTACATTATTCGTTATGATTACAGAGCAGCCACCTCCTTGAAGTCTATTTTTTAATGCATTTGATTTTAATGCACTTGACTATACCCCAGCACGATTGGGTACGCTACTACTACTAGACAAGATGTCTATGTTGGTCGTGAACGGTCTTACGAAGGGTATTACAAACGAGTGTGTTGAAATCGAAATCGTGTTTTTTTCCCTTAAGAGTAGCTAAAATTTTTGGATCGTGTAAAAAAGCGTTCCGAGGACGCACATTGATGAAAGACATCTATGATACAATCATCTCCAATATAGTTAAGATCTATCTCTTTCGTATTAGTTACACGGCCGACGGGGGCCCTGTGCAACTACGTAATGGCCTCGCTAATTGTAGCTTTGGGCACGGAGGGCACTAATTTAGATAAACATAAATATTTCACTATACGCACACGTTATTTTATTTTTTAAGCATCGAAAAACAAATATAAGGTACCATTTGCATGTGATATTTTTATTTTATCACATACGCAATATAGCGGAACTAAAAACTATAAAATCTTGATTGAAAGAACTTTGCGCGAAGATGAATGGCCCTACAGCTCGCGATAGCTTTTAACTACACTCATTTTCCTTTTTTTCTTTTTTTTGATCCACCACCACACTGATACACAAGGGCCACGTACGAATTCGGGAAGATAATATTGATATAGAAGTTATAGTCTTTTTAGTACCAGTAATTGTAATACTGATAGTTCAAGAAGAGCAAGAACTTCAATATCATATTTCGACATGCTTTCCCCTTCCCCTTTCCGTTATTTATTGCCGGGCTTGGATTAACATGAAGGCCAGAGGACATCAAAACTTGGCCTAGTGCTACCGATGCATCGATAAATTATACCAGGACTTTTCTCGTTGATCTCTATTCGGTACACTCACATGTCCTCCTTGGTGAACAATTATGGTTACGATCACATGATCGAGGTTTGACATTATAGCGTGAGTTGCTGTGCTTCTCGTGATCATGAAAGGTTCTGTTCGGATTTGTGAACACTGATGAAGCAAAAAACAGACTTTTGAACGCTCTGAACGGCGGCAGCTCAGATGCATGTTTACTTAGGAAAGAGGAGCAAGCTGCAAGCTTCTCAAGTTGATGAAAAAGGACATGGAAATCAGTCTTCTATACTCCTTGGATAAAATTCTTACTTGAGAGAGCAGCGCTTTGTGCGAAGACGCAGCAACTTTTGGAGTTTTGTTAGGTGCAGCGTGCGACCACGCATCCATCTTAATATTCATCGGAATTCTATGCCGCAGTATAGTAAAAGTTGGTGTCGATTATCTATTTTTGTCAATGTGTGAGTACGTATAATTCATATCCATTTTGTTCCACCTCCCTGACCACGGTCCTCTGTATCGGTTTTTGATCTTTTTCCTCTACCTCCCTCTTCCTCTCTCCTCTCTCAGTCTATGTGTTTGATTAAGTAGATCATTTATGTTCTAGTACAGGGCTAGCTCTTAATCTTTGGTTAATCCATCGCCGTCTAGTTCACAGCACACACTATTTTATTCCACCGCACCTCCGTAACAATTTTACTGGACGTCATCACCTTCATAATGAATCATCCGGGAGCAACGATATTTGCATTTTGAATGCACGTCTCACTACGAGTCTAGTTATAATTTTTTCAATGATAATATTAATAGAACAACAAATAGAGCAGGATCAGCCAGTCAATCAATCAATCAATCAATCAATCAGTGCGCGCGCAAATATCTGCGTTGACTTTTTTTTTCGATTGGATTATCTGCTTCTTCCCACCGGTACAACTAGTCTTTCAAACAATTAAAAACCAGGTAAGAACTACGCTGAAAGAAAGAGAGTACTAGAGATAGAACGACTCCGCTGGATCCCTTTATTTCTTATATATTTATATTACTTGTATTTCTATTTTCTTCATTGGCTTTGGCCGGGAGGGATTTTGAATGGTTCCGGTATTTGGTAACCTGAGTTGGATCATAAGGGCAAACAAGAAGAGAACCCTTAGGATCAAACTCAGGTTACCAAATACCAGAACCATACAGGTTTGGTCTCCATTTGATTTCCATAGTTGGTTTGAGTTATTCATATTCGTCTTCGGAAAGGATGGCGCGTAACACTAATTATTTGGTGGCTCATCTCTTTGCCTCGTTTCGAGGGCTTGCTGGGCTCTTCTGTTCTTCTGCGACTGTGGCAGCGGCAGAACAAGCGGAAGATGATGACACGAGGAACAGCAGCGTGAAACAGCAGATGCTCACCCGTGGGCATCGTGCAGAAAAACCAGGCTTTCATGTCCATGTGGACGTAGATAAGGCCTGCATGTTTTCTGTCTGGGGTGGCGGCCTTGGGCTGGAGGATCCGTCACTGAACATTGACTACAACTTCGAGAACTTGTTGGCGGTAAAAAAGTACAGGCAGCAGGAGGAATACGATTCGTTCTTTTATCCAGACCCTTTTGGATATGCAAAACCGAAACCGCGAGAGTCAAAGTGCGCTGAAGAAAATCTGGAGACGCGTCTGACCCTCCCTTTCGACGGAGTGATGATGGAGAATCTTGCCAGAGGCGGATTGGAAGATAGTTGTCGACATAGAATCCTCCGGATTGCTCTTAGCGACAAAGAAAATCGCTGCCTATCCTTGTCAGTCGATACCTTTCCTCCGGAGGTTGAATTTCCCCGACGTCCTGTTCCTGGTCGTGGCGAGGAAGAGAATTATAGTTCCCATCAAGGGACAAAGCTGGTGCGAGACGAGGCGGCGTCTTATCGCACTCTTGCTGTTTTTAGCGCCGAAGAAACCATAGAAGCGCAGAAGTTCTGGGTAGCGCTAGAACATGTCTTCAAATTGGCCAGGCAGCGACGTGGTCCGAAGAAGTCCGACTTTCCGGAATGGCTCCAAGTTTACGAAGCCGTATCCCCTGGTGAAGATGACGTAGACAGTACAGGTCTGCTCATTTTGCATGCGCGCATGATCACGTTCCCATATCTGTCACAGAAACTGCAGCATCAGCTACACATGATTCTGTTTTCTGTTCTCATTTACCTGAGCGACCAGATTCTGTACATTTTGCCTGATAATATCAGTCTCGCCCGCAGGGAGCTTTTTGCATTGGCAGTGTATGCAAATCATGCGCGCAGCCTCGGTTTGCTTTACGCTGGGGTGCAGCCCACGCCCGAGCACCTCAAAAATTTGAATAATGTCGCACAGAGTCGCGAGTTTTGGCGTCTCATGCGCACAAAGGAATTTCCTTCCATACGATTTATTACCTCAAATGATTCGAGTCCACTACGACCCGCATCTGCGAAGAAATCGTCAAGCGATGCGATCGAGAAGCCTTCTAATCCTGCCCCTGCGGCTAGCGTCGTTTTTGATCATGGACCAGCACAGCACCCTGACTACATCGCCGCCAGTGAGGACCACAGCCGCAGTGGGGATTCCGCTTCCGGCGTGCCGGCTGCGTCCAGAGAGGAAGATGCCAGCAATTTCAAATTAACGGAAGTCGCTAAGTGGTTTCTTGACGCGTCTCTTCAATTCTTCAGCTTAAAGCGATTTGAGAACGTAGTTGTGACAAAAAACACCGGAGGACAAGAGGAGGTCCGGGATAAATCGAGGCAGAGTGGTGCAGAAGTAGCGATGAGTGCTTCACTGAAAAAACAGGGAACTCTTGAACAAAAACAGGAAGCTCAAGGATTTCACACGAGCAGCGCAGCCCCGTTCCAAGGAGGAAGCTTAGCGCTGTCTCGTTGGAGGCGGCTCCCCAAAGACCACGAAGAGGCATTTCTGGACGCGCTTACTCTCTACGGTGAGTGTGCAACGTTGCCGGGGGTTCCGAAAGAAGATGGGCTACGAGGACTCGCGAGCAATCCAACAGCAGATACCAAGAAGCTCCAGATAGAGCAGCATCAAATTGCCGCGAAGAGCATCAGAAGGACTGAGTTGTACAGGATGGCCGGTGGCTCCTGCGCACACGCGCGACTAACAACTGCAGATGATGAGACGCCGGGCGACAGCGCTGTCCTCTCCGAACTCACAGAGTTAGATGGCTTTTTTCCAAGCGACGCGTTCGTCCGAGTTTTTCGTTGGGCGGAAAAAAGATTTGGAGGGTCAGCGAGGTATAGAGAAGTGCGGATCATGGGACGATCACCGCTGTCCTCCTCCGATCGTCTCTCTTCTGATGTTCTCTTCGGGTTCCTGCAGCGTGGCGAAAGTCTCTGCACAGATGGAGGACGATATGCTGGCACCGCGCGAGCGACTCCAACTGAGAAGGGCTCCAAACGGGAATCTCAACACAAGTCTGCTAAGGATATGCGACGGATTCTTGCAGAGTTGCAAAACGCCTTGAGCCATTCAGATGCCAAGACGCTCATGGAAGACGGCGCGACTGGTTTGGCAGGTTTGTGGAAAGGCAAAGGAGAAGATGATCTCTCACTCGCGTTGTCTCCATCCTCGGCGCTTTTTCGCGGGTCTGGAATCAGGTCCGACACCCATTTGAAGCACATGGCAAAGCGAATCCTTTCTGATTTGCGACTGGCGATCGCGGGACGCGATGATTTCCATGATATGTTAGAGGAGGAAATGACGATGAATATTTATCCGTATGTTCGGTACCCCGACGCTACATATCGACCTTACATTGTCAGTGGGCCGCTTTACGGGGAAGGTGGCGATATGCGGGATCGAGCTATTGAAATCGATCCGGGAAGCTATTTGTTTGTTGCTGGACGTTCTTGCATCTACGCCTCTCGGCCGAACCCGAAACACACAGGATCGGAACAGGTAACGACGCAGGACCCAGTCCATGACGATGAGGCTCGAGAGTTCGACGTCGAATTCGCAGCACCCGCAGAAGGCGACGACGATGGGCATGCTGAGGGAGCTCCCTTGGGTCTCACACTGCGGGCGCGTGCCGAAATGCATACAATCAAGGAAAGAATCTCAAAGGAGCAGAGACATCAAGTCGACGATGCTTCCAAGCTAGGGCTCGTGGAGCAGCGTAACGCATCCGGAGCGGGGCTTGTAATAACACGAGTAGAAAATTGGTCGAGAGCTTATTGGAGATGCATTCTAGCTGGCTCAACAATTGTGGGCGCCACGGGAAGCCGCGCGTCCGAAGAGTCCGAAATCAGAAAACATCTGCACAGCCTCGAATACCCCAAACGTTTTCGAATCCGTCTCGAGGGCGACATGTATCACGCACTAAAGTGCCCTGCGCCGTGTCGTCTTAATAGCAAAATGATCCCGGAGGCCCCTGGTAACGAGAGAGTCTTGCCCGGGTACCGGCTTGATTTTTTTGTTAAGCCAGAATTACGAATTGATCACTCGGTTCCCATCACTGACCACGAAGATACGTACGGGGTGGAGCTATCCGTAGAGGGGTTTGCCGAGCTGGCTTGCCGCCTTGTAAGCAGAGCGACGCACGATTTTGGCGCTGCGCGGGCTTTTCAGTTCCCAAGCGAGCCCGCTGCGTCCAGAGCAGTCGTGATCAAGCTGGCAGAGCGAGCGTTTTTGGAGAGTGCGGATCAGGCAGCGGGGGAATTTGCAGGCGCCCTGAAGGCTAGGGCGCGCCAAATGTATCGACGAGTACTGCTGTCTGTGAAGAATCGCAATTTGGAGGAGGAGGAAATTGTCCAAATTGCACAAGCTCTAGAAGATGCCCTTCGTCACCGCTACAACACCTTCGCGTATACATCTAGAGAAGATTTTGAGAGCATGAATTTCGGTTCAGAGCTGCAACAAAAAGAGGTCTTAGAGCTCCGCGGCACGTATGCTCGCTGTCGCGCAGCGTATCTCGATGAGATTCTCGGGGAACGGGTTATGCATGGTTCCCTCCTGCCGGATTTTTTCGAGCTGCTGCGCAAAACACTTGTTCAGGAATTGGCTGGATACCAGATGTGGGCGCGCGCGGAATCCTGGAAGGAGTTCACAGCACAAATTTTCCCGTCTGTGTCCTGGCATGAAACTTCCTGGTCGTTTGCCGTTGCAGTATTTTTGTTGTTCTTGGTATTATTCTGCGGACGGAAACGTGTCAGGAGCTTTGGAAGTTCGTGGTGGTGGTTTCTAACCGGCGGCGTAATTGCAGCGCTCATTCTACTTGAATCAACAGGAGCAGCTGCACACGACATGGCACACCAGGACTCTGCATTAGCTGATGGAAGTTGCGATCGTTTCCGCGGGTTGACTCCAGATCCCATCATCGTGTTTGAGCCCACGTCCCAAACGCTGACCACAGGTATCGGACATGATGGGGATTCCCCTGCAAGCAATCTTATCTACGGCATATCTCCAAACTTTGAGTCTTCTGTAAGGTGCCTGGCTCCAGAGTTCAGTAAAGGTGGAATCGCGGTTGTTAGTTTGCTAGGTCAGAGAGGAGCTGGGAAAAGCACGCTCGCTACCGCCCTAGCTGGTCGGGAGCGGGGAGTGTTGCAGAGTCGTGAGTTCGAAGGCCATTTTGGCGCAACGACTGTTGGCGTGTGGTTGCTTCCGACACTACACGAGACTAGCGATGGGAGCAAGATTTGGTATCTTGACACAGAAGGGCACGAAGATCCCACTGATTTCGTCCGGTACGAAAGAAGTTTGCTTGGTCTAGTGCGGGAAGTATCCTCATACTTTTTGTTGGTGGCCAATCAATCGCTGGGGCGACCAGTATTGAGAGCTGTGAAAACGTTCCATCACAATCTGCAGTTGTATAGTATGTGCCATGCGGCGAAGGCGATGTGCCGTGACGGGAAACAAGATCAGTCACATCTAGCGAAACCCGCGGAATTGTCGCCGATGCGGCTGGTGATGCGTGATTATGGTACCCGCGTTAGAGCTCGCGCTATTTCGCACATGAGCGCAGCAGGCGAAACAGATCTTCAAGTGTATCTCAAGAATGTTGATCGCGAAGAGCATATTACGAGTGTGCATCACTTCGCAACGAAATTGGAAGCGCGAGACGCCGCGAGAACGAAAGACGTAAGTAGCGCCGAGTCGCCACATGTTTCGGACTTTGTGCAAGCTTATTTGAATTGGGGTAACCTACAAAACGCAGCTACGCTGCCGGCGCCCTATGATCAAGTTGAGCAGGAAGCGGGCCCTGCAGCAGAGAAACTGCAGACCACCGCAGGGTTCAAGAACCTCTACATGGAACACATCGGCACTCTTCGAGCTCAGTTGCAGACAACAGTGCAAAGAAAGTATAGCGATGTAGAAGCGCTTCTCACAGCAGTCTCGAATGCGCCAGAGGCTACCGTTTGGTGTTTGGCATTCAACCGGGGCGTTGACGAGGGGGGGGAGCTTACTTCCCGAGAGCTCAGTGAGCACGCAAGGAATGCGTACGCACATCGTGCAAACAGGATCACGCGCAAGTGTTTGGCAAAGAAGAAGGTATTTCCCTACAATTCGAAAATGTATGTCGATGAGAACGTCAAGTCCCCTGCGACGCGCGACAGAGTTTTCCGCGAATGCCTTACACAAGGCGTCGAAGAATTCAGAACATCATTTTCCACGATTTTTTCCGTAGCGAAAATCAGCAACAATGGGGCGAATATCGACCAGGCAACGTCGTGGCTTTATCAGCGGCTAGGTGTCTGGAGATATGGTTCGGCTTTCAAAGCCCAAAGGAAATTGGAAAATCATATGTTGGCCGCGAAGGCTCTGTTCACAGACATAGGCGTAGAACTAAAGCCGGCGGCTGTGGAATCGGACAAGAAGCACAACGCAGAACTCCATCGTGTTCCCTCAATTAGTTCGTATAGTTGGGAGGATCTTCGTGCTGTTTTCTCGCAGTTGAGCGGTGTGCAACCCGCGGTCATGTCGTCTCTTGCAAAAAGGATCACCGAGAGGGATATCGAATACCATGCAAAGTTTCTTCGGAAAGAGTTCGACGCGAGTGAGCATGACCTGGAAAATTGGAAGACTGCTGCCAAACCCTGTAAGGTGTACACACTCGAAGAGAACATCACCAAGGGGAGACTCTCCACGAAGCCAACCCTACTGGAGATTCTGCGCGCACAGCAGGATCGCGACGAGCGCAAAAAGCACACGAGCGCGGATCTACCGGGTGAAAAAGAAACTCAAAAAGCACGCGATAAGCCGTCTGAATCTGAAAGAAAGCTCCTGAAAGTCCCATATTATTACGAGTACGAGAAGGGAGTAGAGATTGATCCTACCTCTGTGGAAAGCGACGGGCCACTTGGCTCTTCGGAGGGGGTCGAATCTCTCGAGATTTATGTGAGTGGAGTTGGTCCGCACGCTAGACATCGTCTCACAAGAGTTGTCGATTGCAGATTGCTGCGCCATGATGTTGAAAGACATACTACAAGCGAATCCGAGTTATCTCTTGTCCGGGATTGGCTGAAGACATGCGGCCCTGGAGTAGTGCCTGCCCCGCAACAGAAATGCCTGCAATTGTTCGACAGTATGTTGAAAGACCTTAGTTTTCACGCCGAGCACGCCCGCGATCACGGTCCCGAAGAAGAGGAGCTGCGCCTGAAGGTAACGATAGAAGCGTGTCCTGTTGACGGTAGGGGAGCCTTCAATCCGACAATCTTTTATCAGCAGTACACGGCTGGCAAGCAATTTTCGTCCCTTCTAAAGAAGGAAAAGCTCGAGTTGGAGACAAAGAAGGTCTTTCTGAGCCTTGGCTTCACGGAAACTGGTGCTGTTCTACCCTGGGTGAAAAGATCGGCCTGGACTGTTTTGGGTTGCATCCTCACAGGCGCAGTTCTCTGGAGCAATCGCGCGGCAATCCATCACGCTTTGGGTCGCAGCGACCTGAGGACGATGATAGATATGCATCGATTGGTCGCGGAAAACTCAGGGTTTTTTATGTCTGCAACGAGCACGATGAAAATTAAACTGGCTGCTGTGCTTGGCGGACTCGTTTCCTTTCTTAGCGGATCGGTTCTAGTTTTTAGCGACGCGGAAAACAACGATGAAGGGCGTTTGTCGTCCCATGGTGATCACGGCTCGTTCGTGCTGTCTGCCGCGGGAGAAGGGAACCTCTCCCAGCATGACGAGAGGGAGAGAAGCGGAGCGCCGTGAGCGATGCCTCAGAGTGAAACAGTGCGGCACTTCGATGCCCCTATTAGGTGTTGACTGTTGACAAATTGATCCACTCCTGTTTCCTCTATTTTTATTGCGGAAGTATCATGTAGTGTGCCTGTACGAAAAGATGGAGCACGCCTATTCTTGATAGACTCAGATGGTGGCCAACAAATATTTTGGTAGAAAAAGCTCAACATCGATTCCTTGCCTCAACATCGATGCGTAACTATAACGGGCAATGTCTTGCTTTCAAAAGATAATTCGTCCCCCCTGGGTGGTGATTCAGATCATGACGAGCTTCAACCTGCATCAAATGAAAACCTTCTTCTCAGGTCGCAGCTGGTAGGAGCAGAAAGTTGCGAGGGAAAGAAAAAAATGGTTTATCTTTATCAGCGGAGACGAAGCAAGAAGTTGTTCTCCACATCTGCTGGCTGTCTTTCTGCAATTTATTCGGAGCCCGCTGCTGCTCTTGACCCAACTAAAACAGTCACATTTCTCACTTGAAGATAAAAACTACACATCCGACCTTGCTTCCGTAGAGCAGTCCAGCCCAGACAGGACGCTTGGAGGGTATTTTCCGACCTTGCTTCCGTAGAGCAGTCCAGCCCAGACAGAGCGTCGAGAACTGTTTCCCGTTTGTCAGTTTTCTTGTTCTTAGATATAGATGCTATAAGAGAAAAAGAAGAAAAATGAGGAGAGTAATACAAGTCAACACGAGTCTCGACGATTAAGTTTTAGATGTAAGGCACCAGGCAGAGAAGTACTTAGTTCGCTTTCTTCTTCATATCTGTAGTACAGAGAAGATGCGTTCGTGTCATGTCATGTACCCTCGTTTTCCACGTGGTCAAGTGGGTTTGAGGTAATTCAGTCAGATTGTGCCTTTTGATTAGAATTGCTTGTAAGTATATTCAAATAGAAATATATTTAACTACGCTCCCTAATCATCCAGTACAACATAGTCCGTCAAGAACATATTTTTATGATATACATAGTTAGATAGCAAGATGGAGGTCGCCGGATTGTTAAAAGTCGAAAATAAGAACAAGAAGTTCAAATCAAAAATCACTGACGTAGTGGAAAGTCCGCATTTTCTTTTGAGGTATCCGAACCAGAATTGCAGTTTCACCCATCGACGATCTACGATCGGCGGCCCAGACGTGGTCTCATATATAGTGCCTCTTGTTGGGTTGATCATCATCGTATTACCTTTTTCTATTCTTCATTGGGCAAGCTGCGTCATAAAAGCGCAAAGTCGACAGAGTGTGGAGTCCAGCATCGAGGCTCACTTTCGAACCGCTTCGCAGTTATTCTTACTAGCTTAAAAACGTGGCTGAGTCATCATCGTGCCGAACAACTACGACGCCCTTGAGGCAATCTACACGGAGCTTTGTGCGAGATTTATTGTATTGTATTGCATTAGCATTGCTCAAGTAGAGATCAGCGTGTGTCTTTCTAGGAAGTACAAGTTGTAGATGCACGAGTAGGCTTTGTCGTCTCTATGGTGGAGCAGTAGATGTAGAAGAAGTGAATCTACTGAGCGCAGAAGTGCAGAGAGAGGGCGAGAAGCAGTGATGCAATAAATTGATGTGGATGTTGACGAGCCTTGAGTCCTCTGTGCCTCAATTTTCGTAAGCAAGACGAGATGGGATGAGGGGGATACTCACGAATGCTCCCAGTTCATTTAGACAGGAACGAGAGACACCCAATTGGCCAAACGCGAGATTGTAGAGAGTGAGCATCCGTTGGTGACGTTCGTGTTCCTGAGATGAATTGATACTAGTCTGTTGTTCTTCTGACTTTCTCCATCCTCAGGAGCGAGGTTTATTGTGGATGAGGACACGACTGCAACGGGCACGGCTTTGCAATCTGCGTTGCAAGTCCGGACTGCGAATGTCGCAGTCACAGAAAGGAATGGGCTCGAGTACGTTACGGCAGTTCGGTGCGACAACGTCAGGGGGCACCGCAGTCGCGGGAGCAGATGCGGACCCTGGAGCCACAGGGGGGAATACCGTAAAGGCAGTCTAGTAGAAGCAGCCGTACTATTAATTTACTATAAGTGAGAGTTCTCATTTACATTTCACTGAATCCTCTTCGATTCGTTCTTATAGATATATTCCTTCATAACCATAAGCATAACAAAGTAAGTACTTATTAATTAATTTATAACAAGAAATATGAGCTCCTTTTTCAGATTGATTAATCCACTATCGACGTCCAGATGAAAAGCTGCATATTTACAACAAATAAGAGCTCCTACTCCTTTTTCTTTTCTAATCAATGGAACAGTGGATCCGCAGTCACGACCAGCGCTTCGTCCGAAAGTTCGGACGATGACATCAAAAAGAATCTTGGTCCCTTCGTGGTCATCGTTATTGCGGAAAAGGCTTGATTTCATACAGGCTTTACTTAGCTGTACTGCAAGCGTTGTTATTCGGTTTCCGAGTTGTAACTCTTCAGATTATTATGGGTTTTTATGTTGAAGTTGAATTATGATAGGAAGCTGCAGATGGAAAGTATGAAAGTTTACGCACAAGTTACTCCTGATAAAATCCAAGATCTGCTAAAATGTAAGCGATTCACAGTGAGCTTGAGCATAAAATGCATCGATATGTCATAATGATCGATTGAGAGTGGGTGTACCGAGTGATGCATTAATAATCGTATTAATCAAATAAACTGGATAAAGAAAGTCGAATTCAAAATGTTAAGCAGAAAGAACTTATCATGAAACTCCAGGTACAGAGAAATGAAAGAAATCACTTACTTGTGATTGATTCCAGGAAGTATATCTGATGTCGTGAACCAGATCGTTTGATATCTTGTTACACTTACATCGTCTTCCTTATTCTTCCAGGCACTAACAGAGTTTAGAAGTATAATCGACATAATCATGATTTTTAAATAATAGAATGTAATAATCCTCGAGAGAGTTGATGACTGTGCATGGTCATTTGAGACGTAGTGTAAGCGTGTAAGTTGATCTTCTAAGACATTCTTGCGAGACAGTAGTTGCAGTTGCTTTCGATGCATCTGCAAGCCAGACTGCGAAGTAGCTATGCACAGAGTTTCTACAGAACCTCTTCTTGTGCGGATAATTATATTGCATGACAGATGGTTTGTTGCCGCCGTGTTGCAGCGGCCGAGTAAGAGGAGCAAACAAAATGAAAATGACCTTTCGTCTGCACTTGCTGTCCACGACGAAATGAGGTGGGAATAGGATGTAGTAAAGTGATCGAGTGAAGAACAGCCCCCACGCCACGACTAGGTGATTGGACAACCCAACAAAAAGCGCTTAGTTATCTTTTACGCGTCAAAACAGAAAGTGAAACAAAAACAAGTTCTTTCAGTGTAGGAATAAGAGGCCGACCACGTCGCGCATGAGGGCTCACGTAAGTTTGACTCAGATTCTCATAATTCATTGACATCGTACTAAGTAGGTTCGTTCTTGTCGTAAGTACAGGTACATAAACTAAAAATACATCCTCGTCATCTTTTTTGTTGTATTTCATCGTCATCAACACGAGAAGAAAAAGATGTCAGTCGTAAAAGCGAGAGAAATCGAAAGCGAGGAAGAAATTCAGCGAATCTACAATTGGATGGACGATATCCAGCTGAGCAGGCCAAGAAAGAATATTTCCCGGGATTTCGCAGATGGTCTACTCTGTGCGGAAGTGCTTTGCCAGTAAGAACTTGTTCAAATTTTGAATTTGAAATTTGCCAGTAATATCAAATTCCATCGGTCTTCGCATGGGCATGATTTGATGCTACCTTTCCTTCTCATCAGTATCTCGGTTATTCTGATCAGTTACTCGCTTATTTCAGTTTTTCGAGTAGAGGAATTCTTCAGGTACTTCCCGCGCCTTGTGGATCTGCACAATTACAGCGCTGCAAACAGCTATGCGCAAAAAATGTACAACTGGAATACCATGAACAAGAAAGTGCTGAAAAAGCTAGGGTTCCAGTTGCATCCTAGCGACATCGAGGACGTCATCAAAGCCGTACCAGGCGCTGTTGAAAAGGTACTCTTTACTTCTTCCATATACAAATGAGGTGGCACCAGGTGTTTCTGCTATAATTGTAGTTGCCTTCATTCTGAACTAGTTGTAGTAGAAGATGTTGACTTCAAATGCAATCTCATCTGAGAATGCTTCAGTTCACTTCTTCAATGAATTGAAATCCTGACTTCCAGTCCAGGTCTTGGTGCTAATGCAGCATTACATGGCGAGGTATAAGCGGCAGCAGGAGCAAGGCGAGAGTGTTGCGGGCACACCTGCAGCGAGTGCGAGAGGGAGTGCCAGCGCCTCCTCTGCTCCGCGTGGCGGCTCACAGCAGGGTGGGGCCACTGCTGCCGCCTCCTCGCGTGTGTCAGCAAATGGACAGCAATTAAGGACCCTTACCATAATTCATCTTGAGAAGCATCTTTGACGGCGGGTAGTCAAGGAGAAAATGGCCAAATAAGATGCACTTCGAGGTGATGAATATCGGTTAGGTCTAAAGCAACAGAGCGCCAGTATGAGCGGCAATGTCGTCGGCGGATCCAGCTCTGGTGGAGGCGCTGCCAGTGCTTCTACAGGATCTAACGGAACACGAGTATCAGCAGGAGGCGGACAGCAGAACATGGTTAGCAGAGAAATTCTTCAACGCGAACAAGAAGAGAGTAGTCTCACGATACAGGAATTGCGGGAGACCATACTCCTCATGAGCGAGAAAATAAAGAAGTTGGAACAACTTGTGCGAATAAAAGATGCGAAAATAGACGGACTGCAGACGAAGCTCGCCAGCATAGGTGGAGGTGGGGGAGGAGTTGTTGCGCAACGACTATAGGACTAGTTGTGGGCGAGTTCCTTGCCTACAGGAGGAGCTCGACGTTCTTGACGACCGCATGTTATTCAGTCAACACATTTGATTTCCATCCTTAATCAGGAGCACAAACAAGAAGATGCCGATGCAGCTTGAGAAAGTTACTATCTTATCCCGGATTTCTCTTTCTTGTACATCGAGAGACTTCGTTGAGATCTAGTACTGCTACTGTACTACTTTCATCTGCTTGTCTATCGCTGCTGTTTCAACAACTAGAAGTAGGGGCCTCTACATTAGATTTCGGCGATCAGCCAGACGGCAACAACAACATCAATCACCAAACAATGTTTCGCTATCGAAGCGAGACTATTTCACCCAAGCCGCAACTAGCGAGTCATTCTGTAGTTAGTCTTCTTGATCGACTCAGGGGAATGAGCATTCCGTTAACACTTACTTGTCACGTTGCACACATCGGTAGAAATACCAGCAATTTGCGACAAAGAAAAAATCAGAAGGTAAAGGTTGATGCGTCTGTCCTGAAAATGTCTCCTGAGAATGAAATCGGCTGAAAGACTCTCGTCGTGCCCTCATCTTCCCCTATGATCCATATTTTTCATATTGATACCTCCTCACTTTTACTTGTTGTTTTCATAAAATCAAAAAGCCAAAAGTACTTAAGAAGTACATGAGTTTGAGTTCAACTTCAATGTCGGAGTAGGAGAATCTGTATCACTTCAGAAGAAGGGAAAACAAGAAGAGAACCCTTAGGATCAAACTCAGGTTACCAAATACCAGAATCATACACAGAAGGTTGCCGACCTCGGAAGGTATGTCGACAAACAGAGGCAGGAGCGACGCTTTCAGGGAATCGCGTTGAAGAGAATCGATCCGAACACGGACCACGAGTCCTACTGTAGGATTGAAGGAAGTCTTCTAGATACGGCGGACTGTTCGAGGGCTTCGAATCGAACGGGCCTGGAACTGTTGGCGAGCTGCAACCGGGGGACGATCTTGTGGTAGCCTTGGGCAATGGCCAGCCCTGCACATGGCGCGCGAAGGTCGTCGAGCATCATGAGCGGTCCGGATACGTCAAGGCCCAAGTTTTGTGCTCCTCCCAAGATCAAGACCCACCGACCCGGTGAAACGGCTTACCAGGCGAAACACAGTCAGTTTTCCGGCGGCCTCTGGAAGAGAGCAGACTTCAAATTTGACGTCGGAACATCGGTCGAGTTTAAGAGGGACGAGGAGAGCAGCAACGAAGCGGAGGGGAAGTGGGCTCTGGGCGTAGTGATAAAGCACTGGTTGGATCGCGAGAATAAGGATGAATTCAAGATGGTAATCGAGGAAGTGACAGACAAGGAATCCTGCTGGCGCCATGCCCTTTATTCAGATCTGGCCTTCTTTTCTGGGGATGCTTCGGCGAATCTAGTTCGCGCAGGACCAGAAACGGAGCGCTTTCTTCATCCGAACGAATTCGTGGGGAAACGTACTAAAAAGATGAAAAGTAGCAACGCCAGGAGCATCGTGGTGCAGACGATTCCATCTAGCAAGCAGAGCATCTAGTTCTAGAACATCTTCCCTTCTTCTAGCTGCATTCAACAGCGCACTGTCAATAGGCCGTCGCACTGTCAATAGTACAGAGGACGCGAGAATCACGCTTGCGCAAGCACGATACCAGCATCTTCGCACCATGCAGTCGCCACGACTTTAAATGTACTGGGCGTTTGGCAATGTACTGGGCGTTTGTACGGGAAGCAGCTATGGAAAAAATTAGTCTGGATGAGAGCAGTTGGAGCAGGCCCGAAGCATAGTGGATGAGACAGAAACAGTGCTGGCCGCTTCGTAAAAAAAGACCGAAACAAAAACATAAGCAATTTTTACTTATGCTCAACATACTTGTTGGATGAAGTTTGCAGGCGTGACTGGTAGTTTCCGGTTTCTTATGCGCTCGCACTAGGTGGCGATGGAGGGACTATGACATCTTAATGATCATGCATCCCTGACCGCTTCAGGAATTCATCCTTCGTCTTGAGGATAGTTGATGGTAATTACTTAAATGTGAGAAACACACTGATGAAGATGATGATAGCGCAAGCACTTGCTGCGAGTAAGACGGACGAACGTAGAGCTGAATGCTCCAGAGGTGTATGATTATCGGTTTTGAACCATCAAGATGTCCCTCTCTTACTGTTTCAAAAAACAAAAAGAAAAACCAAAAGGTGATTCGGCGTGGCCTTCCCTTGAAGATGTCATCTTCCAGAAGTGTTTATTGTGTCGATGTTGGAACATCCACATCGTCGCTCTTGTGAGATACATGCTGATCTGGCCATGGAGGTGGTGAACAACTACGAGAGACACAGACAGCACGATCAACTACAACTACAACAAAGATCTAAAAACTTTGGTCATCTTGCGCGATCCGTGGTGCGAGGATAGGTTTCTGAGGTTTACAAATACAACTGTAGCAGAAGTTGGATTTGGAACAGCTTGCTGAGCATGATATTGGAGTTTGGAAATCATGTTGCATCAGCTTTTTCCTATCGTTCTAGATACATCGCTCGTTCAAAAAAATGTCAACAAAGCTGTAGGGTGCATGCATGCGACGCGGTGTTGCAGTGAAAATTGAAACTGCAAGCGTACTCCACCATTTTTGTGAATTATTCCTCACTCCACCTGACAACAGTTTCTCCTACTAGTAAAAGTAATCATGAAAAATTCCATTTCAAATGAAAAAATGACAAACATGAGTGCAAAACGATCGTCGTTACAACAGCTATGCGTCGTTCTGGTCGCAGTAGCTGCATTGCTCCAGGAGACTATTCGAGTGCGAGCTGCACTCATAGTCTCATCACAATCAGAACAAAGCGATCAAGAAATGGAGCAGAGCCCCACTTCCTACCATCCTGCTCTACCTGTACCCTCGAGTGAAACTGTAGTTGCAGACCACGCCTGGAGCGGAAGCCCTGTTATCGAGACGGGCAGTGATGAAAAGGAGAATCCTAGCGATCCTGACAGCGATGTTGACCATGTCATTGACCATGTCATTGACCATGACGGAGAAGGAAACGATATTAGTGAAAACGATGACCATATGATGGACCAAGAAGGCAATCACGACAACTCTGAAGCTGAGGGAATTCTGCCTGAAAACGGCACGGGAAGCCAGGAGGAACAGGTGGAGTTCGAGGACACTGACGACGATTAAGGCTACCGCTCGAATCCATCTCTAATAGATTAGCTTAATATAGTAGAAGTCGTCAGGGAAATCTTAGGCAGATTCCCGAATAGATTTGGACTCGCATCATCATAGGGATGACCCCCCAAGAGTATCCCCCTACGCGGGGAAACCCCCAGCAAGGCTTACTCGCCGGAGAAACCCCAGGGCTTATCCCCGATTCATTAGGTCATTGGAAAGATAGTGTAGTGAGCATTGGTGTTGCCCTTGCCTCACGTGTTGCTTTCATGATTACAACCTTTACCTTGGAAGCTCCTAGATGGATTACTTAAAAGGGTAGTTCTAAGAAAGAGGCGTGGGGCAGTGGAATGGGCAGGGTGGAGTTCAGATCTCATCCTTAGACCTGGTGACCCAACTGATGGGCAGAGGACAGGAGATTCTACAACTCCAGTTGGAACTGCGTGCCACGCAAAGCACACTCGCCGACGCAGAGAGAAGATTGAACGAAGGCTACTGCTTCCCGTGGCCGCAAACTTTCGTATTTTTAAGGCGGAGTTGCAAGCCTACTTGTAGCGTTTGCTTACTAGCTAGATTTTTGCATTATGGCGAAGTCCCTTTGGTAGAAGAAGTCAGTGTAGCTCTATCTTCTTGTTGGATGGAGCAAAATTGTGAAACAGAACGATGAATACTCGACTTCAATCATCATTTAACAAGAGCAACGCACAGAAGCAGAACAGGAAATAAACTTCTCATGACCAAGACCATGTCTGTTTTTCTAAGACAAGATCCGCATCCGCAACCGGAGTCGGAGAATTCGCAAGAAATGGCTCGCAAAGTCGAAAATTTGCGGATCGAGCAGCAAGAGTGGAAAGAGAAAGCGAAGAAGCTTCAGCGAGAGCGCGATTCCCTCGAGACCGCTGCAAAGACTTAAGAAGACTCTTGTTGATCTGGGCGATCACTTTTGCTTGAGTAACACGCTCTCAGTTGATTTCTGATGGATTTACTTCATCAACGAGCCAAAAATTTATGTTTCTGAACAGAGCAAGAGTGCAGTCTGTTTCTGTTAATTTAATTAAGATATTAGAGATACATATTTTTAGTATTAGTACATGCCCAGAAAGCGGGCCCATCAAGGGCCCGCTGCGCTGGGCATAGGTTAACAACTCGACAGGTTGACTACTAAGAGACAGAAAGACAAACGAAAAAAGTTGCCAAGTCTGCTCGCCAAGGCTGGGAAGCTGGCCCCCACTGTGGCGAGGCTAGTGAGGAGGTTACCGCTATGGCTACTGCCTTGGCCAACTTGCTTGCTAGGGGCAAGCCAATGGGCGCCAAGGCTGGCCCGCTGAGCGTCATGGAGTCCATGAGAAGGCCACGCTTGGACATATGTAGGCACAGAGGTTGGGCCCTTTTGAGTGTGATCATGTCCAGGAGAATCCTAAAGCATAGCATACCCATGGGATGGCAAAAGGCTGACACTGGCGAGCGTCATGGGCGAGGCCCATGAGAAGGCCACGCTTGGGCATATCTATGCGCAGAGCCAGAAGCTGGGCCCCAACCTTCAGGCGCGGGGATGTGTCTATAGGGTTGGCTGTTTCATGGACATGACGCAAGACGCCCACCACGGTCCGCGCCTCAGACATGCAATGGCCCACAGTTATCATTCTCACGCACAGGCATCGACGTCCTCAGCCTTCAGCCTTCACCGACGGAGATGCATGCGCCTGGCCTTCTCATGGACATGATGACGCCCGCCAAGGTCCACCCTTATTTACTTTCTCACAGACATCGACACCCTCAACGGCTTCGACTTTCGCAGGCAAATCTGTATACCTTTGGCCCTCTCATGGATATGATGACGCTCACCAAGGTCCACCCTTCAGACACGCAAGTGCTCAAGGCTATCACCCTCACAGGCATCGACATCCCCAACGGCTTCGACTTTCAAACACAGAGACGCACATCTTTGGCCTTCTCATGGATATGATGATGCTCACCAGGGTCCACCTTTCAGACATGCAAGTCCTCACGGCTATCATTCGCACAGGCATCGACATCCTCAACGGCTTCGACTTTCAAGCACAGAGATGTATATCTTTGGCCTTCTCATGGATATGATGACGCGCACCAGGGTCCACCCTTCAGACATGCAAGCCCTCACGGCTACGGCTATCATTCTCACAGACATCGACATCCTCAACGGCTTCGACTTTCACGCACAGAGATGTATGTCTTTGGCCCTCTCGTTGATATGATGATGCTCACCAAGGTCCACCCTTCAGGCATGCAAGTCCATCTTCACGGCTATCATTCTCACAGACATCGACGTCCTCAACTGCTTCGACTTTCATACACAGAGATGTATATCTTTGGCCTTCTCATGGATATGATGACGCTCACCAGGGTCCACCCTTCAGACATGCAAGTCCTCACGGCTATCATTCTCACAGACATCAACACCCTCAACGGCTTCGACTTTCACACGCAAAGTTGCACACCTTTGGCCTTCTCATGGATATGATGATGCTCACCAGGGTCCACCCTTCAGACACGCAAGCGCGCACGGCTATCATTCTCACAGCCATCGACATCCTCAACGGCTACGACTTTGAAGCGCCGAGATGTATGTCTTTGGCCTTCTCGCGAATCAATACGATCACGCTCGTCAGCCTCTACCTTTTCAAGTGCTCACCCTCTCCCTTACAATTCTCCCGCTTTTGTGCTGGTTAGGAGTATACTGGTCAACCATCGACCTCCAAGGGCGGCCGCGCGCTCCTGTGCCGTGGTCGATTGCTGTGCGCGGAAGGTAGTCGCGGAAGGGGAGCGAGCTAACTTTTTTCCAAAAACTTCAGGGAGGTCGTTCAGTTTTCTCTGTGTTTGAATGACTTCCCTGAAGTTTTTGAAAAAAAGCAAAGGCGCTGGGCGATATATGACAAGGGTAGCGGTTGGAAGTTCGTTGGGGCGATTCGCTAGGGGTGGGCGCGTAGTGTCTTGCTGCGGATGTGGCTGGTGTACGTGAGTAGCCTACAAACTAACAGCCGCGAACACGTTAGCACGTTCTTGACACTTTTGGACTCGTAGTACTAGCAAGGTCCTTAAGGAGCCGCTGTTATTAGCCCAAGTTTATAACAGCTTGTCCTTAAGGGACCTCCTTAAGGGAATTTTTTTCCTCTTAAGGAAAGTTATAATAACTTTTTATAATAAAAATTCCTTAAGGAAACTGATTTCCTTAAGGAAGCGCCTTAAGGAAGCTCCTTAAGGGAGCTCCTTAAGAGATTTCTGGGAATTGCTAATACTATAAATACTAATATTTTACCTACTAGAAATAAGCTGTTGCTGTACTAAAGCGCTAATAGACGGCTCACGCGACGGCGATGCATGACGCGAAGAATGCATGTCGAGGTTTGCGTGGGCAAGTTTCGGCCTTAGACCGTGAGAAGAAGCTCTTGGAGCAAAAACTGAAGCAAAAAGAGGATGAACTAGACAGCACGAAGCAGCAACTACAGCTATTTAAGGCACAATGGATGCCATTCATTCCTACACGTCTTCGCATTTCTCCCTATTCCTTTCTTAGGATTTGGAGAAATGCAGGCAAGAAGTGAATTGCGTTGAGTTCCAAGTTATTGCAGCAAGGCGACGCTTTTTTATGGCAGGAAGACCTCAACGCGGCCTCCACTTCTATGCGTGAAGACCTGCAACGGGCGATCCTTGCTAGCCTTTTCAAGGCCTCACAAGTAGTGGGTCCGACATCGTCAGCGTCACTAAGAGGCGGAGAGGGTGCCGTCTCCAGAACGCTCCTCGAGGACACACATGAAGACTCTAGTACCTCCTCTGCTTTTCCTTTACTAGGTACTACTACTAGAATAGAACCCTCTGAGGATCATGAGGAACTAAAGAACCTATGTCACGCGTTACAAGACTCTGACTCTGGAACCGTAGCGAGACTTCGCGAGTTCGTTCTCTCTTTCGTCGATCGTGAGTTGCGCCACCTAGACGCGTGCCCTTCGACGGATTCTCCTTCTTCAACTACGACCACTAGGAGAAAGAATAGTAAGAAAGAGTGTACCATTTGTACCAGTAGTTCAACTTCCATTTTTCCCGTTACCTCTCCCGTTGCTAGTAGGGACTCCATCTGCTGCTCGACGGTTGCAATACGAGTGCCCTCTCTTCCTCGTAGCGGAACAAGCGGATCAGACATGGACTCATTGTGCACGAGGTTAGGAGACCTCGAGATCACAGCCGCTAGCAGCAGCCGAAGCACATCTAATTCTAAAAGTGCGACGAGTGCGACTTCTAGGAATTATACTTGTACTAGTGCTACTTCTACTCCTACTACAACTGCATCCCTTCTACAACAGGATGAACCAGTAGCTCATAGAAGTAGTCCTAGCAAACCACGTAAAAAAGATGAACATCAAAAAGAATGTCGAGGTCGCAGCTCATGCTCGGGTCCTGGGGCTTCTGAGGATAATATTAAGGCGACCAAGCGAGCATCCCCAGCATCATCCCTGGCCTCTTTTTCAAGGGGGAAACGGGTCCAGGGATGGCCTCAGGGATGCACGTCGCATGTAGAACGATGTCGGCACGCATCTTCTGCATGTTCTACATCGTCAGCAGGGACATCCTCAGGCATGCTCTAATATTATTAATAGGCGCGCTGCCGAGGTAGAAGATGCGGATCAGTGGATGGCTCAGGTGGAAAAGAGCTGTGATATCGCTGATAAAGCCATGCAGGTCGCTGCCCAGGCACAGCAGGCAACGGCGTTCCTAGGAAATTACAACAAGGGTGGTGGCGCTGGAACTAACAATCTACAACTAAAAGATTCAAAATCTCCTTCTAGAAGTTCTAAGTCCACGGGGGAGCAACATGGTAGTCCATCGTCTAGTAAAAAAAAAAATGGAGGAAACGAGAGCTGCAAAAGGAGGGCACGAGGAGGCAGCAGCAGTAGTTCATCAACGCCTCACTCAAACTCAAAGCAGCTACAGCAGAATTCTGGCGTGAAACAAGGTACAACTAATACTATTAAATCCAGCACAGCGAGAAGATCGACATCCAGTACTTCTTGTGGAGTAGTTCAGGACGATCCTAGACCTAGTTATGAAGCGAAAATCTGTTATCATTATCTATCAAGTTTCTGAAGATGAAAAGTATGATAATGATAACAGATTTTCTTTTCATACTAGTGCTCCTTCTCCTGTCGCTCCCATCGGCTCAGTGGTTGACATAAATGCAGAGGATGAAGCGGAGCTGGATAGGCTCATAAGGGAACGAGAGGACTTCGAGAGGGCGCAGCCAGGCCTGCTGAGGCAGTGCGGACAGCGGTTCCGAGAATTTGTAGAGAACTTAACTTAAGGGAGGTTGAAGCATTTGCATTTCGTTTCTTCTTCTACCTGTTTTTCTCCCGTAGCATTGCTTCTAGCTAGAAATTAAAGGTGCTCCTCCTGGTGTTAATACCGTTTGCTTTGCCTCCCGTATAAGGGAGAAAGGCAGAAGAAACGGGAAACACAAACACCAAAACTAACACGAGGGCCTCTTCTAATTAACGCGCAAGTTGGCGAGTATGAATCGGCAACGCTGGCACGACACAAAGCAGGAATTCGAAGGACTCTGGCAGGCGGTTTTGGACGACGGTGATCAGCAAGAACAGCAAACTGTTGCTCGAGATCATACAGAATTATGATGCTGGCGTTCTGTTTGAGTTTGCTACAACAAACACCCCTACAGAATGTTCATGTTGTACTTAATAGTGTTAGTGATAGTGTTACTCACTTAGTTCGTTGATGAAGAAAATGTAAAACAAGCGAAGTAGAAGTACTTGTTGGGTATATCAAATAAGATGAAGTCGAGGGATCGAAGCGATATTTATATGGTGGCAACCTCATGCTCATCCTCTAAAATGATCTACGATAATGGTCGATGAGCAAGCCTCAGACGGCGAGGGTGGTCGTGCTGAGAAAACAGAGGCTTCTGCTCCTCTCGCAAACGGTAGAGCCAAGAAGCAGGGCCGGAGCTCTCCAAGTACAACAGGGAAAACAAATGCAACATCTTCTTCGAGGGCAAGTGAACGATTACGACAGTGCTGTCATCAAGTAACATTTGTTGAGGAGAGAACAAGAGGCACTTCTACTCACCACCATCCACCTGGTTCTGCATCTGTGAGGACATCAGAAGATAAAGCCATAAAAAATAAGCAGGTGGACGATGAAGAACGGATGGATCTTCATCAAGACAACATGCATAAAGCTGACTCTGGCTGCGATTCGCCTTCGCGTGATGAATCTTGCTCTCTTTTTTTGGGTGCGTGGTCAGCGGAAAAACATGAGTCATTCGATCGCATCGCCAAGGTTGGGATTGGCCTTACGTTTATAACGTGCTTCCTACACATGTGCGGGACCCCGATTTGCGTCCAGGACGACCAAATGTTCGGATTAGTTGCCGCGGGCCTCGTTCACCCGTGTCCATCAGTCTGCGTCGGGTGCGGCGTTTACCTCTCACTCACTGCCGCTGCTGAAATCGATGATAATGGAAAAATTAAACCTTTTTTACGAAAAGGAAAACAAATAGGTACGAGTATTTTGAAGATGAACCATGCATCGTCTCTATCTAGAAGTCAATCTGTGTCTACTAACGCCATCGCCTTTTAGAGGTTTCTTTCTCTTTATTGTGTGTGGTCAATTATGTTCAACACTGGAAAGTATATTAAGTATAAGTATGAGATTGATGAGACGTATCTATAGGCATTAAAAGTTCTTGGAAGATCAACTTCAACTTGGGTTAAGGTGCCGCAGTTGATGGCACCTCTTCCTCTAACTTACGCAAAGGCCGTGCGACAGTCCCGTTTCTGTTGGAGGCGCACACTGGCTTGGCTCTTGCCGAGTCTTTCCCTATGGATCCTTTTTTGGACTCCAGCCCCGCAGGATGCGATCCAGGGAGCCCCAGTATGTGAGGCTTGGCGGCGGGGCAATGGCTCTTCTTCTATCGGAGATTCTTTGATGGAAGCAATCGGACATACACATGATGAAGAAGAATCTGCGCAACAAAAGGATCAAAATGACATACACATTACCCTGAATCAAATCGATGTGGAAGGAAAACTTAGAAGTACAAGAAGGAAAGAAGGAGAACATCGCAGAGGTGAAGAAGACGTACTGCTACAGAAAGGATCAGGAGCTCACCAGCAACTGGAGAGTCGTGTGCAACAATTAGAGCAAGAAAGAGGAGGAGAATCATCTTCGGGCGCGGCGCCAACATTTGAGCCCACGTTACCTGTAGGAGTTACGCTGTGCTTAGGCTTTCAGGTTGGGCTGTCCGTTAGTTGTAATTGGTTACGCAGAGCAGCCGAGCGTGACAGAATGGTAACCGACGAACCAGGTAACCGACGAACCGAGAGTAGCTCAAGTAGATCCCGGAAAATGCCACTGCTGGAAAACCTAGGGAAAAAAGCCGCTCGCCGAAGAAACAAAGAGATGAAACGAGGATGAAGACGAAGACGATTAATAGTCGATAGAGAAGGACGCAGTATTGCAATCTATCAGAATTAGATGTGTGTCCCCCCGTAAGGGCTTCTCGCTTAGGCAAGAAGAAGAACTAACGTTAGTATGTCTATGTTGAATCTACATATATAATTTTTCATGCACATGAACGATAACGCCTGTCTTACCATGGACATTGGTGTAATACCGCTGGACAAAAAGCAGGTGGCTCACACTGTCGTATACTAGTGCTCCTGCTGTGAGAATTGGCAAAGACCGGACCACCATTATTTTGTTTCTTCATCTCGGTTTTGTAATTTTGGACAAAATCAATGATCATGCTAGGTTCACATCATACTTTTCGTATTCTTTTGTAAATTTCCAAATGAAAATTTTTGATACATAATTTCTCTCAGGGAAAAAAGTGATCACTCTCGGTCTCGTACTCGTTTCTTAACAAACCATTAATTCAAGCATTCAAACCCTAAAAGTTTCATCATGACATCATTACTCAGGCGCAATACCTGAACACTTGCAACTAGTACCCATAGCGACACGTAAGAGATATGGGAATGAATCCGCGTCTGTACGAGGACACGTCCTCGTTCTCATGGGTGAAGAAACTACACCCTGCATGATGAGCAAATCTTCGATATCGAGATCTCGATTGATAAATTTAAGTACCTCGAAAAGAAAATATCATTTGGCGTCGTGATCCATGGCATCATCTATGAGCGACGAGAGCGACTTACCCATTCCCATTGTACGTGAAGAGGTGGGCAGGAGTGGACGACCCAATATCGTAGTTGCAAGGATCGAGACAGGGACTCGGTAGGATGTAATCGATTCATGGAGCTGAAGTCGGGATCAGATTCAGATACTGCCGGTGACATGGCAATACTACTACTAATATTTATATGATAATGATCATGATGATGGTGATGATCCCCATCGCCTCAAGCATCTAGGGGACGATCATCACCATCATCATGATCGTATAATAGAGTAGTTTATAGAACGGATGTAGGATGGACTTGGATGGATCGGATGGACCCCCCTGATTCTTCCGATCCTACTATTATATGATCATGATGATGGTGATGATCGTCCCCCAGATGCTTGAGGCGATGGGCCTCGGGATGGTCAGGCAGTTGCGACCGTGGGCGACGCTTTTCGCTTGTACTTGCATATGCCGTAGTCATTACGGCCCCATTTCTTCATGTTGACGTGACTCATCTGTTCTTTCGTTACTCTAACTTCTTGTTTGTACTTATAGATTGATTCTCTTTCTTTCACAGTTTCTTCAATAAGGTACTAGTATCAAAGCGGAGGAATTCTTGGTGGTGGAGCTTGATGTCGCCCCCCCACATCGTGTGGCTCTGTACGCATTTGCAGAAAGGTGGAAGTGGATCTTGCTGAGTAAGAAATAAAAGGCAAACTGACACAATTTATTCTATCAAGATACGTATTTTAGGTTGTTGTATCAACAATCAACCTGAAGCTGAATCGTCATGTGAAAGTGAAGAGTCCACAACCTAACCTCAACAGCAATCTGAGTTGTTTCATTTCGAAATCCGCAAAATGGCGCCATTTTTGCTCGCGTCCACCGCGAGGCCGCATTCATCGAGATCGCGAAAACGCTCGACAGCACAAACCAAGATTTTCGGGAGGAGCTGATCGAACAGCTCCGGAGCCGATCCGCTCTTACTAAGACGATCGAGAAGAGCATCGACAAAAACAAGAAAGCGAGACACGACGACAGCTGCCTTCGTGGCCTCCTGATGGACCGCGGCTTTCTTGCAAGCCTGGCCGTCGAGGTCACCATGGTGAGTCCCTAGTACCTCGCCAGAACCGTGCCGTCGCAGTACTACGTGCTGCGGTACGTGAGGCCGGTTCGCATCGAGCAGTCGGCTGGCGGTGTTAACCAAGTGCGAGAAGACCCGAATCGGTCACCTGGACCTGACGCAACGTGTATTGCATGGCATGAGGGGACCTTTCAGTTCGAGCTGGTCGTGCTGGCTGGGCTGTGTGGAAAGGGAAATCTCTCGACGATGCGCGGCGAACTCGTGAAGAAAATCGAGAACAGTACGACGTCAGTGCAAGAATTGAAACTGAGCCTCCTACGAATTCCCCGGCAAGGAGGTGGTGGTCTACATCAAGAACACGATGAGGCCGCGGCGAGGCCGTTGACGACAAGTTCTAGTTCTACAACAGAACAAGTCATAAGTTCTACATCATCAAAAAATGGCGTTGCCTCCAGCACGATCACGGAAGCTCGCGCGCAGGATATCGAGTTGACGCTCGAGCAACAGCACGCCGTGCATACAGAAGGCCCATTGCTACTTCATGGTCAAAGCGGAACAGCGAAGACGACGCTGCTGCAGCACCGAGCACTCGAGCACGAAGACAAACAGAAGGGCTTGGCGTTGTTCACCTCGATGAGCCCCTTCCTCGTGCGCTCCATCGAGAATTCCTACAAGCGTTTAGGCGGGACCGCGCTTGCGAAGGAGGGCCGTGGCGGTCAACTCGTCACCTCTCTGTGCGAACTACAGACGTCAGCCAGCCGCGGCGCACTTTTTCTCTCATTCGACGAATTCCTCCGCCTGCTCGATCAGTCAACCCCTGTCGGCAGGTGAAATCTTCTTTATTATATCGCAGTTGAGATCAATTCCTTTCTTTATCTTTCTCTTCTCTTCTTCTTTGTTTTTCACTTGTTTGTTTCTTTAACAAAAAACCGAAAAGGGAAAACAGATGACCGAAAAAGAAGGAAGGAAACCGGGATGCGATTGCTTTAAAATTGAACAAAGAAACCAAAGGCTTAGATGCTCCCGCGCTTCGTCGCGTGCCTCTTTGCTTCCCACACTAAAAGGCTAACAAAAACTGTACAGTTTTGACGTTGTTGCTCCCAAGGGGAATTTTCGTGTGTGTCATGCATGATGGATGACGTTACTGATGAAGAAAAAGTTTTTTATTAATGAATAAGGATAATATTGGCAATCGAATTTTCTTTCGAGATGCCCTCAGATCACGATACGAGTCAGAAGTTTTCTACTCAACAGAAGTGCACTCTTCCCTTACTCATCCTTTTCTTTCCCTTATCCTCCTCTTGATCTTCCTCTTTGGTGGTCCTGCTCCTTTTTCTGCTATATTTATCGGCGAACAACATGGTCTCTCGTACTCGTTTGTCAATATCGATATTCCAGACACAATGCAATTCAAATGCACAGATGTAACACTACCACCTTCTGGTGTCTAATGAAGTACTAACTAATACGAAGTTCTGATCTTCAACTTCATCTACATCTTCGATCTTGTGAGGTTGATTCATCCGTAGCTGCCACCATGGATGAGTTCGTTGGAACAAGAAAACTGCGTGACCCCAATCAATCAGATCCAGATCCCAACAACAACTCCAGGCGCTTCTACGGTGACACGGCGTTCCAGTGGTGTCATGTCGGTGACCGGCTCGGAAAAACTTTAAGTGGAGGCAAAGCGCGGCAACCTGTTGGACACGGCAGTGAGGTTACCTTTCAGCGACACGGAAAAAATCCTTTCCCGGAACCACTACGGCCGAGGAGGCCTACCGGGTTATTCTGGAAGACAGGAGGAAATGTGTCTTGGATTTTTTGGCAGGAACGAACGAGGAGGGAGCCGCAGCTAGTACTACGCCGCAACAACTTGAAGAGATTGCTACAAAACAATGGCTCTTCAAGAGCAAACGCCAGCCCTCCCGAAAATGAATGCTAGGAAACAAGCCGCCACCGCTCCGTCCCATGCTGCTCTGTACTCGCTCTACGACAAGTGGTTACGCGAAGAGGTCCAGGGCTGGGATGCGGTCGACGTATATGCCAACATCACGCTGAGATGTGTTGCGCACAAGCACCTCGCGGGCAGCCAAATTCATGAAGGTTCATACTAAGTATACTTATACTAAATATTCAAGTTGTAGTTGCTTGATGAAAGAGACATCAAATCGCAATATGTACATGATGTATATAAATATTTATGAAAATAGGTATGAGATAGAGTTCATTTCTTCCATACGCTGAAGCTGTTGTAGGCAGAAAGTTTAAGTTGCATAGCCTCTCTACTAGTGAATCCATCCGCAAATCAAGATCGTGCTAGTTGTGCATTGCAACATACTTACACTCAAAAGCATAGTTGTCCAATACCGCTTGCACAGGTTCGCCACTGTTTGACGCAATTCTCTCCGACGAGTCGCAAGATCTGCTCGTTTGCCAGCTCTCTCTGCTGCGGTACGTCTGCTGCACAAAAGCGGACCCGCGCGGACTCACCCTTGCCGTCGATCCGCTGCAAAGTGTCGCCGAGGGGCGGACCAGGCGGCTTCGCGAGGAGATGAAAGACTTTTTGGTCGATGCTCCAGCACTTCCACTTCAAGGACCAGGACCGATGAAAAATAGAATCTCTCCGGTTGAGATCCGTCTGAGGCATAACTTCCGCTCGGATCCAGCCATCGTCGACTTCGGCGAGTTAGTAACCGCGCTCTGCGGTGGAGAACGAGAAACGGCAGATAAACTACCGACAGCACGCCCCACGACCCCTGCTTCTGGTTCTGATGCTGATCATACTGGCGCACGATTGGGCCTCGCTGCCGGCGCAGAGCGTTTCGTACTTGCGAGTGCCGCTGTTTCCAGAGATGAAGGGTGGTGACGATTTGCTGAAACACTTGCTTGATTGCGCTGAGCAGAGAAACCGCCGCATCCGGAAACTTGTCTGCAACCCCTCGAAAATGATCCTCTCTGAGCTCCCTGCGGTGCAGATCTTGGGAGGTGTCTCTGAGTTGCACAACCTTATGCCAGCGCTGGTCCTGGTCGTGACGCCTGGGTTCTCCAGTTACATCATCTCCTAACACAAGTTCGGTTACGAGTTTGATATCAAAGGGAAGAGCCGCACCGTCCACCCGAACCCGATCCCGAACCTAGACTACTTACGGTTGCGGCTATTCTGAGGTGGAGCTGCAACTTCCGATGATCGGCGGCATTCACAAAAGCTTCCCGCAGGTGATGCGGGACAACGTCGGAGAACAGGCTGGAGCTGGAGGGGGCCGCATCGGTGATGTGGTAACGAGTGACGCAGTGCTGCGTGGCATGGGAGCGGAACTGAGCGTCGAGAACCCTGGCGCTTTGTTGCTGCAGAAGTCGGACGACGGTACGGCTGTAGGCATGACGCGTCTGCTGTCACGGCAGAGGTTCTGAATGACGGCCAACCCGAGGAAGACATCCAACCGGCAACTACAACATGAGAGCGTAACGCCGTACGCTCAGAGAACACAAACACAATCCATCTGAAGAAAATGCTGGTCGACGCAGTTCTTACTGTTAGCGGCTAGTGAGTGTGAAAGTGGCGGGAAGCACCGCGCTCGAGGACGAGGACAAGAGAGACGAATTTTAAAGCAGTGAATCGGTGCCGCGGTTACAACCAGGAGTTTTCTGGCATAAGCGGAGCCAATGCCAATGATAAGTACGCAAATGAGCTTGGTTAAAGGAGTGGCAGCAGGTGCAGGCTACGTCGGCACTATACCGTAGCATCATCAGCGTGGTTTTTCGATATATTTCAGAGTCAGTGTAGTTATCTACTGAATTTATTATCTTCATCTTGATTTTCAACTTCAAGTACAAGTTCAACATTCTGTTAATGTTTCAACTCACTGACAGCAGACCCACTTTTTTTTGTAGTTCAAGCAAGTTTCGTAAAGAACCTACAGCCTGCGTATTTTTCCCGTAGAACCTGCGACTCAGGACATGATAACTATTAAGAAAAAGAAGCTAGAAGGTACAAATTACTTTGTCTTCGACGTCCTCTAGGACTCTTTCTCAAGCGGAGTTGTATTGATGGCACCGATTTAACTCAGCAACTTCAATAAGGAGAAGGACGATGTATAATAGAATAGTTTATAGACGGTGGGAAGGTGGGCACGGTGGGCGACGCTGGGCCGCTGGGCGGCCACGCTTGGCACGGTGGGCGGACCCTTGGCACACATGAGGGGCACGGTGGGCGCACGCTGGGCGCGTATAGCGTTGGCCCGCTGCTTCTGCCAATGTACAGGGCCGCAGTCGAGGGCAGCGCGGCGCTGTGCTTCTTCGCGGAGCGGCCACGTTCTCGCTGCTTGCGGTGCTTCGCTGCTGTCTGCAGTGCCGCCTGGGTGTGTAGAGAAGAGTGCGGCGCAGCGCTGCAATGGGCCTCAGTGCTCTGCTGCAATGCGCGGCCAGTGCTGCTGAGGGATATTCCCAGGCGGGCCAGTAGGTTGGCGCCCCGATTCGTATGCAGCTTGCTGCGGATCCAGGGCGCATGCGCTTACTATGCAGGGGGGCTTCAGAAATAGGCGCCCGAAGGGCGCCCCGATTTTTGGCACAAAGTCTCACGGTGGGCGCGCGGTGGGCGACATCTTTGGCAGATAGCCCACTTTTGGGCCGCCCAGCGGCCCAGCGTGGCAAGCGTGCCCACCGATCCAATTCTGGAGAGGCTATAAACTTTCCTAGTATAATTCATTGATACAACTACCCAATGTCCAGCTCATCATTGAAAAGTCCAAAGCGCTAAGGAAGTCAGTGTCTCCTTTGTGGTCGCTATAGTTTGAATTTGTACGAGGACAGTATAATAGAGTAGCCCGTTTTTCGAGTTACGGGTTGCTCGAGTTCTCTCGAGTTGCCACGAGTTGCCGAAACTCACGCGCCCAGTCCGGAGCGAGTTGCTAACGAGTTCCTCTCGGCAGCTTGCCACTTTGAAAGCGCAGCACCCCGCGGCGGTATGGCGGGCCAAGATGCCGCGGAGTTCAGGGGGAAGCTCGTGGCCAGTTGTTTCGTGGCAGATCTGTCGTTTGTATTAAAGAGACACGCCCCGGCCGAGCTCTTCGGGGCTTGGGCTTAGCGAAAGTATGAAGGCGAACTCGGGGCCTTTTTTGTTTGAGTGGCGCGCGCGCAAGCCTTGTGAAGTGCAGCGATTTCCTCGCGGTGTCGGTGTCTCTGCATGGTCGTGCGCTGATGTCGGTCGCGGTCTGGCTCTGTTTTTTTGTTGCTGGTGAGTGGCCAGCTTGTTCGGCTTCTTGGGGCCCCTGTTTGCGCTGTAGTGGGCTTACTGAGTAGCGCGCCGCCTAGTGGGTAGCGGTAGCATCACAAGCAGGGCCCCCCTGAGTAGTGTAGACGCATCGGGATCGGAATGGAGTAGGTTTATTTGTGTGCTTGTTTTATAGGACAGCAGCTATACCAGGCAGGCGCGCTATCTTAGTAACGCAAAACTATGAGGGCAGGGCCCTGGGTGGCGTTGCTCTACTTGTCTGCCCCGCGCATGCAGCGCCTCGCAGAGAAGAGAGGGCGCTACTGGAGGCGTTCGCTTGTGCAGGTGGTTTGCGCCCCTGGGCAACGTATTTGACGCTTCGAAGATAGTGCGCCCGAAGGGCGCAGCGCAAATTTTTTTGGTATGGAACTCGCTCAACTCGAGCAACTCGAGCAACTCGACCCGATATCGGGCGCAAAAAGTCTAACTCTAGTATAAATTCAGTAGCAGAATTCCTGTCATGTTGCGGAATTAGTGCCGTAAATTCATCAGAAAAAAGAAGTTTGATCTTAATGTTTCGTCTCGGTGCTAGTGCGTACGGAATGGGATATCGACTGGTCTATGCACGTTGGCCTTGTACGTGTCTGTGTTGTAGGATCTATGTGAAGATAGTACCTAGTAAACTGTGGGAGCACGACAATGGCTGTATTAAGCGGTATAATGTAAATCTACTAAATGTAAAGGATCGATAAGAACGCAATTTCTCTCAACGACAAAAGGAGCTCGGTTGTCAACTTGCCGCGGTTCGAGGTATCAGACATGGAGAACGCGCCATTGTCTACAACGGAAATTTGTGAGCTGAGCTCTGTCTACTGCGGAAATTTGCTTCTGCACAAAGAACGCGCAGCTGCATTTGCTTCTACTTCACTTTTTCGCCATGTCATCATGTTCCTCCACTTTCCGAGTTGGTGTCATCTGATCTAGAAAGGATCATCAGCGTATTCGTAGTGACTCGTCGGTGTCTTTCTTGTTGTGCGAAATAACCAGTGTCAAAAATCAAATAAATGCCTTCAAGTTACTTCCAAATCGGGACGAAAACAGTAATGTGCGCCACGAGATAATGAGGAACATCACAATGGTGCGTAGAAGTATCAGTATGAGCGAAAACTTTGTAATGTACACCTGCAGCGCAACAATACAGTTCTCGTCCTCAGTCACCCAATCGAGATCTTGTTGTTGCTGGGATATTAAGTAGAAGTAACTGCGTTGTACTTGTACATAGATACATTCTTGGAGCTGGCCCTTGTTCCCACAGCAGCCTATTTATTAATATAGTTTACTCGAGTCGATCCTCGCGCCAGTGCACTGCTATTCTTTTACCAATGTCTTTACATTTTATTTCACCGTGGTGGAGCAGATGGAGAAGGAACTTCAGGGATATCATGACATCACAGTGGATGTCAGGAGTGTAGTTGTATTCCTCATCGTCCGGATTTTTTCCGAAAGAAGACCACTGCTGCCCAGCGCATTCATCCAACTCCACCCCTACGCATTTGCGAGCCCTGCGGAGTCTTCCCGGGTGCCAATCGCGCACGTGAAAATAACTCCGCCGACAGCCAGCAGCAACTCGCCTACGAGCCGACACATTGGGCAAGTCCTCGTCGGTATCATTAGAAGCAGTTAACCATAGTCAAGTGAAACGAAATAAAGACAAAGAAGTTTCTTGGCGCGACTGGTCGAGGACTTCTCGAAGAGTGAACTTGCATGCGATGACCAAGACCTCCAAGGGCGGTAGCGTCTATCTTGAAAGCATAATGATCTTGCTTCTCTGTCGTTTTGTAGAAGGTAGCTCTCCTAGCTTTTGCCGTCGAACATACACTGAAACCACTACGATACTATACCCCTTTCTTCATCATGTACACAGCCAACGAGTTGCACGACGAGCGCGACCTTGCTTCTGCTCTTTCTAAAAGCTATTTACTGTTCTTAGTTACTTATCGTCATCCCCATCACTATCTTCGTCTTCATCAGAGGAGTCTGACCGGTGAGAATCGTCGCCGCTCCTCGCGTCCAAATGCGGACGAGCGTCAAAGCGCTTGCGCCCGTTGGTGGTGTTTTGCAAAAGCTCATCACCCAGTGTCTCCCGCCATCTCTTCATGGAAGCTACATCGCCCCCGATCGGAATCAGCCATGCTTTGCCGTAATGAAGAGTGTCACTCCCTTCAAAAGCTCACCATCAGCTGACAACTCTCCTTGATGGAGTAACTACGCGTTCAATATTTTTGTAGTCTACTCGTTTGAATACAACTAGAAGAAGGATCATAATTTAGTGAGCAGCGAGTTGGTGCAGCAACTGCAACAAAATTGAATGTTGGATCTCTAACTTACGCTTTCCCTTTCTTGCAGGTCAACACTTTCTACACTGAGAGCGCGCAGACTGATGTGCTACTTCTAGATCTGCTCATATGATCAAACTACGCACGATAAGATTAAGAACCCCTAATAAGTAAATATCTTGTTCATAAAAGACCGACTTCTCCAGCGTTTCCTCTCCGTGGCCGAAGCGGGTCTGTTTCACAGGCGACGCGCTTGTTATGGTAGTGATTCGGCAAGCACCAATGAAGATCGGGGTTCCGGGTACGCCAAAAATTGCGAAGCCTGTGAAATGATACTGGACTGTGCCAATACGGTTTCCTCTCCTGTCCACCGCATCATCGGAAAACCGAAGTCCCCAGGAAAGACAACCTTTCTCGAGGAATCTTTGCAGCTCTTAGAAGAAGTTCAGAAAAGTTTCTCATCGTCCTTATCGAACTGAATACTGAAGATAGATACTTTTCACAAAAGTGTCTAAGTCTTTTCTACTTTTCGCTATGAAATACAATCCTGCATACTAATACTTAGTCTGTTGAGATGGACCAGCCCCGTATACGTAAAGGCTAACTTCTACTATGTATTCGTTCCATGGTCCGTGGATCTCAGTCGGTCATTCTGAAAATAGCCTATTGGCATCATGGGATCTCGGGTTTGGGCTCATAAAGCTGCTGCGTGCAGTCACGGCCATTTTCTTCCTTCACGTTTCTAACCTCCTCGAGTCGGGTGGCGATGTCGTCAGCCAGTTTTCCCAAGTCCCGACATTCATGCAGGAAGTATCCATCTGCGTCGTCCGATAGGTCCGGGGCCCGCCGTTGCGCCAGGGCGCGGCAGAGGCGGATAACAACCTTGGCCCTGCCCAATATGGTGTCTTAGAGCCCATGATCAATCTCCTATACATCGAGATCCAACAACTACAAGGACAGCTAGCACAGTGAAATTTTAAAAAACTCTTGGCTTAGTGCTTCAACCCCTCTGAGTTCTCTGCGGAATCGAAAGCGGCATCTCTGTGAAAGCTTGCCCGCTTGAATCGTTCTCCACGCTTCCGGCTTCTTCGGAAGAGTCTCTCCCTTTTCGTCATTAATTCTTGTCGTGACGCATCACTAGACCCCACGCCAACATTGGCACGGCCTAAGGCTGCTTGAACTTCGCGCAGCTCTTTGCGGAACTTCTTCAGTATTGCGACGACGCTGATGCCCCTCTGTGCGACTGCGGCAGACGTCTGCTCGTCGCTTGTGACCCCACTACTTATCAAGTGTCCGCCCTTGAATGGCTGAAGGTAGCACACCCGCCAAGCCACTTCGAAAAAAGATTCGCCGACCGGGCCTCTGAAGTCGCGGATCGCTTTTGATGTGAGCTCAAAAGTATGCAGGGAAAGAGGATCCAGGTACGAGAGGATCGTGTACCATAGAGGACAACCGAGGGAGTCTAGTACGAAAGCCTCAGCAGGTGATGGCGTCGAAGACGAAATCTCCTTTTCTCGCTTGTAGATTATATTGCTCGAAGCTTGTGCACCATCTACGTCATTATCCCTTTTCTCTTTTACACTATTGATAGTGGCCTCCGACTGTTTGATCTTGATGTTGGAAGCGGGGGACGAGGATGAGCTGTTTGCCGGGGCTTGATGCTGGGCTGCTCCATCGCCTCCGTCGTTGTCAGCACCTTTTTCGCCTGGCATTTGACTCGACGCTGCAGAAGACGATCTAGGTCTGCAATCGTCTTCGTCGTCGCCTGACTTCAACATCTTGCTTTCGTCACACGTGGTGAGAGAATCCACTGCGTCTGCCTCACGGACATGCTTCGGGTTTTTTGGGGTTGCGTTTGGCTCTGTCGTTGTCCCCCTCTTCCAGTCGTCAGTGTTACATCTTCCAGCACCGTGACCGGCTGTTAGATTGAATATCCGACGCGTCAGAAGCTGGAGTGGTAAAAAGCCAATCTGGAGCACAGACAAGAGACCGGAGGCGATCTGCTCGATGAGAGTCGTCATGTTCGTATAAAAAAACTAATTCACAAGAACTAGCGCCAGGAGCTGCATTAGCTATAGCTCCTTTGCGAATTGCTTTCTCGCTCCATTTTTGACAAAAATCATCCTCGGCAAGTGTGTGCCAGAAGCAAGCTATCAAGAAGAGTCAGCAAGGCCAAATCATGTGCAATGCTGGTAATTATCGCTTCGCAGACAGATGGCGACGGCGCTCTTCCACTCTCTTAGCTCCGACGAATCGCAGTCCTGTCAAGTTTGTCTTTTATCTATACTACCACTACATACTTGGATGTAAACCTGCGACTGACTAGTTGCTAAACCACGCACTAGCAAGACCTGATCCAGCGAGATTTTAGAGCGCGCCAACGCACCCATGACAACCTTACACCACACTCGACTGACCGAAAGTCTAACCTTAAGTCCACATGCGGAACTGTCCTCCCTGAAAGTGGGTTACTCGTGCCTGGGAGGGAGATCATTCATGACAGGATGAACACGTGAGGACTGGTGTGGCTGAAGGGCGTCAGAGGTGCTTAGCGCTGTCTTGCAAGCGCGCGATGGAAAAATATCGCAACATGGCCCGTTGGCAAACATTCTTAAAAAAACCATGATTCAGACTTGAAGGACTATTTCTTTCACAACACACGATGGCAAAAGGTGTGTATTTGACTGATGTCTGAACAAACAGGCCGCAAAAAAAATTTTATGACATACCTATGACTTCTTATGCTCAACCTCAGGATTTTTGAAAAAGTTCTTATCTAAGGAAACTGCGGCCCCTGGAAAATCGGGATCCAGGCTGCAAGCCTTGATAATGAATTCCTTCTGGACAGAATCAAGGACAATATGTTCGAAAAGGTTAGGGAATAGGCGAAGGGCCGCATCCATGAGGTCGAGCCTCGTGAAAATGTCCGCTATGTTGAGCGCAGATGGAATTCGGGACACCCAAGCAGAACCGTTGATGAGCGATAAGGAGCTCCAAAAAAGAAAAGAAGCAAATGACATATGTTGCTTTTGAGATGACTGGTTAAGGAGGCACATCTTAGCCGCCTCGTTATCAATGCAAAAATTGAAAAATTGATTCTCGAGAGAACAAGCAAAAACCTTGACTGCGAGAGCTGGAGTGACCGCTTCCAAAAAAGCAATTGGCTGTCTGCCTGTCGACTTGTGCAACTGATCCCGAGATATCTTAAAATTGAACCACAGATATTTGAACTTATTGTTGCCTAGATACTTCGGCAAAACCCCCGCCAGGTAGCCTTCATCACCTGCGAACGAAGCGTCTGTATACACTAGATTTCCTATGCTCCCCGCTGGGAGGAACTTCGAATACCTTCGAAACGGTTGCTGTACAAGAAACTTTAGAATGTGTAAGCACTGCCTAAGGCGATTCGTGATTGCTGTGGTCTTATCGATTTCTTCCGACCTGTTAATCAGTGGTCGTAAAATTGGGTTCATTGCCCTATCGACCAAAGAAACGAAAATAAAGAAAGCCTTACCTTGAAGTTTTCGCGCAGTAGTAGGGAGCAACTTGTCTTCCTTGAAAATGTCATCTATCATAGCAACAAGTTGGAGGACCCTATCCCGTGAGACGTAAAAATACGGTTTGCCGGACAAATTAAAAAGAAGCCCAAGTACTTCAACATCTGCCCCTATCTTTACTTTCTTCTTAGCGTAGGGGAGACCCAACGCGTTTAGAAGGAAGATGAAGCAATCTAGCAACTCCTGGGCAATACGCGCAGGCGCAATGCCCGTGAAGTCGTCCACATACAACTCGATTAAAGCAAAAAGCATGCGGCGAAAAATCATCCTTATCCCCCAGGAGATGCGAATCCACGCGGTGACGCTATGAACATTGCCAAACGCGCAGACAAGACACTGGAAAGCAAAGAAACACGCATCAATTGGGGACCACACGGCGATGCGATTAAACATCAAATGAGAAGTACGAATAGGCACATTATTGTATGCCTTGAGGATATCCACCACAAAAAGGAAGACCAAAATGAGTGCGAACGAGAATTCTTCACCGGGTTCGTCACGAACTTGCCTCGACCGCTTCCGTGAAGGAGAAGGAGACGTCACCGAAGCACCCTGTGATGCTCTGATAGGAGACGGGGGACCCGAGAAAAATTTCTCTTCAGGTGGAGGACCTTCCTCGAGGATGTGTCCACACACCTGCTTCTCATACTCAGCCTCTATCTTCAGCGAAGACTTGATGAAGGACTTGCTCATATTGACAAGTGGCGCATCGACTAAGTTAGAATCATGGACAACCGTGGCCTGAGCCAAGATTTCCGCGGCGGACGTCATAGGGACGCCACGCTCGAGAATCGAGCACTTATTTTGAGGGACTAAAGGGTCTATCAACCTAATTTTGTTATTCTGGACCGTAGGGAATCTACGCGTTAATAACCCCCAACCTCTTTCGATTGCCTCATCTATAGAAATAGGTCCCTCCAGACTATTTGTTCCGATGGACTCCCCCCAAAGGAACTTATGCAGCAGGTTCGCGCAAGCTCCCCTTACTCTCAGAGGTAGCAGCTCTAACACCACACTCCACCCTAGGAGAACATGGGCATTTTGCATTTTGAACTCGAATGACTCCTCACATGGACAGATGCACTCCATGAGCGACCCCTGCCACGCGAAGAGTGCTTCCTGCTTTCCCCATGGTGGTTCTCCTTGCTGCTTGAACGACTCTACGTTGCGAGGAAGATTCACGATGGACTGTGGTAGGGCTTTCTTTTTCGACGAATCCGGCCAATAGGCCGGCGCGTTAGTCGGGCCCACTGTTGTAGCCCCCAACTCCAAGGGTTCGTAAAACCGCTCATCCTCTGGAAGGTAGACGTAACCCAAGATGTTGAAGAGACCTAGATTAAATCGCGCACTAAGCTTCCTGATGTGATCAGACAAGTTCTTCTTCATGGTGGCGTCCTTGCCTGCTGACGCCTGAGTTTTCTGCTCTACTTCTTCCTTGAAGGCAGGAAAAATGGAGCCCGGCTTGGCAAACCGGAGGCGCTTAATGCATCTCCTCGTCTCATGGGCGAGGGGTTGGAGCGGAAACTTCCTTCTCCTATCGAACCCGATACGCTGCTCCATGAGGCGGAACTTCGCCTTGAAGCTGTCGTCCGTGATTGGTTCCTCTGACATTTTTTTTTCTTAAACTTGCCTGTAAAAAAAACCCTGGACACCATTGCGTTTTTTTTTGGCGTAGACGACGCTGTCTCCACTTTTCAGTTAGAGCCTCTTTTTTTTTCTTCGCCCTTTTTTTTCCGAACATGAAAGGACCTACTTCGGTGCGGTCCACCCTCAAATCTGGAAGCAGTAACTGGCACAAGCAGTAACTGGAAAAATTCATTTTTTTTCGACTCTCGAAGAAAAGAGAATCAACTGCAGCCGCGAGCTCGAGGATTTACTTGTGCTTTTTACAACGTGATCGGATGTATGTTTTCACCAAGACCTATCTGATTGTATTTGAGGCACTCGCCTATTATTGGGCGACTAACTTCTCTTCTACTGGGTGGAAAACTTGCTCTGCCCTAAGCAGTCGAATTTACTTAATCATAAAGCTAACCTTGTTACATCATTTTGCAAAAAAAAAGGCGACTTGGCGAAGAGTGAGGACTTAACAGAAAAGCACTGCGTTGAACTTAAAACTGGTTACCCTAAATTAATACTTATTGACTACTCTTGTGGCTATTACAACTTGTGGGAAAAAGGCTGTAAAGCATTTGATATATAACAAAACCGGATCTGTGTTATTTATTAACGATGACACTTCGCTCCTTCTGGGGAGTAAAAAAAAACAATGGTACACAACAACACTATGACGATGGAAGATCTTCAAACTTTAAATCTTTGACTGCCCAACCCAAACGACTGTTCTTCATAGCCTCGAGCTCCTCCTTGTTGGGGATATAGTGAGGGTGGGCACACGCCGGATTGGAGCACACTCCCCAAAGATTATCAAAACAAGCTTTGGGAAGCTTGGCCTTGCCCTTACCTTTCTTTCCCCCTTTGTCATTGTTCTTATCTCCCCCGTGATTATCACCTTTCCCTTTCTTCCCATCACCTTTGCTGGAAGCATCGCTTCCACGGCCACCTCCATTATTGCGCCCATATGGGTTGCTCGACCAGTTTCCTCCTCCGCCTCTATTGAAAGAGGACTTTTTCCACGTTTCGAATTCTGCTTTCATTTCTTCGATACGCTTGTTATTCTCCTGGATGGCCTTCGACAAAGCAGATTGGGCTTCCGCTGCATGTCGCCAGAGCAAGGGAAACTGGACTTGGAACCTGGGACACGGAGTGATTGATAAGACATTTGACAAATTTCCATGGATCAGACGTAGGAATAAGGAACGAACCGAGACCATGACCATGACGGACTATTCAAACATAATAAGATGCGGAAAAATTAATAAAAAAAAAATTCTCAATTTAGTGCCACAAGGTCACTCTGTTCCTGTAAGCATGGAAATCTGTGGGAGCTAATGGATTCGGCTCCACCTGGTCGGATGCACTGAGCATGGTTTGTGTGAAAATCTTGAATTTTTCCGCGTCAGTAAGGGTAGAATTGCGCACCATCAATACCAGCTTGTTAGCATCAGCGAAGCCCAACACTGCGCCACTTTCTCCTACAAAGGCGAGCGCATAAACGAAGCGATATAGCGACTCCGGTGTCTTCTCATCAATTCCACACTTCGAGCTTAGGTGGAGTTGCTTCTTGAAGACCTCTTTATTGACCTGCGAACGAGTATTTTTATTCGAAAGAATTGTTTTTTTTTTCGAAGCTGTCAAAAAGACACGACAAGGAAGAGATGTTAGGACTCAAAAATGTATGCGAGAAAATTTAACACTTAAAGCATAACAAATTACTGGAAGAGAATTAACCGACTAAGACCTTACCTTGCGGCAAAGTTCCAAGTCTGGTTGGAGGGAGATCTCCGTGATCTGACCCACGCAAACACCATGCGCTTGGACTTCAGCAGCTGTGCCCATTGCTCTAGTATCCTGAGCGCGCACCATCTGATTGGCTAAGTCAGCGACTTGTAAATTGATGTTAATCGGTTGATTGTTGTTGTTCGCTGCAGCAAGCGCCTGTCCCGGGCCTGGAACAGGACCCCCAACTGGACCTGCCCCCGCCTGGCCAAGTTGGGGACCAGCTGGAGCTGGCGGAGCAGCGCCTCCTCCTCCGGCGACTTGTACATTTCCGCCTGCTGGAGGATCCATGATGGGAGAACGATGCTACGACAAAGAAGGAAGAGAAAAAAAAACTTGACGTGATCACGTGACTTGCGGTTGCGCTCAAAAAAAACCAACTATCTCGGGTATAACCGGCGTGATACTCTGATGGCGGGCCGTAAATTAAAATTTTTTTTTTACTGTTTTGCATTTTTTCCTATGAAAAACACTCATCCCTCGTCAGGTTTTGATTCTGTATGCAACCTTTTCGGAACATAGGGGAATACTTGCGACAGGAAGTAAGGCATGACTGATGATGATTTTCTTTTTCTTCAGCTTGGGGAAAAAGAGCTGAGGACTGGACATAAAGGGACCATTTGGAATGTCATAGAATCAATCAATCATCCTTCTCTTGCTCCCAAAGTACATCGTCGAAATCAAACTCGACACTGAAATCCTCCTCTTGTGGAAGGCCAATAACAGAGCTCTTTATAAATGCGGAATTTTTGATCCAATTGATAGAATTGGACCAGTGAGGGGGACGAGCGTTCTTTTTACTATTTCTAGCATAATAAAACAACATAGTTGTATCGCTCCACCTAGCATGATGAGTGATTTGCTCGGGCGGGGCCTCGAGCGAAAACAAATGGACCGCGCAACCTACTCTACAACTATGTGTAGCAAACTTAGCAGCTTGCTCTACTGGTAACCTCAAGACTTTGAGTAAACTATTAATAGCCCAAAGAATATCAAGACCCCCGGACTTCATGCCTTGGATGCACAACCTAAGCGGCATGCTGTGGATAAGGCACAGCTGCTCCTTTGGGCCATCGTCCGGATTTCGGTCCTTGGCACACGCGCAGAAAATACGTGTGACCTTAGCGCACCGAGGACCGCCTTTCTGGCGAAACATCGAAAAATCTAGCACCAGCGACTCGTCCGAATCGTCAAATCTCATGCCAATGTAATCCGGAGAAGACCTCCCGTACACCAAAGCCGCACCTTCGCTTTTCCTGAGAGCGCCAAAGAGCGCGATGAGCAAAGTTGCAACAAGTTTTGGACCTAGAGATGATGGATCAACGCCGTACTTCAGCCTTCCAATCATCCGAAGCGACAGTGCTTGTTTCTGCTCACGGTCACCAAAAACTCCTTTCCTCTTGAGCCTTGCTATGACTTCCCGCGTTCGCAACCCGATGTGGTCCTCGAGGTTGGGGGACGCGGCAAGAACATCACTCACGATCTCCGGGGTGGACGCATACTCGGCCGCAACCGCTACACCTATGAAAGTGTACAAGGACACCTCGGTGGCTGGCCACGGTTTGATAGAAGACTTGGACATTATGATCTCGTAGGTGCGAAGCCGGGAATTCGCAACAGCGTTGCTTTTCGAGTTCAACAACATGTTATCCAGGCTCGACAGAGCATTGCCCAGCTTGTGGATGTTGCCGGCTATGTCGCAAGCGACTTTTCGCTTGCCTGTCATCACTTCTCTTGGAATCCCACCTAATGACTTTGCTTTCGCGGAAGAAACGCCTGTGGCACAATGCGATGGTGGCTTAAAGTAAGGCAGAGACTTGGCAGCACTAGAGCTTGAAGCAGATGATGATCCTTGGATGCCTGCAAATTTTTGCCACGGCAAGGCCCTTGCCTTGCTAATTGGAACTCTGGGACCCGGTGCACGAATGCCAACAAGAGCAGCATTAAACCTCTTTTCTTTCGCAATTGCCACCTGTTGTGACTTTTCAGCTTCCTGCTGGAGTTTCGCTGACAGGATGCTCAACATTTTTTTTTTTCCTAGGGAGTAGGAGGGCGGGAAAAATAAAGACTAGATCGGACTTGGACTTGAATATAAATGACTGACCTGAAACTTTGACAAGAGTCTTTTGGTACTGTGCTGCCCTAACTATGTATATTTATAAGCGAATACTTCAGATTATATAGTCGACTAACCTTTTTGGCCATTTTCTCGAGCGTTTTCTCTTCTCTCTGACCTCAGTCTCTCTTTTCTTAATGCGAGGGGGACACTTCTGATAATAGNGCTGTGGATAAGGCACAGCTGCTCCTTTGGGCCATCGTCCGGATTTCGGTCCTTGGCACACGCGCAGAAAATACGTGTGACCTTAGCGCACCGAGGACCGCCTTTCTGGCGAAACATCGAAAAATCTAGCACCAGCGACTCGTCCGAATCGTCAAATCTCATGCCAATGTAATCCGGAGAAGACCTCCCGTACACCAAAGCCGCACCTTCGCTTTTCCTGAGAGCGCCAAAGAGCGCGATGAGCAAAGTTGCAACAAGTTTTGGACCTAGAGATGATGGATCAACGCCGTACTTCAGCCTTCCAATCATCCGAAGCGACAGTGCTTGTTTCTGCTCACGGTCACCAAAAACTCCTTTCCTCTTGAGCCTTGCTATGACTTCCCGCGTTCGCAACCCGATGTGGTCCTCGAGGTTGGGGGACGCGGCAAGAACATCACTCACGATCTCCGGGGTGGACGCATACTCGGCCGCAACCGCTACACCTATGAAAGTGTACAAGGACACCTCGGTGGCTGGCCACGGTTTGATAGAAGACTTGGACATTATGATCTCGTAGGTGCGAAGCCGGGAATTCGCAACAGCGTTGCTTTTCGAGTTCAACAACATGTTATCCAGGCTCGACAGAGCATTGCCCAGCTTGTGGATGTTGCCGGCTATGTCGCAAGCGACTTTTCGCTTGCCTGTCATCACTTCTCTTGGAATCCCACCTAATGACTTTGCTTTCGCGGAAGAAACGCCTGTGGCACAATGCGATGGTGGCTTAAAGTAAGGCAGAGACTTGGCAGCACTAGAGCTTGAAGCAGATGATGATCCTTGGATGCCTGCAAATTTTTGCCACGGCAAGGCCCTTGCCTTGCTAATTGGAACTCTGGGACCCGGTGCACGAATGCCAACAAGAGCAGCATTAAACCTCTTTTCTTTCGCAATTGCCACCTGTTGTGACTTTTCAGCTTCCTGCTGGAGTTTCGCTGACAGGATGCTCAACATTTTTTTTTTTCCTAGGGAGTAGGAGGGCGGGAAAAATAAAGACTAGATCGGACTTGGACTTGAATATAAATGACTGACCTGAAACTTTGACAAGAGTCTTTCGGTACTGTGCTGCCCTAACTATGTATATTTATAAGCGAATACTTCAGATTATATAGTCGACTAACCTTTTTGGCCATTTTCTCGAGCGTTTTCTCTTCTCTCTGACCTCAGTCTCTCTTTTCTTAATGCGAGGGGGACACTTCTGATAATAGGGAGTGAGTGCAAGTTGATGCTGGATTTAACTCGTACGACGAACACAACAGTCGCAGGGACGAAAAGCAGCTCATACACAGATGAGCTGTTGCAGTTTTGTATTACGCGGCTGTATAGATAAATGCTGCAACAAAGCGAGCTCTGTTGCCGTCATTTATTCAAATTTATCGCCCTCTCGGTCTCGACTTTGGTTGGGTGCTGACTCCATGTCGCTCATCATAATACGAACGCCAGCGTTCTTCAACTTCAACCGACTAGGGCTTACGCCGAGCGCCAACATAGCAAATTCCAGTAAAAATAATCCTCACGACAAGTGAGTCCTAGTGGCCGGAGAATCTTGCCCAACTTGCCGAGTAGAATGGGTCAGTGCATCAAGTGGCGTCGCCCTATCAGTTTCAGTGCTGGCAGGCTTCTCATAAGAGACAGGGACGGGACGAGCTTGAAACCGAATCAATATCAAGAAGCTTAAGGTTGAAAATAACGAATAAAGCCCGACAGATGCAGCTACAGCCCTTGGCGTACCTACCACACCCAGCCCCCATAATGGCGGGACACGGGGGGGGCGGGTGCTCGCATCCCCAGCAGCCCGCTGCGCTTGACAAGACCAAGGGAACCGGCTCAGCATGTCCAGCCCTGCTAAAGATCGCGTCTAGCCCCAAGCCACCACGCGCTCACCATGTCCAGCCCTGCTAAAGATCGCGTCCAGCCCCAAGCCACAAAGCACGCTAAAAAGAGTCTCTCTCTCTTGTTACTCGTCTAAGCTCTCAAAGACAACGGGAACGCCAAACGACAAAGCAAAGCCACAAAAAGGCAATCCAAGAGCAGAAACACAACGAAGAAGGACAGACTAATAGTGCTGTGGAATGAAATCGTCAACAGGTGGCCCTTCGCCGTTTTCAGGTACTCGCTCTGTGCTTCGTGTGGTGGTTCTTTTTCGCCGGGTCGAGAGCTCATTGAACGAGTCTGCCAACCAGTCCAGAAGACTTAGCCTCTGTATCTTGAAGAGAACGAAACCCAGCGAAGGACGCTGATCTTGGACACCTCATTCTCACTCTGCTCCTGCTGATAGTAGGGGTGGAGCCAACCTAACTACGAAAAGTAAATAAAGGAAGGCATGTAGATATAAAAGAAGGCGCTTAGAATTAGATTAATTTAATGGCCACGCTAATTAGGATCCATCTATTCTAGGTGCCGCGTGTGTCCACTCAGGGGTCCCTGCTGCTGATTATCTTAATCACATTCATCTTCGTCCATGCTACAAAGGTGGACGTCGTCGAGACTCCAGTCCATGTGCGTGTCTCATGTCAACAAGAAATGGATGCTTACTACGCATCATTTTCAATGGAAAGTATTGCCGGGGTTGTGTGCCTCTTCCTGGTGAGAAGATGGGCGCATATGGGAAAGGGACAACGGGAGTTGCGTTTGACTTCTGCACTGAAATATCTTCAAATATGCAGCTGCTCGCACCGTGATGATGCCATCAGAGCGCGCCGGCGACGACGAGTGATCTCTACTCCAAAGAAAAAAGCTCACTCCCTTCCCCGCGTGCTACAACTAGTTGTACAGTGTCCCAAGTATTAACATGGTTATGCTTCTATTACTATCGTTCTTCTATTAGTTCATCTCTTTCAAATGATCATGGGCTCCCTGTCCCGCCTGCTACAGCTTCAGAAGCAGTGTAATAACGCCGCCAGAGCGCACTGAGTAGTCCGCGAGCGTTTTGCTGTCCTCCATTTGGCGTCCTGCGTAGATTAGAAGTCACTACAATCCATCTGCATCCTGGGCCCCATGATCTGTGTCCAGTTTTATTCTACGTACGTGAGAAAAGGTTACAGATGAACTGACAGATGGATTACTTGAGGCCTTAAATAGACTAAACGTTGCTGCCCCGCTGCAATTTGCTCTGTCCCCTCCAGCCTTCGCTTCAATTCGATGACCCTCATTAGAACAGATGTCAGGACTGGAGTCAACATCGAATCTTCTGCATCATATTCGTATTCCTCAGCGCCATCTTATTAATCCAGAAAAAGTCTCATAATGAATGTCATCAAGTCCCCTCAAAGAGTCAGACAAGACGTCTTCACTTGCTGTGTGGGTGTGGGTCCTACTCCTGTTTCTTTTAGTTATGATTCTACGTACTCATGATACAACCCAATCATCTGTCAAAAAAATAAAGCCTAAAGTCTAGGACTAGGCTTTTCACTGATCACTTAGGAACATGAATCATCATCTGTCAAAGTCAAAGTTCTTCAGGAACGTCAGCACAATTTCAAAAAAAGGGTAGCTCTCATTTACATAGTTTTTCTTAATGTCATGTCCGCAGAAATTCCGGATAGCGCCACACTCTTACCCGTAAGCGTCTGTACCGTCACGGAGAGTTGCCCTGCCGAAGAAGAAACTCTTAGAATGAATGTACGCATACATTGCCATTGATTTGCTGGAAGTGGCACTACAACGAAGAAACTACGAGGACACCTAAGGGCGACTCTGACGGCGACTCGACGGCGCGACCCAAAGCCTTCTTCTAGACATAAGCATAAGGATGGAGGGCGGCTGTTGCTTGTCGGGACTGCAGGAGGCGGCTTGGTAGGGGATGGAGCTTTCTCCCGCTCTTGCGTCTTTGGACTTGATTCAGCGGCTCCAGGTGAAGGGCTTGCCTCTTGATATATCTTAGAGTTACTACTACAAATGTCGCTAATTACCAACGTCAGATCATGGCCCATGGGAATCGCAATGAGATAGATACGAATGGAGGTTCCGAAAAAGCCTGCACATCCTAAAAATACGTAAGCTCAATGCAACATCAGAATATCCCTTCTGTCTCAAGAATGAGCAGCAACAAAACTAAACTGATGAGGAATCGTTGATAACTCATGACAGACTGAAAGAGATATGATCGACCTAGCGCTACTATTTAGACACTTTCTTGATCGACGTTGTCATATCTTTAATTATACTAGAAGTAGAACGTTCTTTCTACTTGTTTAAAAATAGAACGTTCTTTCTACTTGATTAGAAATAGAACGTTCTTTCTACTTGTTCAACAATACAGCGTAGCCCTCGTAGATCGTAATTGTTGGTCGAAAGTAACCGAGCGATGGCGACCGTTTGGGCGGTCCCGGAGCGCCGGTTGGCCGGAAAGGATTCGGCGCCTGCTCTACATCCGGCTCTGGCTCGTCGTTCAGCGCCCTAGTGAGGAGTAGAAGGAAGCACCCTGTTGAGGAGAAGAAAGTACCTACCCGATAGAGGAGAAGGGAGCACCCTATTGAGGAGAAGAAAGTACCTACCCGATAGAGGAGAAGGGAGCACCCTATTGAGGAGAAGAAAGTACCTACCCGATAGAGGAGAAGGGAGCACCCTATTGAGGAGAAGAAAGTACCTACCCGATAGAGGAGAAGGAAGCCCCCTATTGTTATTGAGGAGAAGTAGAAGATAAAGTAATGCTAGCAACTAGCCGTGTAATGAGTTTTGGATTGAAAGTCGCTACCTGCTACATCTTAGTCAGCAAGAACAGCACGAATTCTCACACATCGATCTACCCTCCGATAATATTGAGCAAAAAGTAGTAATACTACTCAAAATTTATAGTTATACTTACCTTTTTATTTTTTCCAAGATGAAATAAAAAGATGTGAGTACTGTCTCAGTACCACCCAAAAAATCATAATAATAATCTGTAAAAAATACAAAGAAACTGTAAGAAATGCTCACGAGTATCACTATCAAATCATATCACTCAGAAGACAATAGTCTTATAGATTTAGACTTAGAGAGGTTTCCGCCTCAGCCCTGCGCATTGAGCACCGGATCAGTCTGTATGTTGTAAGAATAACAAATGCTAGTCCTAGTTACTCCTGTTGTAAGAAAAACAAATGCTATTCCTACTACAGGGACGCTAGTCCTAGTGCAGGGACATATGGATATGCATGCAGTACTGTTTTCGCACAAGGCTAACATGTCGGATTGGCCGTGTCTTGAAAGGTGGAGTCTTCGTGTTTTTTTGCACCATGCGCTGAAAATCGATATACTATTAAAGATTGGCTGTCTCGCCAGTAGATGATAAAGAAATGAGGGTAGGTTGTACTAGAGATGGGTAATGTTATCCATATTGATGAAGTCAGTGCTAAGTAATGATCCATATCGATGGGTCAATAAATGTGATGAAAATAAAAGGTAGTCTTAGTTTGAGTCCATAAATTATCAATTGTCTTCACGACCACCTGGTGTTGAATCAGGATCGATTGGTCACTAAACAATAATATCAATATTTCTATTTTACAAAATTTTAATTTTTCTTATAACAATGTCTATGCTTTCTTAACGACAAGGGACAAGCGCATAACAATAGTTTTCTTAACGACATCAACGGGCAATAGTTTCCTTAACAATAAGCTTGACCTCTCGCGATGAAAGTGCACTCGCTCTGACGGGCCTCGAAAGCTCGCTTTATTAATAGGTCTTGGCTTAGATGGTGGCTTCCCATCCGTCCTTCAGATTTTCCTCTTCATCTCGACGCCTCCTTGTAGAATCAATACGAGTCTAGATCTACCGAAGATAAATCTACTGAAGATAGGTCTACAATGAATGCTTCTGAGTCTAGATCTACTGAAGACGGAGAATTTGCTACGACAGCTACTAGTACTACAGGATCATGCTGGATATTAATTGTAGTTTGCTATTGACAACTACGCAAGGCTTCTGAAAGTGCGTAGAATTTGATAACAACTATTGAGCCCTCTAGTAGAGATGGACGACATCTGAGGAGTAGTTGCGCCATAGTTTTCTCTACTCCTGCACTCACGATTTTCTTCTAGAGAGGATAGTGATAGGACGACAGAAGCCCTGTCTTAACTCAAATATTCTCTGTAGAGAGCAGCAGAGGACGGCAGTTTCCTGCTGCGCTCCTTGTTATGTTTCGGGCTAATAGAGTAATCTCATTCATCCTACACAGCATGCTCTTAATTCATTCTCCGAGAAGTCCCGCCACTCGCCTGCCAGCTTCACCTGCCACCTTTGGCCCTGCCACACCTCTGGGCACTGCATCTTCTGGCTCTTCGGACTTCGCAGAATGGACGTAGCTGACTTCTTAGAGCTAGACTATTGCTGTTAATATTCCTGTTAGTATTAGTAGTGGGAGGAGTAGTACTAGTAATAGGAGTGGCGTTGTACCCATGATTAGCACTACTGTAGTGCTAGGTAGTTAGTAGTATTAGTAGTAGTGTACCCATGATTAGTAGTAGGTAGTAAGTTAGTAGTATTAGTAGTAGTGTAGTGCCCATGATCATTTATTAGTAAGTACTTCGTCGGTAGTAAATTCGTAGTAATAAATTGTAATAATATCATAGTAGTGCTGTGCCGAAGCCGATGATTAGTAGTAGGTAGAAGTTAATAGTAGAAGTTGTAGGTGCAAATTTAAGGGCTTTAGGAGGGTGAAAGGGTAGGCACAAACGCAAGGGTAAGAAGGTTACCCATTCACGGGGTACGGTCAAAAATGCAACCAAATGGCAGGAAGATGAAAGTTATACTTGTTGCTGTTATTCTTGCTTGTTTTGGCCGGCATTTCTCGGCCTTCCCCAAGTCTAGAGTTATGGGGGACAAGATCATGAAAAACGAAATGAAAGTCAACGAACACTACTAATTAGCCCTGTAGTACTCCACCTTAAAGTATTTCATTGAGGACAAAAGAAGGAAAAAACTACGACCACCCTTAATGATAGAGAGGACCAAACTCTAGGCGCTGCTGCAGCAAGGAGGTCGAGAGCTGCAAGAAGGTCGAGATTAGATTCACACTCAGATGGGCTGCCGCCTCAGGGTCAGGATCGGCAGAAATTATAATTGGATGCCTCCGCTGAGATACGCCCTCACTCGCTCTCGGCTTTACCGGTTTGAGCAGCTCTGCTGTGCTTCTGCGGTGCGAGACGAGCGCAACTCTCATCGGCGTAGCAGCGTAGGGTAGACATTCTTATACTGTCGTGGTGGCACTTCCTAAACTACTTATTACTCTATTGGCACGTAGAAATAAAGTGCGCCAACTCCTCCTAGTTGACAGACGGCACCTACCGAGAAAAGTGCCAGTGCGCCAACAAAATCATAACTCCTCCGAGTTGTTCCCATCAACACCAACAACAAGTCAACACTTTCTCCCCCTTAGCATGTCGTAGTAGGGGTAGTTAAGTCATTCGACTTTCATTTCTTACCAGGAACAGTCAGTGGCTACGGAAGCAATGAGTTAGAACACATGGACATAACTACTGGTCTACGCCATTAGCAGTTTAATTTTTTACATTTTTGTTTTTCTGCATTTGTACCTGTACAATTTCACTTGGTAAAAAAGTGGCCTCTTCCGGTGTGCAGCAACTGAGCGTGGGTTAATAGGGTAGCCATTGTTCCCAAAGTCAAATCAAATGAGGCTACATGATAGCACTAGTTCAACTACAAATGTGCGTCGGCATATTGTCCACCTTACATATCCTACTTAGCCCACAGAATCTTCGTCATACGCTGAGCAAAAGTGTCCTTCGATAACAATGAAAAGCGCAAATGTGCCTTTTAGTAGATTTAGGCGATGAAAGTACTATTTTGGTATCTTCATCTAAAATGCCCGCAGGAAAGAAACAAGCAACATCCTTCATCTGAATGGAATGGGAGAGCAAACAAAGATAGATGCTGGAGGGCGGCGATGCAGTTCTGATTCATCTGGCACTCTAAAACTACCTAGAGTATGTCGAGAATATTTGTTCCAGCACTCAAGAATGTGTCTCCATGTATCCTCGTCAACTATGGAAAAGAGCGCAGCAACCTTCTGCAAGAGCAACCTTGTGAGAAATAACTAGTGGGAGTAGTAGTAGTATTCGTAGTGATGATGATGATAATGATGATGATGATGCTGATGCTGATGTTGATGATGAGATGCCCAGCTCTTCTTGGCGAGCGGGCGGAGGATGTTCATTTAATTACGCGTAGTAAGCCCATTCTTTCACCAGGTACGGTCCGATGAAAGGTGGATGGGTTGGGCCAGGTAAGACGGAACCTCATCAGGAGGTGGGAAGGCTGAGCCCGATCTTAGGACACTGCATATCGTGTACTCTTTGATAACCTGACCATCATGACTGTCCTCAAGAAACGCGCCCTCTTAATGCTCAGCGACCAATCACCGATAAGAATAAACCGTAGCCATGTCCTCCCTGTGTGAGTGCGCAGTGAGCTGTGAGTGAGTGACCTGTAGTAGATTTCTGATACCGAAATCGTTTTACGCCTGTACTCGTATCCAGATATCTTTCAATCCTCTCCTTCTTTTGTAGAAGTTGACAAGCTGGCTGATTGAATGATTGATGTGCCCACTCGCACTCACCGGGTTCAGCGTCTCTAATAAAAAAATCACTCCTGTCTCCTCTCTCTCTCTTCGCTGGAACAAGGTTGAAGCCAATAGATCTGCTACTGGAAAGGCAAGGCTTCTGCCGTGGTTGGTGGGGAACATAAAAGCAGGCCTCCTGTTCCATGAGTATGGCAGTACTCGACTTCAAGTGGTGCTACATTCGGCCACATGGTGCTCTGCTAATTTCGATTTGAAGCTAGCCTATGCCATGCTATTTTTATTTTTGTTTTAATTTTATATTTTTTCTTTTTGTTTTATATTTTCTGTTTTTTATTATTTTTTTATGTTTTATATACAGCACCACTTTTTACACAATGGAGGTAGAAGAACTGAAGTGAGCAAGGGATCAAGGACACAACCGCCGAACAGCAGCGCTGACGCCCAAGCCGTCGCCATGTCCTCAGAAGCCCGAGTCTTCATACAGTCTCCTATTGAATCCGTATGGAGGGAGGTGGGGGTCTGGCAACGTTTAATAGGGAAGCCGTGGTCATCTGTGACTTCAAGTTCAGTAGATGAGAAGGGCCGTGTATGTGCTGCAGCTCACCTGAGTGAAGATGTTCGCAGCACCGCTTTAGAGACATAACGACTTGTGCGACTAGTACTCCATCTGTTTTGGTGGAAAGACTACATTCCTCAACATGTATAAACAGCATGGGCGCTCTCCTTTTGTACAATCGACAAGGGGCCAACGCGTCATGTCAGCTGCATATCGCCTTCGTATTGTTCCTGAGCTCGCTGTCAGGGGTGAGGCCTATCAGCACTCTTGCACCTCACAAGGAGAGCAAGAATGCCGAGTGAGAAACTGCCTATGCATATGAATGGGTATGAGGGTGCCTGTGTGCACTTAATTAGAATCTTGCTGAAGGAGTAGGGCCATGGGGTCACCTACTCAGTGGGCCAATCAAAGAAATCGGCTCTTTCTACCAAATCAAAGGAGGCGCCCCCTGTTCTTTTCAGCAGTAGAGTGACAGGCACGGGAAGGGCCGACCAAGAGGCGCCGTAACATTTCCCATGCGTGTCTGTGCTCTAAGCAGTCCCTGTGCTGTCTCCCTTGTGAGGTTTAGACTCCAGGCGCCTATTCTCGTCATAATATTAAACAACAAGCCTTGTTCGAACGTTGCGAAAATGAACAATATTTAACACTTCCACCACGCAGGGAATGCAACACATACACGAGTCAGCCCTCATCGTGTCACAGCCACATTAGGACACGCATATTTGATCACGGGCCCACCCCCAATCTTCAGGCTGTAAAAGTGCTAGGGATGAGTGTCCAAGAGCTATGTATGTGTTGGAGCCGAGATGATTGCCTCGTTTACTTTTAGGGTTTATGGTTTAGGGGTTGCTAAACGCAAAGCGCTGTCGCTGGGTTGTATCGCTGATCTCTCTGCAGGCCTCAGGATTTTATCCAGCAGTTAGAAACAGCCACGAAAGCGCTTGGGTTACTGCTTCCACACTCAATTTCCACGGATGTGCCCTAAAGTGTATGACAAGGAAGGTCTTGGCTTCTGTATGCGATCAGGGTGATAGCCTTGACCGTGAAAATCGGAGTGGAATTTTCTCCGTTCAAGTAGGGCTCGTGTTAAGTGTCAGCACTTACTCCAGATGTTGCTTGTTCGGTTAACTTGAACACGGGAAAAGAAAACTCACAAGAACGAAGGGAAAGATCAGAGGAAAACCCAGGTCATGCCAGTGCTAAGAAGAAAAATTATACAAGATAGCACAAGCTTAGCGCACTTTCTTAAAAACTGAATAAGAAGATGGGACATATGAGAGGAAATTTATTGCCACGCGGGAAGTGTTAAGAGTCGACGCCTATGAGAGACGCCATAACTTTAATGCACTAAAACACAAAACAAGGAGCAGAGGGCTGAAGGCAGAAGACAACTTATTCCGTGTTTCTTTCAGATCCATCACCACCAAAATGCTACTTCCTTCGCCAACTCAAACATAACCGAAGACCCCCATAGAGACCTGCTAAGGGTTGTTGGTTGAGAAGTCCTAGTATGGGCTACTCGAATACAACTAGAAGAAGTTAGCTCCTGACCGAAATAAGGAAGGTAGCTCTAGCGGGCTACTCTTCCTTGTTCAGTATCTCGGCAGCTATTCTAGTCAGCTACTCCTTGCGTACTCATTCAGGGGGCGAAGCGCGGCAGCCCGAGTCTTGCTTATTTCGGTTCTTCGAATATAAATGGACCTGATTGGTCGCCCCCGCTCGATCTCGAATGTTGAATAGCTAAGGGGCCTACAAATAAAAAAAGAAGCAATAACGAGATACGGCCACAGAATGAAAAGAGATACGGGGGAAACAGATCATTAACACGGCACGGCTAAGTACAGAAAAATCAAAAGAGACACGGGGGAAACAGATTACGACACGGATACACAATCTTCAAAGGAGACACCGGGGGAACAGATTTATTAAGACACGGGTAGGGAAAAAGATTAGACACACACAAAGCATGGCCAGCATATAGTGCGGCTTGCCAAATAGTTACAAGTCGACTCTTTAGGCTCTCTTTACTTGTAAAGTTTTGCCTTGGTTTTGATTTTTGTAAGTATTTCGAGTTTTGGGTCTTGATGCTGAGTCTTGAGTCTTGATGCTGAATTTTGAGTCTTGATTTTGGTTTTTGAACTTTGAAGACCAAGACACCACGCGGAGACAACACCGCCAAAACGCGTCGCGTTTTGGTATACTCGTGAACTTTGAAAGCGAGGACATGAGTTGTGAAGGTTAGGGCGTGAACTTTGAAAGTTAGGGCCTGAGCTTTGAAAGCCAGGCCCTGAATCAATTGTGAAAGTAAAAGTTAAGGCATGAACTTTAAAGCTTTAACTTATAAGACGTGAGTACTGAAAGTTGGCGGATGAATTTCTGAAAGTTACGGCGTGGCCTGTGAGGGTTAGGGCATGAATTTCGAAAGCCAGGGCATGAAAGTGAGGAAATAAACTGTGAAAGTGAGGGAGCGCGAATTTTTAAAGTTAGGACCGACATTCATGGCGATCGCGATGGCCGGCGAAGGTTTCGCTAGGGCATGAACTGCGAAGGTTAGGACATGAACTGCGAGAGTTAGGAAATGAATTTTGTAAGTTAGTCGAGAAGCGCCTGAACTCTGAAAGTCAAGGCGTGAGCTTTGAAAGCTAAAGCATGGGTTTTGAGGTTCCAGTTCGAGCATGCGTTTTGAAAGTTAGGACGTAAACCATGCAGAAAGCGAGGCCATCAATTTTGAAAGTCAAAGGGCCAACGTTCTCTGGCGCCCCGCTCCCCTCTCCCCGCCGAGCGCCGGGCCCACGCAGTTTGTTCGGGCGTGGGCTTTGGAGCTTAATGCGTCCGCTGTGGCGCCGCGCTCTCCTCTCACCGAAGCCCGTGGCTCGCGCTGCCCGATGGTGCGAGGCGGCGCCCTCATGCAGTCGCGCCGCCTGCTTGCGTGCAGTCGCGTCACCGGCTTGCAGCGCCGCGCCCCACAGGCAACGCCCTACAGCTCTGAACCCCCGCGGGCCGGCGTGGCCTCTGAATGCCTCAAACCCCGGCGGACAAATTCCCAAGGCGTGGCATGCGCCTGCTTGTGCCTTCCTCTTGAAGATAGGCCCGCAGGCGCTTCCACCCCTGCCAGGCGTCCACGCATCCTGTCCCTCAAGGAGCAAGCGGCGCGCACTAATAGGGCTCGCCGCCCCGCGGGAGCGCGCCCGATGACGCCCCGCCAAGGCTGACACCTCTCGAGCTTTTTCTCAATTGTGGCGCCTGTTCAACTCAAGCATGTCCGTGCGTGTGCTTTGTCTAGCAAGTGTCTCCGGTTCCCGTCGTGTCCTTCCCCTGGGGAACCACACCAGGGGCTAGTTTTTAAGGGTGAAACTAGCTAGTTCTCCATACATTAAAAATAAAAAAAAGTTAAAGTTTGTAACTTTTTAAGAGAACGCACTTTATGCTGGCCACGCCTGTGCATATCTGTTTAATATTATCATAGAGCAGTTTATAAGGGTTCCAGGTCTGGGATGGCATGGATCGAATGGCACGGATGGGGGGTGCGCAATCCGTGACCGCGATCGACCTCGCCATTCGTCCCATTCGTGGACCAAATAGACCTTCGAGAGCGGGGCGCCCTTCGGGCGCCCTGCGTTGCTGTCTCAGCTAGGTTGCCACTTCCTGCTCGACGCTCTATGCCGACCGCCAAGAACCCCGCGGGCGCAGGGCGCCCTTCAGGCGCCAAGCCCTGCAGTCAGCCAAACGCGCACCCCTTACACAGTTCCACTAGATACCTAGGCCGCCTCCCCGCTACGGGCGGGGCGCCATGCTTCAGCGCCACCTCTTCCCTTCTTCGTCGTCACGGCTACCGCAAGGCACGCGGCTACGCCTGTTGTTAAGCTGGACCCCGATGCCGCTCCGGTGGTCTCGCAGCATTTTCTTCCCGGAATTCCGTGGGGGTTGCGCAAATCCGTCCCAATTTGTATGACCCCCACGGAATTCCGGGAAAAAACGAGGCCCACGCGGCGCCTTGCGTGAAGTTGTGCACCCCTCAGGAGCGGCCTCCGCTGTTTCCCTAGCCCGCTCCCCTGCCATTTTCAAACCGGTCGAGGAGCCTGCCGGGGACTCGCGCCTCCCTCTCCTCGCTCGCCGCCGGCTTTGTCGACCGGTGTGGCTTCTCTCATGGGCAGAATCTGTTACGCACGACCTGCGTACTCGATAACCAGACGAGGCCAGGGGCGCCAGCTAGGGGAACCCTGTCAACTTGTGCCATTCGTGCCATTCGTGACACATTTGGGGTGTGTTGGGGTGTGCCATTCATGCCATTCGTCCCATGCGCCATTCGTGCTATAAACTGCTCTATTATCATGACAAGCAAACATGTGGACGCGTGATTCTGTCTCGACGCGTCTGATTTTTCACGCGAAAGCTGTAGCTGTTTTTTTCTTTCGCGATGATGTGCTTTCCTTTCCGTACTTCAGCTTCACTAATTCAGTACTAATATCTCTTGTTCTATCATCAATGTCGCTAGTTTAAAATATGAAGACTATGACTTTTCTCAGTATTGATAGTCAAGCCTACTTCCTCATATGTGGGCTAAGAAGTGCCCCAGTGTAGTCTTTAACATGTCACGCGGCGAGAAGATGCTTTTCTCGTTCTTCTTCAACAACCACGAGCACAGCTACGAATGTCCACGAAGTAGTGGAGACGGCTAGTACTATTACCGATAAAACCTGGGACAATTCAGCGATGCCTGTGGTGCTCCTTCATCTTCCTCATGTTGCCAGCATGATGATGATACTCATGGCACTGATTATTTTGCCATTGGTAGCGGACATGGACTCTGCGACGAAAAGGCCCTTTTAGTACATATTCTTACTGTTCGAGTTCGTCAGTCGTGATGTGATAAGTGGAACAGACAAATTTGATAACTTGTTCACAGGAAATCATGACTACCCACTTAGATCTATATATAATTAGTTCCGTCCATTTTCTAGAAACACAAAAAGAGGTGAAAATACTTCAAAACAAAGAGGTCTCCACGTCAGCCTTGCGCAGCGAGCCCAAGGGAAACGAGTGTGACTCTGCTACTACTTACAACTAGCCCCAACCCCATTTAGCTCAACGTCTTCGACAATCGGTTTTCTCACCTTAGGACCACCATGACACTCCTTGACTCTCTATTTTCTCTTTCGACGTGGTGAATCTAAATGCACATGGGTGACTCGTTCGGAAAAAAACGTCGAAGGGAACGATGTGCCGTTGAAAAAGAAGCCAGAGATAATACTGTCTAACGGGATGCAGTCTGCATTGCCTTACCCTTATTACACGAAATATTAGTTGCGACATCCGTGACCACCTTAACCTTTGTAAGCTGTAACACCACGCCGCACTGGCCTTCCTCCTGTTCTTGTGGCAAAATAAAATAGAAGACGAAAAAAAAAGACACGGACACCAATAAAAATAGTTCACAATGCGACCCAATATGACAAGTTCAAGTATGATTTTCAGGAAGAAGTCTAAAACATCACCAGAGACTCTATGTATAATTGAATTCTGTTATTTAAAATATTTACACTCAGTCATCCCATTGCCCAGTACTATCATTATGGAACAGCAGATGGCAAGTAGTTGTCACTGAGTTATGAACTGCCTTCCCTCTTAAAAATCGCCACCACTGCCATCCGTCGCCCACTGCGTCTAGGTGTAGTAGTTGACGAGCTCATGACCGAATAGTACTTCCCTCCCTATGAACAGAAGAAGGTTAGAAATGAAGAGGTAACTAAGTAGTTGGTGCTAATAGATATAGAGGAAGGATGTTTTGGAGAGGGGTCACTCTAGTAATGTCGCCCGGCGTCCGACAGCACAAAACAGGCGGATCGCATCGCAAAAAAATACACAGAATTGCGCTCCTAGCTAGCAACGGCTGGGAGCGCGTCTGTCGCACTCTGTGAGCTATTCCACGCGTAGCGCGGTCTATTGTCAATACAGGACATGGCCGCAATGTATTAGCTACGTCATCCGTATTAGTTGACCTACTAGCTGCTTGCACCTCCGTCCTATCATCAATTCGTAATCATCTTGATCTTTCCATAATCAAATAAGTAACAGTAAGTAAAAGTATTAATTAGCAGTCAGACAAGAAAGGAGCTGCCTGCCTGCTCCATGAAAAATTCACCCAAGAAGAATGTGTGATCAGGCTGATAAGTCTTAAGATTCTTATTTCTCTACTAGATAATAAATCAACCCAATTAGATCAACCACGAGATTGATAATGTTCATGTTCTTGGTAAACAAGATTGACTCTGTAATGATGAAGCAAGGAAACACAGCAATAATTCATTGACGACCTATGTTAGAAGAACGCAAGTACCACGGAGACACTATTGCTCATTAGCAAGGTACTGACGGAGTCTCGTCATCTCTGAAAAGTAAGAGCGGGCACTAGCAACAATTTTTAGGAAAAATATAATATGGCGAGATTGTTATATTAGAGCGAGAACATGTGATGGATACTCGCTTGATACTGAATTGACCTTGAAAACTTGTTCTTCCAGACAGCTGGGCTCAGCAGAGTGCGCACTTATCAGGATGTGCCCTTTTTCTTCTCATTGACTTCTACAAATACTTTAATCATGTAATATAGCAAGTCATGCTGATAGGAATCTGAGTACCAAGATGATAAGGGTCGCGACCAAGATCAGGAAGATCAAGATCACCTTTAGGATCATAAATACAGCCTCAGAATCTTCATACCTGGGAAAAACCAAATGTAAGGAGAAGTATCTCTATCTTGTTCATCTTCTTGGCATGTCATGGTGCCTCTTGTGTAGCTATTAGCGTCTACTTGCAAGGCCAACCAGTAATGTAGTAACTCCGGAGGAGCGCTAAAATACCGGCATAACGATGTGTGTTTTGAGTAACCACAGTTCTTGTCTGCTGTCACTGATCTTTTTAAGTTGGGAAAGCACGCTTCCAACTATTAGAACTTTAGCAGAGACGTATCTTGTGCGACTCCTAGGATGATGAGCCCTGCGGAAAATGTAAGACTCTCTTAATGCTACAGCTCAAGCAAGGCGTTCACACCAAGATAGCCCCACTTTGACAACAGAGCTCATTGTTATCCCTTTTTTCATTGTAACAGAATTCAGAGGTGGGAGACACATGCATCTTCTTAGAGAGCGTTCCATTTTAGGACATGGATTCTGTTTGTTGCATTGGCAACTCTTTGTAGGGTTGTAAAGTCTGGCCGACACTGACGGCACTTGAGGAGTAACGTATTTCAGCCTCGACAAGCGCTTGTGTCAATGATATAAAAATAAATGGTAATTATTGCCGGCCCACCAAAGTAGGAGTATGCCATAGCTGCAGAACTTCCCAGTTGTACAACGTGAAAATACAGCACCTCATTGTACTACGACTAGCACTAGCACATCATCCACCACAAAGTTTAATTTATCACGTTCAAGGCTGAAGGACCTCAAATGCTTCGAGGACATTACGATTACAAGCCCGTAAGCTTCGGTACTGTTTCTACACAATGTTGCTTTTGCATAGAAACAGACACTGAATGAAGTTAATTTGGTTCAATGCAAGATTCGAGGTTCAAATCGAAATCTGAGCGGGGGGTCATAATAATTTGACTTATTGCGCTTCAAATATATTGTAAACTAGATTAGCGCTTGGGTCCTTACACCAAGCCTTCACGAGCGATGCCTTGTTCGCCTCATCGCCTAGTGGTCCATCTTGTTTCAGGTAGAAGTCGAAAACAACCTCTTTACAGAATAGCTCATACGCCTCACGCACTGAAGAGCTTTCCTGTCTTTCTCTCCCATTCTCATGCACCATTGTCATCGCCTCGTGTATGCGTGGAGCATTCCAGAGCAAAAGCGCCGTCGCCTGAGGTTTTGCGAAACGTTGCAAGTCGGAGCCAAGCCATGGATCCGCAACGTTGTCGCACCAATGTGTTTCCATTCCTGAGGTCTGCTCCTCCGATCTTAGTGATGGGTGTGATTTTATAATGAGGGGTCTTTGGGGTGTACTATGTAGTGTGAACGCCATTCATCTAGAAAGACGCTGTGAAACGGATAACAAGAACAACAGTACTGCTGCATAACATGACGAGAGAATTACTTTATTTACATCTATTTCTACTTTTACTCAGAAGTTGAAGATGAAGCAAGGACCTGGACAGGGAAACCTACATAAACAAGGATAATGATTCGAATGCCATTTTTTAAAAATCATACTCAGCCCTAATAGGTTCGCAAGATGAAATGTCTCGAACGTGTAAAAAGGATTTCCGAGCTCAAAATAACGGAGCTCGTCCGAACGCGTAGATTGTGTTGTTTGACCCAGGGTGTTAACATGCCAGATACTGCAGACCGAGGCCGCATCACTCACTGGTCGCCTGGCCTCGCAATCAGCACGGAGGCCTGCTAACTCTTTGGCGTTTGAAAAGATCAAACAGGTCTCCGGCGCTCGCCCTGTACATCTGTTATGCATCTCTGTAGAGATATCCTTCGTGAGTTTTGGTTGAACGTCTTTGATCAGAGAGACTAGATGTTTTCGTTTTCCTTCGAGCACCTGGAAGTGTTCACGGGAGTCGGAGTTACCTTTGAGCAGCACATGCTCCTTGCCCCTAAGTTTGCCTCTTACTTCGCTGATTGCTGTCTTCAGGTCCTTAAGGTTGTCACAGATCTGCTGACCCGCAAGGATGACGGCGTGCAACAATTTGGCCAATGTCAATACTGCCTCGACCCTAGCCCTCGTCTCCTGGTCGTCTCTTCCAGCACTGCCATCAGCCTCTCCTCCCACGGCTTCATGGGCGCCACCGCCAGCCGTGGCCAATTCGTTCGTCACCAGGCGTCCGTCTGTTTGGTGGACTAGTGCCGCAAGCGCCGAGTCGATGAAGAAGGCTTGGAATTCTACAAAAAACGCCAATGACACAGCTGAGCAAACAGCCACTGACATACCTTACACACGCGGGGAAAAAGACACACAGAGAGAGAAGACCGAGAGGAGAGAGCGAGAGAGGAGAGCGAGAGAGGAGAGCGAGAGAGAAGAGCGAGAGAGAAGAGCGAGAGAGGAGGGCGAGAGAGAAGAGCGAGAGAGAAGAGCGAGAGAGGAGAGCGAGAGACGGACCGCCCCGATCTGGAGAGGGCGGCCCCCTGGGGGCACAGACCTGCCGGCGCTTCTGGTGCGGAGAGGAACCCCCCGAGCACCAAGCCGCCAGCCCCTGGCCCTGGCGCCTCTCAATTTTGCCCAGGCGGCGCCCCCCTGTGTTTTTGCATCAGCCAGCCCGGCAGGCTCGAGTTGTATGGCCAGGAGTTTTGGGCCACACGATGGACCGCGTGGGCGCGGTGTCCGTCGTCAGCTCGGCGAGTTCCCCCGGGGTCTCTAGGCACTGACAGGGAGACGGCAGAGCTGGCAAAAAGAACTCCCACTGCTTCAAGAGGCGAGGCCCATGAAGTGGGTCGCCGAAAGTTTCCGCAAGCTTTTTCAATAAATCTCATTAGAAAAAAAGCGCGCCGGAAGTTTCTGCTTTTTTCCGAGAATTTTTCGGAAACTTTCGGAAAGCATTCTTTTTTGGATAAGATCCGTGGAGAAAAACCCGCGGAAACTTTTGGCAGGGTCTTGGGGGCAGAAGCTAGAACGAAAAAGAACCGCCACGCACCTTGTTCGTAACAAGTCGCTCAATATCACTCTTGTTTTCCGCGGAACTCAGCAACCATGTGCATTTGCACTACCTAGCTACTACACAAAACGTTCACTAAATGCTACCTTTACGGGCCTTGCCTAGTATCTGAAAGATTGACGCGCTTCGTTTAAAAGCCAACCAATAAACCACTGACTTCCTCTTTCTTGAGAAATTGAAACTCGATAGGATTTTTGAAAACCTCAGTGGTACTGCTCGCCTACGTACTACACCCTGCGAGCACTAAACAGAAATCATAACAAGTCTGTCGCGAACATCCACTGCAGAATCCGTATCCGGGTTCGCGGGGCAACTCCAATCATTTCTGTCGTGTTCCTCTCCGTATAAAAACGCCCTCCAGCTTAGAAAAATATGCTTCATTTCATCTCAGTCAATACCGTCCAGGTAACTGCCTTCCCTATGTTGTATTTTAATTGGGAAGACGAGTCACGGGAAGCTAAAGAAAGAAATGGATACAACACCAGGAGGCCATACCATTTTCGCTTGAGCTTTTTGACATGCTGTCAATTCGTCTGCTAGTCAATTGATGAAGGCTGGCCATGATGCGCCAGACAGCAGGAAACCGTTTCTGACGTGAACTCACTTCAGAAAGCGGTCGGGGGTAGGGGTACAACACAAGAAGGATGCTATACAAAGACAGGGGCTGAAAGATAATAGAGGTATTATCTCCCATGACACAGAATATAGCTCGTTGCCTTATGTCAGCTACAGTATCCAATCATATTCATAATATATACCAACTTCAACATCAGTCAGACTCTTATCTTCTAGCTAGTTAGTTAGTTAGTTAGTTAGTTACTTACTTACTTAAGTAGTTAAAGGAAAATTCCCCTGTACAGGGGTCGTAGGAAAACCGTCCTAGTTAAATAGTTAAAGAAAAATTCTCCTGTACAGGGGTCGTGGTGAAACCGTCCTTATCGACAGTCTTTTCCTGCAGCGCTTTGAACAGGTCTGCCACCGTTTTTATGAAAGATGTCAAAAAACGTCACTTCTAAAGATAATTTTCCTATTTTACACCCAATGCAACGTCGATCCAAGGGCGTAACTTGCTGGCAAGGAGGCAGTACAGTAGTAGCAGCGTGCCCAGTCTAGAGGTATCAAGGGAACACTTCTCGTCCGTACCCAGTCTATGCAGAGACAGAAATGGGTCATTTCCTAGCTCATTCTTAGATTGCAACACAATATGATCTCTGAAAACTAAACTTCTAAATACGTGTTTTAGCATTGAAGTAAAATCGTAAAGCAGACCTGCTCTGCCTCTGGATTCTCGGTCGTCTTAGGGCACCACTCGTCTACGCGTGCGACCCCTTTTACTCCGGTATCGTAATTCCCGCCCACGCTTCCGAACAAAAATTTTTCTCGGCTTAGAAGATGAACGTGCTTCATTCTATCTCTGTCAAGGCACTCCATCCCGCAGTCTTTCCTATTTTCATGCTTTTCCTGCAGGAAGGCTAGCGAGACGCCCAAAGAGATGAGTGAGACACTGAGTGATCATAACAGGTTATCCAATCGCTTTGTCACTGTTGACGATGTGAACTTGTCTGAAATGGGTCTCTGCCTCAGGTTCCTCTTCTTCGTCAACTTTTTCTTTTTATTTTCTTTTCTCCTACTAAGACGGCCTTCTCCCTCTTTGGACGTCGATTGACCATGACCCTCTGCTTGTCCATACGTTTCAGCTTGTCCTTGTTGCTGTTGCAGAAACGAGTACGCGATGGTTGTTAGCGCATTGATCGAATCCACAAACTCTCCTTTTTCCTCCGGAGAAAGCATCAGGAAATAGGTCCCACTTAGCGCCACGATTGTTTGGTTAGTTGGAGATTGACAGTCGGCTTCTCTTGCTCGCACATCTATGGCTTCCCCCTTGAAGAAGACATAGAGACGCGCATAGAGATGCCAACTTTCAAGCCTTAAGTTAGAGCACAGCTATTTCTAAAAAAACATATAGTTTAGAAGTCAGGAGCGTAAGAATATCATGAGCAGCACAGTTCACACATCATGTAGCTAAGTCATAGAGCACAGCTATCAAATTCACACGGCAGTGTTGTAACTAGGTGTAGGTCAGTGCAAAAAGCCACTGTAAACATAATGTAGTGACCAAAGAAAGAGTGTCTTCCTTCGTGTTTCATTGTTCCTGCTGTTGTGTTATCTATAGTATACGTCGCCCTATGTAGCCATAGTTGGCGATAATGTTAGTCGATTCGAATTTGGCCGACAAATTCTTTCAAATGTTGGCTCACCATCGAGAAAGTAGGCTAACCATTTAATATAGCACGCATCTTCCATATCCATGCAAAAAAAATCTTAATCATAATTTTCTATTGCATTGATTCGTCTTTCACAACGATCGCATGGTTGTAACAGGTGAGTTACTGAGTGAAAGAGCAGAAGCGTTGTCAGTATAGTCACGTGTTGACTCAATAAGCCATACCAAGCAGAAAGCTAGCAGCAAAAAGAAGCCAGCGACACCCACGAGACACTCTCTCTAGGGGCTTTTGACCCGGGCTCTGTGCCGTGTCCCGTTTCCGGACAGGAGGTGCAGTATTAGAAAAGTGACATTTTTATCCAAAGAGAATAAAGCATTGACTTTTACATTCTTGTTGAGCACGTTGAGAAAAATCAGTAATTGATCATCCTCAACAAGCAGTAGTGGCATAGCCATGCGGAGGTTTAAGTGCCAGGATCCCCACGTGGAGGTCTGGCAGAATCAAGTTCAGCATCAGGAGGATGGAAGGGAGATGTTCCTAAATAAACTATGTGTTTTTCTTCGGTCATCATGATCATTTCCAGTGCGATTCGCTATCTATCTACTTATGTGCCTCTGAAGGTGTGGACGCTTTGGAACGCCAGAGAATAATTAGTCACGTGATTATAACGCGTAAAATAGGCGTCGCCTCGAAATATGTATATGACTGACGAGATGACGAAGAAGAAAGTGCTGTGGCCTTAAGAGAGATCGAAAATGCGGCCCGTGAACTTGTCGACGAAGTATCTAGCAGAGGCATCTCTTCCGCACTCTTGGTTGAGGCGTTCCGCTCACGCGGGCCGTCATCCGAGACAAGGTTAAGGCCAGCATGGTGTTTCGCGCCCCTCATGCCATCACCAGAGATGAGAGCACCCTGACGTTCCGCGCCACCCATGCCGTCACCAGAGATAAGGCCACCGTGATTTTCCGCGCCACTCATGCCGTCACTAGAGATAAGACCAACCTGATGCTCCGCGCCACTCATGCCGTCACTAGAGATAAGACCAACCTGATGCTCCGCATCGCTCATTTTGCTTTCTTCCTGACGGAGAAGCAACGGATCGAGCAGAGCACAACTTTTTAAGAGGGAGGACCTTCGCTGATGCTTGACGACGACGAGAGGTATCTTTTTGCTGTGAGTGTCGTTCTCGTGAATAATACGATCAAATTGTCGTCTTCGTGAACAACACTTTACTAGTTCTTGTATTTCAAATTGCACTTCTTTGAGTGTGTTGAAAGAACATGAACAAATGTATTGAGCCATACATGTCCTGTGTGCATCTCTAGTGATTATTCATCATCACCGGCAATACAATTGAGTTCTAAATACAACATACTGCTTGTTTCTACTCCGCTAGTACTAAAAGAGTAAAAGATGGTCCAGCAAGTTCAGGACTTAGGAGTATGTTCTTGCACATCTGATTTTCTGACTTACCTGTTTTTTTGTTCGACTTGAAAATCAAAATTAAGAGCCTTTCTCGCTTTGAATTTGAAAATCAAAATTATAAGTACTACGACAAACACGCTGTTAGGCGAATCCAAGTATGGAAGAATATTGATAGAAGAAGGGCGCCCACCTACCCAAAAAAGGTCACTTTCAGCAGATGGACCCAGCCACGCAGCGCAGACCCAGCCACGCAGCGCAGACCCAGCCACGCGGCGCAGACCCAGCCACGCAACGCAGACCCAGCCACGCAACGCAGACCCAACCACGCAGCGCAGACCCAGCCACGCAGCGCAGGCCCAGCCACGCGGCGCAGACCCAGCCACGCAACGCAGACCCAGCCACGCAGCGCAGACCCAGCCACGCAGCGCAGACCCAGCCACGCAACGCAGTCCCAGCCAC